>CAJQZJ010000545.1:385739-407027 GCA_907164525.1 Lophiomys imhausi
TGAGCCAGTCCTGAGGGTATGAATGTGGGAGAGTCAGCATTACCTTTTGTCTGCTTGATGGTGGTGTTGACAAGAGAGAGATCCCCTCCCTTTGGCCCTCACCACCAGTGAAGGACAGGAGATCTGGTGCTGGTGGGATCATAAGAGCAAGAGAGCTGTCCCTGCCCTTTACAGGCTGAAGCATTCAGGAGAGCAGGCCCAGCACCATGTCTAGGTAGCGCACTACAGCTGGCCCTGGATGAGAGTGTTGTGGGTGAACCAGTCCTGAGGGAATGAATGTAGGAGAGCCAGTATTGCCTTTTGTCTGCTTGGTGGTGGTGTTGGCAAGGGAGAGATCCCCTTCCTTTGGCCCTCACCTGTAACCGAACTTTTAAATTATTATTTAACACTTATTTATTACTAAATTCACTTATAACAAACACCAACAATTTCTTAACTATTAATCCTATAAATTCCTACAACCCCTTTAACCTATCCACTAAACCTATTGATAATCATAACAACTACTTTCATAACCTTTTAGAATGATACAGTCTCTGGGGCAGGTCCTCAGTCGTCAGGAACACAGTATTTGTTGTAGATTCTTTAACACACTTAGCAGTCCTTCTTCTGGATCTCTCAGATGCAGGTTCGTCAGGGTAGTTGGTTCTGTGGGAGACTCCAGCCGTCTGCAGGCCAACTTACTTCTTTTGAATCAGGAACTCAGCTGCTCTGCCTCAGTCCTTAAAGCCAGGCACAGTTTCCCCTAGGCCATTGTTCGGACAGATCAAACCCCTCTAGGCAAAAGCTGAGCCACAGGGTCCAGTCCTTGGCCTTTTGGTTTCTTGCTCAGGCTTTCTTTGCTCACCGGCTTCCTTCTGCCTCAGGGAAATTGGGCCATTGGTCTACCAGCACTTTCTCCAGCAGTACTCTCGGAGCTCTCTCTTATCGGGAGGCTTAGCACGCAGCTCTCTGGCGTCATCCACTTGTCCTTAAATAGGATCACTCCTTGTTCCACCTGCTTCAGCTTAATTTGGGCTCTGCCCACTTAGCAGTTGAAAGCAATGCCAGGTCATAAAGTCTTTCCTTGTTTCACCTGGCTTCAACCTTGTTTTTCAGTCCAAAGAGACTCCCCTCATTTCACCTGACTTCATCCATAAGCTGATAAGCTAATTGCTCACAGCAATTGATCTTCATGCCCCGAATTAAGAGACTGTATCAGAAACTTAGGTATTCACTAAATCTAACTTATATTAACCTATCAGCCCCTTCACTCACCACCAGTGAAGGATAGGAGATCTGGACCAGATGGGGTCATAAGAGCAGGAGAGCTATCCCTGCCCCTCACATAATGCAGCACTAGGGAGAGCAGGCCCTGCATCCTGCCTGGGCAGCACACTACAGCTGGCCCTGCATGTAGGGATTGTGGGTGAGCCAGCCCTGCCTTTTGTCTGCTTTGTGGGGTTGGTGAGGGAGAGATACCCTTTACTCTCTTGCCCTCACCACAGGTAGTAGGCAGGAGAATTGGTCCTGATGGAGTCATGCAAGCGGGAGAGCTGATCCAACCCCTTAACTGCTGCAGCACTCAGGAGAACAGGCTGTGCAATTGGGGGTTGCAGGCTCAATGCCAGTGCTTTGAGTTGGCCTACCCCATGGATGAACTGCTGGCATGCATGCAAAGGCCAGTTCCACAGACCCAAAACTACAAGATCTCCATGACCCAGGACAATAACAGCATGTCTGAGAGGAGTCCCAGTGAGGTTCCAGTATTGACAAAGTAATAGAGGCCAGAGGCCTCACACCAGACCAATGAGTCGTCATAATGAACATTTGCAAGCAAAAAAAAAAAAAAAAGTGTGGACAAAATGGAATATTGTGGGACACGTGAGACACACTACAGCTTCCACAATAAGATTTTTTTTATATGGGAGGAGATTGCAAAGGTGGAGGTTGGGTCTGAGGGAAGGAGGGCAGAGAGGAGAGGGAACAAGGTGCATGATGTGAAATTCACAAAATAAAAAATAAATTATAAAACAAGAAACAAAAGTGTTACAGCTCTGAGGAAGGTATCCTGTGACTTGTGAGCCAAGGAACCACACAGCTCTGAGAGGAGGCTTCTTCAGCAGAGAAGTTGCAGCTCACAGGGCAGAGTTTCCCCAACCCCTGCTGAGCTGTGGAGCCTGAGCTTGAGCCCTGCTCCTTTTTCGCTGTCTTTTTCTCTTTGTTGCTTCTTGACTTCTTTGTTTCTTTGAATAAATGTCTCAGCAGGTAGCAAATCTCATAAAAGAGATTTACTGGAAGGTCCAGAGTGAGGAGGGATGAATCCAAGGTGTGGCATCCCCTGCTCCTGGGTCAAGACAGCAGGGAATTGAACAAAGTGCAGGGTTTACATAGGATGTCTTGGGGGCGGAGCTTTCTAGGGCAGGAATTTCCAGAGTGAGGATTGGTAAAATTTCAAGTCCTGAACCTGGAGAGCTCAAGGATTGGTGGGCTTTCCTGTTTTTGGATTGGTGAGTTTTCTGCACTGGGATTGGCGGGTTTTCCTATGCCAGGATTGGTGGGGTTCCTGCTCAGGGATTGGTGGGTCTTTTGTTCACACTTTTCACCTTAAATTAGCATAATCTGGAATGGGTCCTACTGAGGGGCTGGAGATGGCCTTTGTGACAGTTACAGAGGCTGGAAATGTTATGAGAGGTCGGCGGGAGGGGCCAGGCTGCTGGAGCTCCTAAGGGGGCTGTCTGACCACTTTCCTGCCTTAAGGGTTTACAGAGTTTACAAAGTTGCCAAGATTATAAAGGGAGTCCATGGCAGGGAAGACTTTCCTGGCAGCAGGAATAGCTGACAGAGACTGGAGAGGAGGTGCTGCCTCTGTGGACAGCCCTTGACAGGCGTAGGCTGAGGCAGGAAAGATTAGGCAAAGGGCTGAAGCAGGAAAGGTGTCACCGTGGACAGCTCCCAGAGGCAGAGACAGCTAAGGCTGGACAGCTCCCAGGTCGACTGAGCCATTTTGATAGGAGCAGTGGGAGGAGCTGCCATTTTGACTGCTCAGCTGCACAGGCTGGGGTGGGAAACAGGGGCACTAACAGACTGGTGGCATGCTGCTAAGGGACTATAAAAACATTCTAAAAAAATAAAATAAATATGATTTAAGAGCTACAGATTGGTGAATCAGTAAAGTGTTTGCCACCCAAACATGAAGACCTGAGTTGAGGTCCCCAGAACTCACATAAAAAGCCAATGCATGTTTGTAATCCCAGTCCTGAGGAGGCAAAGGCAGGAAGATCTGTAGGATTTGATGACCTGCTAGTCTATCTGAACCAGTGAGCACAGGTTCAGTGAGAAACCTTGCCCCCCAAAAAATAAAATTCTGGGCCAGCAAGATGGTTCTGTTGAAGTTCACTAACATCAAGACATGTCCAAGCCTTCCTGTAGCATAACTGCAGCCATTTTTGTCTTTGGTCTCCATCTTAATCATAAGGTGAAATAAGTTCAAGTTCTCAGGTTCTACTGCCTGACACAGGAATAGCTTTTGTTGAATGTTCTGCTTGAATTAATGATGTGTGCTCCTGTCTCCCAGAATGGTAGGGAACTGCAAAGTCCCTAAATTCTCTCCTGCCTCAAATCCCAACCAATCAGCTGAAAATGCTTTGCTTAGTTGCCTAGGCATGATGTACCTGGTATAGAATTGTTCCTTCTTGCTTGGTTGAAAACAATATACCTGGAATAGGGTTGATTGTTATGATTGTTTTATTATTTTCTTCCTGCTTGATTATGATTTATCCTTTAAAACCTCACTCTGAGAACAGCTCGGGACTCGAGCCTAGTTTCTGAATTCAGAAACGGGGTCCCTGACACTTCAGCGTTCAATAAACTTCCAACAATCTGAGCCCAGTGCTCCAGTGGTCAGTGTGTGGCTATTTCTGAACCCATAATAAGATATCTCCACCACTATGAGATGGCTCAGTGACCTGACTTTCATCCTCACAGGGTAGAAAGAGAACTAATTCTGGAAAAATTTTCTCTGACCTCTACATGTTTGACATGACATACACAGACACACAATAACTAAATAAATGTAATTAAGAATGGAATTGGGGCTGGAGAGATAATGTCTCAGTGGTTAAGAGCACTGGTTTTTCTTCCAAAGGACCTAGGTTCAAATCCCAGCACCCACATGGCAGTTCACAGCTGTCTGTAACTCCTGTCCCAGGGATCTGACACCCTCACACAGATATACATGCAACATCAATGTACATAAAATAAGAATAAAGAAGCCAGGCAGTGGTGGCACACACCTTTAATCCCAGCACTCGGGAGGCAGAGGCAGGCGAATCTCTCTGAGTTTGAGGCCAGCCTGGTCTACAAAGCGAGTCCAGGACAGCCAGGCTCTGTTACACAGAGAAATCCTGTCTCGAAAAACAAAAACAAAAAACAAAAAAAAACATAAAAATAAAAATAAAGAATTTTTTTAAAAGAATGTAATTAAGTAGTGTAAATAAAGAACTAAGGTAGAGCCAGGTATGGTGAGGCATGCCTTTTTTCTTACTGTTTATTTATTACTTCAAGTTACATCTCTATCACAGTCCTCTCCCTCCACCCCTCCCAGGCCCACCCTCTCACCGTTGTCCCATCTATCCTACTCCTCCAGTGTGGAGTGCCTTACATATCAGCCCCCTTCAGTTCAGCAGCCATATGAGGTCCTCTTGCACTGGGGGCCTACATGGTAGCTCCACTAAGGCAAAGTATCGGGGGTGGTGCACGCCTTTAATCCCAGCACTCAGGAGGCAGAGGCAGGTGGATCTCTGTGAGTTCGAGGCCAGTCTCGTCTACAGAGTTCCAGGACTGCCAGGGCTACACAGAGAAAACCTGTCTCGAAAAAATAAAACAAACAAAAAAACTAATGGCAGATGCAGTGCAGTGAGAGGGTATAAATTAACAGTTCTGAGACTACTAATTCTTTATAGTGCAGTTAAACAATTGCCTACCTGGTAGCTGAAGGTGGAAGCCAAGTTGTTTGCTCTTAGAGAAGCAAAGGGAAGAGGCTAGAATGATCCACATGGTAATGGATTAGAGTCAGAAACATCAATTTGAATTCTTATTTAGTTTAATGCAGACACCAATGCATGTCTATTTATAGATAGTGTACAGAGTAATGACTTTTGCAAATCTCCTTGCTCTGTCTGCTGAGAAGGCCCAGAAACACTAGTCCATAGCAATGAGTATTTCCAATGAATGACTCCTTGGAGAAATGGCTCATTCAAAATCCACAACAGGAAATACATGAGTGGGGCATGCAGCCAGAAAGCAAGAAAGTGCTCAAACAGGCACGTACACTCCCACAAGTGAAGGAGGAGGTGTCAAGGGGATACAGAAGTGGGTTGGGAGAAAAGATAACTGGTAGAGCACATGTCTAGCGTGCATGGACCCATGGGTTTTCCCCACAGTGCCAAGAAGCAATTCTTTCAAAAAGGGCCAATGTTGGCTCTCAACTATCTGGAACTCCAGTCCCAGGGGATTAGACATCGTGTTCTAGACTCAGGAACACACATGGTACACAGACATACATGCAGGCAAAAACACCTATACATATAAAAAAAATTAAAACTTGCTGGGCATGGTGGCACACACCTTTAATCTCAGCACTTGGGAGACAGAGGCAGGTAGATCTGTGAGTACGAGGTCAGCCTGGTCTACAAAGTGAGTTCCAGTATAGACAAGGCTGTTACACTGAGAAACCCTGTCTTGAAAAACTAAAAAATATAAATATAAATAAATGAATAATTAAATAATGCTTAACAGGCCGCATGATAATTTACATTGATTGTCAACTTGACAGGATCTAGAATTACTGAAAATTACAAGCCTCTGGGCATGATTGTGAGGAATTATGTAGATTAAGTTAATTGATGTTGGAAGACTCATCTTAATTGTAAGCACCAACCATGAACTAGGATTCTGGACTAAAAAACAGGAAAAGGGGAGCTGGAGACATAGCTCAGCAGTTAAGAGCATTGGCTGTTCTTCCAAAGGACCTGGGTTCAAATCCCAGCACCCACATGGCAGTTTGAAACTGTCTGTAATGGCCGGGCAGTGGTGGCACACACTTTTAATCCCAGCACTCGGGAGACAGAGGCAGGCGGATCTCTGTGAATTTGACGCCAGCATGCTCTACAGAGTGAGTTCAGGACAGCCTGGGCTACACAGAGAAACCCTGTCTCAAAAAACAAACAAACAAAACAAAAGAAAAGGAAAAAGAAAAACAGAGGAAGCAAGCTGAGCACAAGCATCCATCCCTCTCTGACTTCTGACTGGATGCAATGTGACCAGCTGCCTCATGCTCCTGCCACTGTGATCCATCCACCATGATGGACTGTGCCCTTCACATTGTGAGCCAAAATAGACCCTCCCCTCCATAAGTTGCTTCTGGCAGGTGTTTTGTCACTGAAGGGGGCGGGAGGTGAGGAGAGGGTGTGTGGGAGGGTACAGGAGTCAACTGAGAGATCCTCCAGAGTCACAGACAGAAAATGTAAGCAACACATTACAGAACTATTGCCTTCTAAACAAAAATATAAACAACAAACAACAGCACCTACAACCTCAGCACTTGGGAAGTGGAAGCAATAGAATCAACCCAAGCCTAGTCTACATGGCAATTTCTAGACCAGCTAGGGCTATATAGTAAAACCTTGTTTCAAAATAACAAGTGAGAGCCAGTAGTATTGGCATACACCTTTAATCCCAGTGCTGGGGAGGTGCAGACAGGTGTATCTCTCTGTGTTAGTGTAAGTCTACAGGCGTTTGCATTAGTCTGATCTCTGATCTCAGGGGTCCTTCAGAGTGACCTCTGACCTCAGGGGTCCTTCAGGGTCCTTAAGTGCTTACATCATCACCTCCCCCAACAGGTGCTACATACCTGGAGGGGATAAAAACTGCCCGCCAACCTCTTCCCTCTCTCTAACCCTGTTTCTCTCTCTGTGCTCTGATTTCCCTCTGTCCCTCCCGTACTTCTTTCTCTCCCTCTTCCTCTATGTTACAGCTTCTCCCATGGGTCTGCCTCAGTTCCCTGTCCTAAACTCCCTTCCCCTTTACTAATAAACCTTATACCAGATCTGTTGAGTGGCATGACTTGATTTCCTTGGGAAATACACTTTGGCAAGGGCCTGCCAAGGTGTACTGCCCTGCTGCATTATCATAACAGTTAGAGAGCCAGCCCAGTTATATAGTGAGTTTCAGGCCATCCCAGGTTACACAGCAAGACCGTGTCAAAACAGCAACAACAACAGAAAAGTAACAGGAGAACAAAAAAGTATAAAGTAAATATTCCTAAATCCAAAGTGTAATAAGTCCATTATTAATAAATAAATATCAGAGAATAAATAAAACTCCTGTGAGGAAGAATATCACATAATCACCATAGCTACTCCTATCTGTTACACTTTGTGCTCCTGTTTGCTTCAGTCTGTGTTAACTGTCCCTCAAAGACCATACATATATTAAAGTCTTGTTCCTCAGCCTGTAGTGCTGTTGAGCTTAGGCAAGGTTTAATGAGAGGAAGTTAGGACACTGGATATTGGGGACCTCTTCTTGTGGCTTTCTGGACAAAATGGGGTGAGCAACTTTGCTCTGATTTGCTCTCTTGCCTTCCATGGTGTTCTCCCTCAGAACATGACAAAGACAACAGATTCAAGGGACTGTGGCCTGAAACCCCAAAAGTTGTGAACTAAAACCAACCCCACCTCTGCAAGCTGCTATACCAAGGTGTTTGTTACGGGAACCAGAAGTGATAGCATACTTTCCTTGTAAACAGTTCAGTATGGAAAGAGGAGAAGGGGTCCTTTTGATGGGTGGGACTCTGACACAGCTCCACCTGACAGCCATTGTCAACACTGGCCAATGGCACTATTAGCACTGATACTCAAAGGATGGATGAGCATGGCCTTACAAATATCTAAGGCCCAGCTAGCTAGGAGAGAAACAATGGTGGAAGAAGACCCAACAAAGGGCACTCCTTCTCCATCAGCTTTCCTCAGAACTGTCAGAGTCATCAAAACAAAGGACTCCTCACAGTCACAGTGAACATGATAGATAAAATTAATGTTGCATCCTGGATGGGATCTTGGGACAACAAAGGAACTTTAGAGAAATGTTGGAGAAAACTGGATAAACTGGGCTATACTTGATAGCAGACATCTGTTGACTCACTAAGTGGAAGAATTTTGTGATATGGCAGAGGAGTGTGGAAGCGCCAACTACTATCTCAGCAAATTTTCTGTATATCTAAAAAGAAAAAACAATGTTTTTTCTTTTTTCTTTTTATTTCTTTCTTTCTTGCTTTCTTTCTTTCTTTCTTTCTTTCTTTCTTTCTTTCTTTCTTTCTTTCTTTCTTTCTTTCTTTTTGGCCTTTTGAGACAGTTTTCTGTATATCTAAAAGGAGTCTAAGTTGTACACAGTATCCGGCATCTGAAATCCCAGCACTCTAGAGATGAAGAACAAAGTCATCCTCAGCTATATAGTGGGTTCAAGGCAGCCAGAAGTAAATCTTGTCTCAAAACATTGGAAAAGGGCTGGAGAGATGGCTCAGAGGTTAAGAGCACTGGCTTGTTCTTCCAAAGGTCCTGAGCTCAATTCCCAGCAACCACATGGTGGCTCACAACCATTTATATTGAGATCTGGTGCCCGGGCATATATGCAGACCAAATACTGTATACATAATAAATAAATAAATAAATAAATAAATAAATAAATAAATAAATAGATAGATAGATAGGAAAAGGTTGGGCGTGATGGCACACACCTCTAATCCCAGCACTTGGGAGGCAGAGGCAGGCAGATCTCTGTGACTTCAAGGCCAGCCTGGTCTACAAAGTGAGTACCTGGACAGCCAGGGCTTGTTACACAGACAAATCCTGTCTCAAAAAAAAAAAACAAACAAACAAACAAAAAAAGGGCTGGAGAGATGGCTCAGACGTTAAGAGCAGTGACTGCTCTTCCAGAGGTCCTGAGTTCAATTCCCAGCAACCACATGGTGGCTCACAACCATCTATAATGGGATCTGGTGCCCTCTTCTGGCCTGCAGGCATAAGTGCAGAGAGAACACTGTATACATAATAAATAAATAAAATATATGTTTTTAAAAAGAAGGAAAATATTTATCTAAGCCTGAATGTGGTGGTTCATACCTGTAATCGCAGCAAGCAGGAGGTCCATGCTCAAGAGGATCTATTCAAGTTCAAGGTCAGCCACTGTCCCACCATGTCCCCCCAAAAGGAAAAAGAAATCTTCAATAACAAAATGTGATCTAAGCCAGGCGTGGCGGCGCACGCCTTTCATCCCAGCACTTGGGAGGCAGAGGCAGGCGGATCTCTGTGAGTTTGAGGCTGGCCTGGTCTACAGAGTGAGTTCCAGGTCAGCCAGAGTTACACAGGGAAACCCTGTCTCGAAAAACAAAACAAAAAGAGTGATCTAATTTTAAAAATGTATGTCAAACTGTAAAACATCAAACCTTTCAGACTGTGTGAGTGAGCACAGCTGGTAAACAAGGTAGACTGTGCTGGGGAAGGGACTTCTGCCTTTCAGCAGTGCCCAGGCCTCTGCTGCTGCACCCAGCTCCATGAATCTTGACCCCAGCCCCATCTGTTCTCCTTGCCTGCTGGATCAGGATTTGCAAGTATAAAGCCTTACCTGGTGGACCCCGGCTTTCCCTTTGTTCCTGGCTCATTCTAACTCCAAAGCTCATCGTATTGGACCTCCAGAAGAGGTGCCCCAACCCTGCCTTCAGCTGCCTAGCTCCTTATGGAATCACTGTAGGAGGTGATGACCTCCATCCAGTCCATGACCACCTCAGGCCTGGGCAGGCACTGAGTCCTGCCTGGATTTCCAGCCTCCACCATCAGCAAGGGCCCTGTAGCAGCTCTCTCCCAGTTTGCTGCCTTCGTCCCAACCTGCCCTCAGCTTCTGCCCCAGCTCTTAGGGGCTCTCAGCATGGTTCAGTGCCTTCATGAGTGAAGCCAGGGCTCTGAAGGACAGTGCTAGTTGGGAAGAGCCTGTGGTTATCAACTGAGATCTTGGGGAGTCCATCATGCTCCTCCCTAGCCACTGCACTCACCCCCACCCCCCAGGATTGGAAAGTCCAATGTGTTTCTTCCTCCTAATGTGCTGTGCCTACTAGGAACTGTCCCTAGACCCACAAATTGCCCCTGTCAGTGCCCACACTTCCGCAGGCATCTGGGTTGGATCACAGACCACAGGTACAAAGGCTTCTAGCACTCTGCCTGTAAATAATAAATAGAACCAATGCCACATCAGGATGCCAGTGGGCCAATGTGGCCCTAGTCTGGGACTAACCTTTAGGATATGGAGAAGTTCAGGCTCTAAGATGAGGTAGGCAAGAAAACTGGTACAGGAAAGGTTGACTGCAGGGAATTTAGGAAGACCCACAGACTGGAGGAGAGCTGGAAGGTAGTGTCATTACCACTCAAGAGATAGGTGGGACCCCATAGAATCAAGTCTCTTTATATATTTATTTATTTATTTGTTTGTTTGTTTGTTTGTTTGTTTATTTATTTTTATATATTTGGATGTTCTGTCTGCATGTACACCTGCATTCCAGAAGAGGGCATCCAATCCCATTATAGATGGTTGTGAGCCACCATGTGGTTGCTGGGAATTGAACTCAGGACCTTTGCAAGAGCAGCAATTGCTCTTAACTGCTGAGTCATCTCTCCAGCCCACAATCAGGTCTTGAGACCTGTCAAACTTAGGCCCCTGAGCTGTTGAGGCCCAAGAATCCTCAAGGTCACATGGATTATTCTTCATGGCCTTTCATTACTGTTTTCCACTTGTCTCCACCCTACCTACCTTCTGAACCCAGAAAGGCAGTGGCAGTCCCAGGTGCCTAAGCATGAGTGATTGGTACCTTAAAGTGCCTCTGTGCAGCCGGGCATGGTGGCGCACGCCTTTAATCCCAGCACTTGGGAGGTAGAGGCAGGTGGATCATTGTGAGTTCGAGGCCAGCCTGGTCTACAAAGCGAGTCCAGGACAGCCAGAGCTGTTACACAGAGAAACTCTGTCTCGAAAAACCAAAAAAAAAAAAAGTGCCTCTGTGCCTAGGTAGAGATGATATTCTTCCTTACGTCCCTGTGCCTGGGCTTGCCACATGCCTCTTCACTCAGATGCTCAGCACAGGCCTAGGATGGAGGGAGGCCTGCACCCTTGCACCTCAGTCTTGACTTCTTGAACTCTGGACCTCACCACACACAGCAGTGACCATCTCTTCAAAGTGCCATCAACTTACTCACATGATTCTCAGACCACTACATTCTTTCCCACCCACTCCTGCTCCCTGGACAATCAGGATTTTAAATTCCCAAGAGTAGCCCACACCCAGTTCCCACTCTGCTCTCACTTCCACAGCCTGATTTTCCTATCATTGACTGGCCTCTGCCCACACCTCATCTAGCTCACTGTTGTCCCTTTACTGCTCTCACACCCACACTCTGTCCTTCTACTGCAATGAAGCCCTTGGTGCCCATTCCTTGGGATCCTCTTCTTTCCTCTCTTAAATGTTACTTTGCCTTGTTCCTTGGGGTGGCTCCAGTTCTTCCAGGACATGTGTGCTATGGCCTTTGTTTCTCCAGAAGGACTTTGTCCCTGGCTGAGACAAAGAAGATCCAAGTTAGGGTCCTCTGATGAGCAAGGCAACTACACACCCAACTCCCTCCCTCCCCCCCAGCCTGGGTGGAGATGCTGCCCCTCCTTTCCTCACCTATCAGGTTCAATCTGGCTCTGCTGGAACTGCTTTTCTTTCTAAAGCTGCTAGATGGCTGCAGGCTTAGCATGATGGGATGAGCCATCTGGGGACTTTGGTGTCTGATCAGATCAGGGAGCTTGGGATTGAAATGGGCAGGCCTCACCTTCCTAGTCCACCCGAAGAAGCTGCTCAACTGCTGATAGACGCCTGAAGGTCCCTGAGGAGCAGAGCAGGCAGGTGCTCAGCTTAGGGGGAGGGTCTGTACATCCACCAGGCACCAGGGGGCAGCCTTACCCTATTCTTAGCCCAGTATCCATAGGTCACACGCCCTACCCACCCCCACCCCAGGCAAAAGGTGTACTGACTGAAGTTATCATGATCATGGAGTCCCCTTCTCTATCTTGGTGACAAATTGTAACTTTGATCCTCGACCAAGCAAGCCACCCTTTGCCTATTCTGGAAGACGAACAAACTGGTCACACCCAGAGCTGACACCTTGGCCCTCAGCCTCCAGGCTGTATCTTTGAGGAGTCTAAATTGACTGTCTTGAGCAGACAGCTCAATGCTTCTGGGAAAGTTGCACAGAACCCCTGCACGGAGTTCTTCCCTCTCCAGGCCAGCGCAGAGCCAGCCCTTCAGGAGGTGATCGCACAAGACATTTACTTTGGTGCAGAGACCAAGAAACTTTTCACCTGGGTACCCAACTCTCCCTAGATCCTACCTAATTGGGAGTGAAGAAGAAACGTGAGGCAGGTTGGGCGGACCTTGGTGAATGATGGTCCTCTGGGAAAGGAGCCTCCAGGCCAGAAAGAGTGGAGAGAAGGGAAAAGGACTAAGGATGTCTGGAAGTCAGCCAGAGACTCCGTTTTCCAGGTAGTTCAGAAAAACCTGAGGGGACTTTGACCCCACCCGGGCCAGGTGATCCTGTAACGAATGGCGGCTTGGCCCACTGAAGAGGAGGTACTAGCCAGAGCTCCAGGTAGCTGCCACCCCGCTCCCCACTGGAGCGGCGTCTCTGGAGGAGGAGGAGGTAGGCGGAGTGACGCGGAGGGCGGGATGGAGGGGGGGAGGGGGACCAGCCGGGTCGTGGGGGGTGGGGCGACAGTGACATCACCGGGAGTCGGTTCTTAAGCAGCAAACCGGTCGCGCCAAGAAAGAGAGGGACTGTTGGAGTGCAGTGGCGAATCTCTGAGTCCGCCGCGGCCCAGGGAGCGGCAGTAGCCGCCGCGGCCAGGGAGGGGACGAGTCGCGCCCGGGGCCACCCGAGCCGCCACTGCGAGCAGAGCAGCGGGCCAGCAGGACAGCCGCTCCGGGCTGGGCCGGGGGGGGGGGGGGGGGGGCGGGGGGCGCCGGCCCCGGGGGGGGGGGGGGGGGGGGGGGGGGGGGGCGCGGGCCGCAGGCCCCTTGGTCCGGATTCCCGCTCGCATACAGTGGGGTGTCCGATGCCACCCGCGCTGCGCTAGGGTGAGTCTCCGACCGTGAGAGCAGTAGTCGCCGCAGCCGCAGCCGCCGCCGCCCGAGCCGCGGGCAGGAGTCTCGGGAGCCGCCGCCGCCCGGCCAGGCTCCGCCGCCGCCCGCGCGCTCCCGGGCCCCCGACACACATGAGATTCTTCAGGCTCACTTTCAAGTGCTTCGTGGACTGCTTCTGACTGCGCCGCCCCCGCTGTCCCGCACCCCGCCCGCCGCCCCGTCCCCCGGCCCGGCCGCCCCCGAGGCCCCCGGGTGGGCCCGCGCTTTCGGGGCCCTCTCTCCAGGTGCCACCGGAGCCCCTTGCCCACCCGCCACCCTCGAGGCGCCGCGACCCTCGGCCCGGCCTCGCGGCCCCAGGGGCCATGGCGAAGAAGAGCGCCGAGAACGGTATCTACAGCGTGTCAGGTGACGAGAAGAAGGGTCCTCTCATAGTGCCCGCGCCCGACGGTGCCCCGGCCAAGGGCGATGGCCCCGCGGACCTGGGGGCACCCAGCGGCCGCCTTGCAGTGCCGCCGCGAGAGACTTGGACACGCCAGATGGACTTCATCATGTCGTGCGTGGGCTTCGCCGTGGGCCTCGGTAACGTGTGGCGCTTCCCCTACCTGTGCTACAAGAACGGCGGAGGTGAGTGTCACCGCCACTGAACATCCCGGCTTCTCATCAGTGGTCAGTTCCCACCCCCAGCCTGCCACAGGCCCACCAGAGCAGTGGGGCAAAGTCCAGAGAGTGGGGAGGCCCGCCCAGAGCGCATGGGGGCAATGGTGCCCCCCTCACCAACCAAGCGTTTGGTGACCCAGCACAGCGGCCTCCACCCCCCTCACCGGTCATGTGCCTGGCAGTGTGGGGGTAGGCAATCAAGGAGAGCTTCCTGAAGAACTGAGGGGCTGCCTCCCAGACTTCCAGCCCAGACTAGGAATGATTGGCCACTGAGATAGGAAGGGAAGGCCTGCCCCCAGTAGAGGGGGCTCCAGGAGGTGAGGAGCCCTGGCTGCCCCATGGGTCAGGCACACAAGTGACACATTGTGTGGGGGCCCCCCCCACGTGTGCATACAGGAACACACACACAATGGGCCACTCTGTCCCTCCCCCATGCTCTCCCCTCCCCTCCCTCTTCTCCCTTCTCTCCTCTCCCCTCCCCTCTGGCCCAGGCTTGGAACACTGGGTACTTGGGAAGTCTGCGGCCTGGCCTGCCTGGCGCCTCCACTAGACATGCTGCATGCACACCTCATGCCCAGTAGCCGTAGCCCAACTTAGCAACAGTAGTGGGTACTCGCCTGTCCCAGGACTGCAAAGGAACACTGGACTGCTGGAGAGTTGAAGCAGCTGGGCGATGGGTGGGAAACTGAGTCCCAGAGGGGAGGCCTCTGTCCAAGGTCACACACAGGAAGGATGTTGGGAGCAGTGGCCCAGCAAACTGCAATTAACTCTGTCACTGAGTAGCAAAGAGGGCTGATCAGGGCCGATAGGGGTCCTACAAAGCACTAAGGAGGAGTAGGTCAGAGCTGCAGCTGCTCAGCTCTCCTCTCCTTATCACCCCATGTAATTACTGGAATCCTGCCTCAGCCCCTTTCCTGACTTGTCTCCCTTTGTCCTACACCAATACCCCCATAAGCAGAGAATTGCCACCCACCCAGGTTACTCCTGGGACCCTCATGATTACAAAGTACAGGATAGTTGGGCTCACTGCCTTTGGACAAGCCCCCCCCCCCACACACACACAGCCTGAGAACCCAGCCTGGCACACATGAACACACCGTAACCATTCTTTCCTATGTTATAAGAAACGCCCTGCTTGCATAAGCCTGTGTGGGTTGTGATGCCTGTTAGGTCACCCTAGGTGCCCACAGGCTCAGACCTCTATGAGCAAGGGCTCCCTGTGGTACAGGGAACACTGGCTAGGCACTGCTGTTGTGCCTCCTCTCAATGGACCTAGAGTTGGTCTCATGGGAGTGTTCACCTTGAGCCTCTGAGTCAGAGGCCACCCCTGCACTGATTCACTCAGTGGGAAGTCATGGGACTAGGGTGCAGGCTGAAGCTGGGGCTGTGCCTGGACCTTCTAAGACTTTTGGAGTCCAGGCTGGTCTGTGAGGCCTGGACAGCTTGACTGATGGGTTTGAGTTAAGTCCTTTCCTGCTGCAGGGGGGTCATTTGGAGGAATCCTGAGCCCACTCCATGCTTCCTCCTCCAGGTGTGTTCCTTATTCCCTATGTCCTGATTGCCCTGGTTGGAGGAATCCCGATTTTCTTCCTGGAAATCTCACTGGGCCAGTTCATGAAGGCTGGCAGCATCAATGTCTGGAACATCTGTCCCCTATTCAAAGGTGAGCCACCCTGGGCCAACTCTCAGTTCCCATCTTTCCAATTATTGGGATGAGGGCTGGGGAACAGACTATGGCTGTGACCCACTTTAAGAAATCTTATTTTGCCGGGCATGGTGGTGCACACCTTTAATCCCAGCACTCAGGACACAGAGGCAGGCAGATCTCTGAGTTCAAGGCCAGCCTGGTCTACAGAGTGAGTCCAGGACAGTCAAGGATACACAAAGAAACCCTGTCTCGAAAAACCTTAACACACACACACAGAGAGAGAGAGAGAGAGAGAGAGAGAGAGAGAGAGAGAGAGAGAGAGAGAAATATAAATCTTATTTTGCCCTGAGCTATGGACTTGGGTGCTGGGTAATATACTCTCCTGAGCTTAGAAGAGAATCTCCAGGACACAAGGTCACACAGTTAACTTGAAGAGTCAGGAACTAGGGTGGGGTGGCAGGCTTGCTTAAAAGGGTAAGGGTGGAGTAGAGACAGCCAGCTTAGGGACAAGACCTGTTGGACACCCTTGACTCACTACACAGGTCCTACTACTGTCCTTGAAAAAGCTGGGTGCACAGGGGTCAAGCAATTTGCCAAGGTTGCCCACTAAAGGGGTGAATACTTCCCTCAGGCTGCTAGAAAGCTCTCCCAGCTGATGTGTAGTGGAGGCTACTGGGTAACATGGGTTGGAGGCTTGCCTTCTGTGACTGCAGGGTGGCAGTGGGACCTGGGAAGGGAGCATCTGAAGCTGGACAATCAACAGGATGTAGTACCCACATAAGGTAGGAGAAGAGAGCTGTCTAGCTCTGGGCTGGATGGAGGAGCTGAAGCAAAGAGAGTAGTGGGGGAACAGGGCAAATGTTAGTAGGAGACAGACAGACAGACAGACAAGTGTTAGTAGGAGATGGATGGACGGATGGATGGACAGACAGAAAAGATAGCCTAGAGTTGTGATACACAAAATTGGACTTGCAAAGCCTGGGGAAGCCTGTGGCAGGATGAAGAGAGGAAGAAGATAACAGGGAGGGACAGAGATGCACAGGGAGCAAACTATCAGGAACTCAGCAGGAATCAGTGCCAGCTCTGGAAGGGGAGATAGTGGGGGTGATAGGAAAATAGCCACAAAGGAGCCCAGAAGGAAAGGAAGGCTTGTCCCTCATTCTCAGGTCTGGGCTATGCCTCCATGGTGATTGTCTTCTACTGCAACACCTACTACATCATGGTGCTGGCCTGGGGCTTCTATTACCTAGTCAAGTCCTTCACTACCACTTTGCCCTGGGCCACGTGTGGCCACACCTGGAACACTCCTGACTGTGTGGAGATCTTTCGCCATGAAGACTGTGCCAATGCCAGCCTGGCCAACCTCACATGTGACCAGCTTGCTGACCGTCGGTCCCCTGTCATCGAGTTCTGGGAGTGAGTCAGGTGCCTCTGGGCCAAGCCCATACTATCTCATCCCTTGGACTCTCCATATGTGGTCATGCCCTGGGTGCACATGGCCAAGAATGCAAAATAAGCACTCCTGGGCTTGCTCACTCCCCATCCTCCAGGAGTGCTTAGGCCAGTCCTGGGACTTGAATAAATGTTGCTCCTACAGCAACAAGACATTTGCCATTGTCCCATGGGGGTGAGGCTGATGACCTGGCATAGTTTAACCCTCCAGACACCCAATGGTGGGGCCTGGACCAGGGCTGTGGTAAGGGAGGACCCGCCATCTCCAAAGCAAACCCCAATCACTGTGCCTTCTGCTGACATGACCCTCAGGTGCCCTCCTTTCTTCTCTACCTTAGGAACAAAGTCTTGAGGCTCTCTGCGGGGCTAGAGGTGCCAGGGGCCCTCAACTGGGAGGTGACCCTGTGCCTGCTGGCCTGCTGGGTGCTGGTCTACTTCTGTGTGTGGAAGGGGGTCAAGTCAACAGGAAAGGTATAGCTGGAGGCGGGCAGGGTGGGGTGGCATTGCCTGGGAGATGTGCATGTCTGTGAGGGACACAGTGACAATAGGCAGTGATTAGACTGAGGCTCAATCCTACAGAGGGGACAGGACAAGTCCTTAAACTCTTACCTTTTATTCTTACCTGTGGATGGACATTCCTTCTCAATCTTAACACCAGGGACAGTAACCTTCAGCCCTGAGAATGAAAGGTCCAGGCAATAGCTGCCCTTCCCTGTGTGCACCACCCCATATTGGTCCTTTCCCTTTCTATTTTCTCCCTCTGTTTCTCCCCACTCCTTACTAGGTGCCTAAGTCAATTTTTCACTCTGGGTGGACCTGATCTATGTGGGCTTTCCTCACTCTGTGATCCTCAGGCGCCCTGGGAAGACTCCATATATCCCTCCTTAGAGGTTCCCTCTCAGGTTACAGAGGCAAATGAACCAACACATTAAAACTGCTAAGCCATGGGGCATGGTCAGGTCCCTGGAGGGCCAAACTCCAGTGCATCAAGATTCATTCACAGCAGGGTCCTCAAGTGCTGAGTGTCTCCTGCTTTCCCTCCCTCTCCCTCCTTCCCTCCCACTCTCTTTAGCAATAATACCAAGCTCCAAACCCAACCTGTCTTTCTCTTGCCCAGCTAGAATCCCTAGCTGCTAAGGAGCCCACCAGCCTACCAAGGATGACCTGGAGTTTGGGACCTTAGGGATATGTGCTTTTTTATAATCCTGTGGAACAATGCCACAGATTCTTCTTGCCCATATTCCCCATACCTTCCTGTCCCCATATAGGCATGCCCCCACATGGACATAGCCAGAAGATGCTCCTCAGGAGACTTCATTGTCTCACTCCCCATGACTTGCTTTCCTTCATTAGACATTAGATACACCTAGGGGCCCTCACCTTGAAATGTCATGACCCTGTTTCTCCCCTCCTTCTACAGCCGACTAGTGCCTGTTATGAGGCTGCCTGGGCCCCAGCCTGGCCCCTAGCTTCCCTGGGGGTAGTCCCTCCTTCAGGGATAGAAAGAGTGCTACTAGCTTTTCTAACCCAAATTCTGAGCATGACTGCAATTATGGGAAACGACTGTGGCCCATGTTATCAGCTCACAGTAGCACTGGGAGCCAGCCACCAAGCTTAGGCAGGAGGCCTCCTAAGGGGGGGCAGGGATCCAGAACCTCTCTGAGCACCCTGGCCCCCCAGATAGTATACTTCACTGCTACATTCCCCTACGTGGTCCTGGTTGTGCTGCTGGTGCGAGGGGTGCTGCTGCCTGGAGCCCTGGATGGTATCATCTACTATCTCAAGCCCGACTGGTCAAAGCTGGGGTCCCCTCAGGTGAGAAAGGGTAGTTTGCAGCAACAGGGTTGGGGAGACAAAGGCTGTTGAACAGGGTCCCTTGTGACTTTATTGGCCCACCCTTTCCAGGTATGGATAGATGCCGGGACCCAGATTTTCTTCTCTTACGCCATCGGCCTGGGGGCCCTCACAGCCCTGGGCAGCTACAATCGTTTCAACAACAACTGCTACAAGTAGGCACCCGCTCCTGCCCTGCCTTGCCTTGCCCTACCCTGGAGCAGTGGAGCTACTTAAATCAAAATATTCTGCCCCTCCACCTCCAGGGATGCCATCATCCTGGCACTCATCAACAGCGGGACCAGCTTCTTTGCTGGCTTCGTGGTCTTCTCCATCCTGGGCTTCATGGCCACAGAGCAGGGCGTGCACATCTCCAAGGTAGCAGAATCAGGTGAGCTGCCTGACTTCAGCCCACCTCCAGAGCAGCAGAACTACCCTGATTTAGGGCACACAAAAAAACATTCTGAAATGCGACAGGTTCAGCTGTTTGGAAGGCTCTAGGGCTTGTTGAATGCTGCAGATAGGAAAGAGATGCTCCTTCAGCCCCTGCTGTGTCACCTCAGGGCAATCAGCAACTGCCATGGCTGCTGGAGCCCAGGGAGAGAAGTATGAGTCAGGAGTCCTGCTAATATAGGGTGGGACTTCCAGAACCCTGGTGTGAGATGCCTGTAGGACCTCAATGGGCCTAACCATGCTGAAGCACAAATAGTCTCCAGGTGTTTATTATTTTGTTATCTAGGGGACAGGTGTGACCTTGAGCATCAGGGTACTCAGGATGGTGCTGAGGGCCAGTCTCACCATGCATCTTTGCACTCAGGGCCTGGCCTAGCCTTCATTGCCTACCCACGGGCTGTCACACTGATGCCTGTGGCCCCACTCTGGGCTGCCTTGTTCTTCTTCATGTTGCTGCTGCTCGGTCTGGACAGCCAGGTTTGCAGGAGCTCTAGGGCAGGAATGGGGTAGGGGCTGGTGGTCAGGGGACTTGGCACATTGGGCAAGAGGTGCACGGGAACATGGGGGACCTGGGCCTGAGCTGCCCTGGCCACAGTTTGTAGGTGTGGAGGGCTTCATCACCGGGCTCCTGGATCTCCTCCCGGCCTCCTACTACTTCCGTTTCCAAAGGGAGATCTCCGTGGCCCTCTGCTGTGTCCTCTGCTTTGTCATTGATCTCTCCATGGTGACCGATGTGAGTGGGGGAAGGTGGGTTACTGTCAGTCTCTAGCCATGAACTATCCTCTCCCCTGACCCTACTCTGTTCCTCAGGGCGGGATGTACGTCTTCCAGCTGTTTGACTACTACTCAGCTAGTGGCACTACTCTGCTTTGGCAAGCCTTTTGGGAGTGTGTGGTGGTGGCTTGGGTTTACGGTAGGTCAAGATGAAGGGCTGGACTACAAATTGTATGGTGAAATGGAGGTGAATGGTCTCCAACTCTAGCCTTCCTGTCCACCTCACCCTGTTTCAGGAGCTGACCGCTTCATGGATGACATTGCCTGTATGATTGGGTACCGACCTTGCCCCTGGATGAAATGGTGCTGGTCCTTCTTCACTCCACTGGTCTGCATGGTAAGGCTGGGGAAACTGGGCAAGTGGGGTGGTATAGTGGGACACTAATGACTACAGGCATCCATGTCCATAGGGCATCTTCATCTTCAATGTTGTGTACTATGAGCCGCTGGTCTACAACAACACCTACGTGTACCCATGGTGGGGTGAAGCCGTGGGCTGGGCCTTTGCACTCTCTTCCATGCTATGTGTGCCCCTCCACCTCCTGGGCTGTCTCCTCAGGGCAAAAGGAACCATGGCAGAGGTAAGGTCCCTACCCAACTGTTCCCTCGAAAGAAGAGACCATCACTCAGAAGCATAGCCACCTCAGATCGAGTGGGCAGTGGTAGATGGAAGGAAAGCTATTTAACCCATTATGGCCTCATGTGGCAGTAGGGAAGCAAGACCCACCTCTCACTTCCCTGGCTCCACACAAGGACCATCTAACTCTGCTTCCCATTGCAGGGAGCAGGGCCTGGAAGGGTGCCCTAACAGAAGCAGACCTACCTTGGTGGCACACGGTAGGAGCTAGAGAGGCTATGACCCTTGGGAGGTTCAACTTGCCCTCCTCTCCCACAGCGCTGGCAGCACCTGACCCAGCCTATCTGGGGCCTCCACCACTTGGAATACAGAGCTCAGGATGCAGATGTCAGGGGCCTGACCACCCTGACTCCCGTGTCGGAGAGCAGCAAGGTCGTCGTGGTGGAGAGTGTCATGTGACAGGCACCCCCAGCTCAAATCACCAGCTCATCCTTTGGTAGCCATAGCAGCCCCTGCTTTAGCCCCCATCCATCCCTCCAGGGGGCTTGCCTTTCCTTGACAGTTTGGGGGTCTGCCTGGGGGAGGGGAGGAAGCACCATGAGTGCTAACAGAAATAACTTTTTCCATTTTTAATAAAATGCCAAAAATATCACAACCCACCAAAAATAGATGCCTCTCCTCCCCATCTCCCAACCA
>CAJQZJ010000545.1:407037-430786 GCA_907164525.1 Lophiomys imhausi
CTCTTATCTCTTAGTGAAAGTGAATACCAGAGCCTCTGGGCAAAGGAGGCTTGTATTTTGCACATTTTATAAGGAAAAAAAAAACAGATAGTGAGACTTCTGCTTGTATATTTCTAAAAAAAAAACCAAAAAACCAAAACAAACCCAAAAACAAACAAAAAACCCCAAACACCTGTACCTTACCACTCCTTTACTTCACATCTCCACCTTTCTTCTCTGACCCTAGCCAAGGAGTGTGAATTTATAGACTTAATTTTCATAGGCAAAACAAAAGCTTCAGGCTGTTGAGTATGTCTGTTCTATGTGGTTTCCAGCCAGAGACTAGAGTGGGAAATTGGGGATCCTCGGTGTCCCAACACTGTCCCTTTGCTTCTAAGTCTGTGAAGTGGAAGGCTATAACATTGTCCCAGGGATCTGGGTCTGCTCACCTGGCATGCTCAGGCTTGCCCACACCCTGCTTCTTGGGCTGGGCATGATTGCAGGGATCGCCCATGGATACAACCCAGGGAATGGATCCTGGGCACAGCTCCCACCTCCAAGCTAAAGGCTGATGTTCTTTCGACATCTCAAGTCTTCCGTGTAGCAGCTTAAAGCCACATCTGTGCCCCATCAAGCCTGAAACAGCCAAGCAGCCCCTAGAAAGGCTTCCTTCACACAGGGCTAGACTAAGCCGGGGAGGTGGGGCTGGGTAAGGGTGCAGGTCTTTGGGGACGTTCTTACTGTGCTAAAAAAGCCACTGCAAACATAGCAATAAAAACTCATTTTCCAAAGTTGGCTTCTGCTTCTGCTTCTCTGGAAAAGGAATGAGGTGGGGATGCAGGTGTGGGAACTTCCTCCAGCTCCAGCTTTGCATTTGGTAAAGCCTACTGTGAGGGACTCTACACCTAGTACCAATGTCAGAAATTAGAAATAGAGCAAGGAAGGAACACAGGCATAAAGCCTCAATCTCCTAGAGTGAAGAGCACTGGGTGAGAATAAATTTACTAGGAACAAATGAAGCAGAAAGGCTGCAGCCTTGAGTTGCTACAAGAATTTTTCTAAACCAGGCATGGTGGCTTGTGCTTGTAAGCCCTGGATTTGAGATAGAGGCAGGTGGATCAACAGAAGTGTGTTCCTGAGCAAGTGGCCAAGACCTAAAAGTAAAGGGAACACCACAATCACAGATAGTTAAGAGGTAAGCTAGGGGCAATGGTCCAGAATAGATATCAGCATCTGGACCTGTTTGGTGGCACTGGAGCTAGGTGGGAGAGGTTCTTCAGATGGGGGGGTCTACTTTTCTGGCAGAGTCAGAAGGGCCTGTGGATGACTCCATGATGCATGATTGAGGAGTCAAGTGCTGCTAGGTCCTGTAATGTGGACAATTGTGAGTTGGCATTGGGCATGTCATGTGGGAAATGTCATCCAAATGGAGATCTCTAGTTGGCAAATGGTCACAGGACTTTGCAGTTCTAGAAAGTCTGGTCTGGAGCTAAAACCTGTGAAGTTCTCACATGAATCCTGGGTCTGGAAGGGTTAGTGGTGGAACATAAGTGGGTACAGAGAGACTCACCGAAGAACAGCATCCTGGGCTCTGGTTGGCCTTCAAGGGTTGAAGATGATAGTTCACTGTGTGACAAAGAGATCATAGGGACCCAGAAAAGAGTAGTCTTGGGCAACATGCAAAAGCCTCATTAAAAAATGGGAATAAGGGCTGGAGATATGGCTCAGCGGTTAAGAGCACCACTGGCTGCTTTTCCAAAGGACCCAGGCTCAAATCCCAGCACCCACATGGGAGTTCAACTGTAATGGCCAGGCATGGTGGCGCATGGCTTTAATCCCAGCACTCGGGAGGCAGAGGCAGGTGGATCTGTGTGAGTTCAAGGCCAGCCTGGTCTACAAAGAAAGTTCCAGGGCAGCCAGGGCTTTTACATATTGAAACCCTGTTTCAGAAAAACCAAAAGGGGGGGGGGGGATAAAGCCAGGCATGGTGGGGCACGCCTTTAATCCCAGCACTGGGAAGGCAGAGGCAGGTAGATATCTATGAGTTCGAGGCCAGCCTGGTCTACAGAGTGAGTTCCAGGACAGCCAGGGCTACACAGAGAAACCCTGTCTCAACCCCCCCCCCCTCCAAAAAAAGGGAATAAAAGTCAGCTGGGCCAGGTAGCATAGGCCTGTCAAACCAGCTGCTACTCAGGCAGCTGAAGCAAATGGATCAAAAGTTTAAGGCTGCCTGTGTGGTGCAGAGTGAGTTCAAGGCCTGCCTATCTAGTAGCTGAGGTTATGATTAATAACAGAGCACCCACTTAGCATATACAAGGCCCTGGGTTTAATTCCCAGGGCTGCCAAAGGCAAGGGGTTAGGGATAGAGTTAGCTCAGTCCAGCAATCCCAGCTATCTGTGGACGCTAAGGCAGGGGAGTTGCAAACTCAAAGTCTTCCTGGGCTACAGGGCAAGTTTAATGCCATCCTGGGCAACCTATGAAGATTGTCTCAAAACACATAAAGAGCGGGAGATACAGCTCTTGCCTAGCATGTGCAAGACCCTGGGTTCAACGCCCAATGGAGGAAGGAAGGGAAAGACCCAAATGGACATGAATGAATGAACAAAGAATGACTTAGCCACACAATGCAGTATTACTTAGCCTGACAAAGGAAATTGAGATATATGCTCCATGGAGGACAGGATGATTGGTGAAATGAGCCACTTCCAAAAGAACATTGTGTAATTCTACTCATAAGAAACTCCTAGAGCAGTCAAAGCCATAGAGATTGAGTAGAATAACCGGGGCTGGGGTTAAGGGAACATCGTTTAACCAGGACAACTGCAGTATGGGGAGAACACTGACATATGCAGACAGACAGGGTTGTCAAGTTGTACATGTGCAAGTGGTTAATGCCATTAAACTATGTGCTGGAAAATAGTAAAAGAAGTTTTATGTGCTACAAATATATAAATATGTGCTTTACCACAATATAAAAAAGTAACAGGACAGATCTTAGAAGGGTGGGAGCTAGTGCACAGACAGAGAGGGCAGCCTCTGATGAGTATGTGGCGCCATAGGAGGGCCAGTGAGCAGACAGCCCTAGTTCTGTTCCATTCCATGCAGAACAGGAAGCAGCCATCACCTGGGGTGGACCTTTATCCCTCTTCTCTGGTTTCTTTCTTCCTTCCTGCTGTTGCCCAGAATACCACTCCCAAACTCCTGGTTGCTTTTATCCCTAAACCTCAGCCTGCTATCTTCAGCTGCAAAAGATCTCCCTAAGATCCACCAGAACATTTCCCAGGCCTCATACCACCCCTTCTCTCAACTAACTCCACCCATGAGAAGAACTCATAGGTTCAGGCTCTCTCCACCAGGTATCTATTCTCATTGAAAGCTCGGCTCTACCCTCACCTCCCCTTTAGGCTAAAGGCCTTCCCAGCAACCTGTCTCTTGGACAGACCAAAGTAGGAACATAGTTTGCTGTCAGCTACCTAGCCAATATCAACATCTTCAGGAGTCACTCCAATTCCAAGAGACAGAACAACTACAGAGACAGAAAATGGTGATATCTCAGAAATACAACTTCACAGAGCTGTGCCATTTAACTGAGTGCTACAACAACAGATGGGGCCTATTTACTCAGGAAATCTGCTCCTATGCAAAGGCTTAAGAAACTGAGATCAGCCAGGTGTGGTGGTGCACGCCTTTGATCCCAGCACTTGAGAGGGAGAAGCAGGCAGATCTCTTCGAGTTCAAGGCCAGCCTGGTCTACAAAGTGAGTTCAGGACACCCAGGGCTACACAGAGAAAACCTGTCTCGAAAAACCACAAAAAGGGAGAAAAAAAAAAAAAAAAAGGAAAGAAACTGAGATCAAAAAGCCCGAGTGGCAAACCATCAGACAGAATGCCTCAGAAGCTGGGCCAGAGAGGGTAGTGGCCAGGGTCAGAGTGGAAAGGTAGGAGAGGTGATCTGGACTTTAACCTTCCAAAGCACAGACAAGCAAGCTCAGGGAGGCCCAACGTAGTCCAGAACACTTCCTGGAAGCCTGGACTAGTCCTAAGCCTTGGACTACCTAAGGGTGTTACTTGAATGCCTCTGCCCCCATGGGCACCACCTCTAGATTGCTGGGAAAGGAGTGGACTCCTCAGAGGGCAGCCATGCTTTGAGGGTGGGTAAGAATGACAGGATGCTTGAGAAGGTATCTGCTTGGCCTAGTCCCAGACAGGTGAGACCAAAGTAGGAACATAGTTTGCTGTCAGCTACCTAGCCAATATCAACATCTTCAGGAGTCACTCCAATTCCAAGAGACACCTCTAACCTGCTCTCAAAATCCCTCCACCCAGTCTTCACAGATAGTAAGCATAGCGCACTCCCTGAAAGGGAAGGCTGATGGAGGAGGGTGGGGTGGGGGTGACAAGCACCTGATCAGGGACAGGTCCTTTCTTGTGCCCTGCTGGAGAGCAGCCTAGCTGCAGGCTGATCTTGTTCTAAGGAAGCAAGCAGCGAGGGCATGGAGCTGTCAGCAAAGCAAGCCAGAGCAAAGCAGAAAGGCAGGAGGACCACATCCAGTAAGTCTTCAGGGCTGGTGGGCAGCAAAGATACAAGCACTATGCAGTTCTTTCTCAATTTCCTTGCAGCCCCTCTCCACGGCTGTGTTCTGCGCACTAGCAAGCTCTAGGTCACTGCCAAGGACAAGTCTCCTCTCCCAGTCAGCATTAGTCAGAGGTCATGCTGTAAACCTTCAGGAGGGGGTTGGGCAGGGAGTGACTGGTGGCACTCTGCCACATTCTATCTGTCCTGAATGTGATGAATAGGAACCCAGAGAAGGCACCAGGAAGTCCTGCTGGTTTACCAGGCTTCCCAGACAGTTGCCAACTCCCAGGGAGACTGACAAGACAGACACACCCCAAGAGCCATAAAGCAGAGTTGTCTTAGCTGAAGGGGAGCAAGACAGGAAAGGGCAAGTGTGAGCCTGGTCTTCAGGAGCTAAGAACAAGCTCAAGGAAAGGAAGAGCACCACATGGAGCCTCTGTTGCTTTCCTGGGCACTCTTCAAATTGAGAGAGAACAGCAGAATCATGCCCAAAGCCTCAGGTAGACACAAACTCCTTGCAACATAACAACCTTTATTGCTCCCAGGGTACAACAGGTGACCTGCTTCATAGCCTTCTTTAGGACACATGGCAAAACAAACGGGATTCAACTGCAGGCCAGGTCACAAGTGCTCTCCTACACGTCTAGGACTGGAAAGTACCCTGGCCAGGCAGGACAGTGGCAAAATTAATGAACAACAATCAAGTCCCTTTTGGTATGGTGGCAGTATGTGTAAAAGGGCCAAAATGATGAGCTGTGGAAGAAAACTGGGGAAGTAGAAGGGAATAAACCCAAGTACCACAGGGACAGGCTGAGCTCCCAGGAAGCAGTAAGCATGGGTCAGGTGAAAGCGAGCTGCAGGCAGGGGAAAAAACAAGCCTTTACTCCTCCTTCTTGTCCGAGGGACTGCGTACTGAGGCCTGGAAAAGGAAAGAAACCCCAAAGAAGTTAACAAGGCCCAGGCCTACTCCTTGGGCCTCTAGCACTATGCCCCCTAGCACTAGGTTTCTCTCTCCTTTTAATAACAAGTACCCAGGCAAGCAAGGTGCCCTACCCTCAGCAGCACCCAAAAGCTCGCCAGGGTGGGTATGTCAGCCACTAGGGAAGACCCAGATCTGATGCCAGGGGAGGACTGGTAGAAAGAACCTCAGCGAGCTGAGCCCCACTGGAGTGGGGTTGGCAGGTGGAGGCATCCAGCACAGCTCTCTCTCTCTTTTACTGCAGTAGGAGCAGAACCAAGACCTCCTCTAGAGCCCACAGCACACTAGCCTCCAAGTTCCAGCTTAGGGCCTCTTCATCACTGAGTACCTTTCGGTTGGTGCTGTTAAAACCCAAATCCTTAGGGGTTGGGAGATAGCATCTGACATAAAAGCCCAAGGACCTGGATTCAATCCCCAGAACACACAAAAAGCCAGATGTTGTAGAGAATACTTGTAATCTCAGAGCTGGGGAGGCAGATAAGTTAAGTCCCTATAGCTAATCAGCTTAGTCTACTGCATAAGCTCCAGGAAAAGGAGAGATCCTGTCTCATAAAACAAAATGGATAGCTCTTCAGGAGTGATAACCAAGGTTATCCTCTGGTGTCAATATACATGTGTAGACATGTGCATGGACACACGGACCCCAATCCCCAAGTCCTGCCCAGACAGCCTAGCCACCACACTCAGCTTTCCCATGTATGTTCCTAATGGAAGCCCACACCACAGCTGGGATGGTCTAGAATGTTAAATACCCCCTCTTTAGGGGCTTGAGACTGAATTTAAAAGAAGGAAAGGCTCAGAGCAGAGACAGCCAATCTACTGACAAGAGCTGCCCTTAGCAGCTTCTAGCCCGCCATCCAGTACCATGACACTCCTCCTACATGAAGGGTTCTGGCAGCTGGGCCTGCTCTAAGCCCACACTTAGCAACAAAAGAGGCAGCAGGCTCCTCGATATCCCTAGGAACTGTGCTGTAGGACCCAACCCTAGGCAGTACCTACAGAAGAGAAACACTAACCTGCAGGTTGGCATGCTCTTCCAGCAGACGGTCGTATTCCTTAGTAAGGCCCTCGGACTGTTTCTGAATGGCCAGAACTTCGTTTTCAGCTTTCTCAAGTTCTACCCACAATACAAATGAATGCATGAAGAAATTAAAAGATTATATAAGACCTAACAGTAAGATGAAACAAAAAGTCAGAGCACCACTCCCCTTAAGTCCCTTCAATGGAGGGACAGTAATGGTTCTCCAAAGGGGTGATCTTTTGAATGGCTGGTAATGAGAAGCAATGAGCAAAATCCCAGCTTCGAGACCCCTAGTGACAGTGATACCCAAAGTATCAGTGGCCAACACCTACAGTGCTGAATGAGTCTGGACTTAACCTAGGAGTGAGGAGGGAGAAAGGGAGGATGGATCACACAAATTCTTCTGACACTCCTGTTGTTCTCAGCTCCAAGGCATCTTGGGGCTCCCCACCTGCCTGTCTTGACAGGAAACCCCTAGTAGGCACTACCAAAGCATGCACAGCAGCTGTTAGGGCTTCTCCAAGGCCTACTGAAATCACTGAGATGTTCTAGCAGTGAACTTACTCAGTCACATTTGGGTGTGAAGGTGCAGAGTGCTATGTGTTTGTTTCCACCCAATTCTTGAGCTTTCACATGAAGTATGCTATTATTACTTGATACAAGGGGCAGCAATGGGGAGTGGAACCTCTGGGTGCAACAGGAGGGCAATCCTCACTTTTCTTGGTGCTGGCCAGCTCATCCTTTAGCTTCTTCAGGTCATTCTTCAGGGTCTTGTTCTCCTCTAACTTCACCTCAGCACTCCCAACATCCAACTTGTCTTTGTCCTCAGCAATTCCCTAGGGAAAGTGCCAAGCACCTGGGTTATTCAGAAGGAAGTGAAGGTAAAGCTCCAGACCAGTGCACTCCATAGAACTGTGACTTCTCAAGCTACCTCCAGTAATTACTTGCCTTTTTGGAAATGTCAAGAGAGAACTGGGCCCCTAAGAGCTCCCAGGCACAGACTAGGATGTGGCTAGCTGCTGAGGAAGGGAATGGCAAACAGGGGCACCTGCTGCAAGCTCACTCCCAGGCTAGGCACTCTGCCTACCCTGGCCCCCAGACCTACTTTTCCACCAGGAAAGCTCAATGGCTTTGTGTTTATCCATCTATGCAGTGCCTCAACTTGCTATCCCCTGGACCTCTCTACCCAGTTACCTAATGAACCACTCCTATTCCTTCTCTTCCCTGACTCTTGCAGCTCACTGTAGCCAAAGACCCCAAACTTTGTTCCTATCCAGCTGCACCTCACCAATGCCTAAACCATCACTCTCCCTCCCAGCTTGGCTTACACTTTACTTCCTCTGATGGGCCTATAAACTGGTCTCTGCTTCTTCCCTAGTACAAGGGATCCATCAGCCCCATGTTCCTGAAGGGCTGCAACTGACAGCTAACTTCTGAAGATTAAGGGTCTTCTCTGAGAGGCTGAGAGTCTCAGCACAGGCCTCTGCTCCCAGAAGATTCATTCTTATCAGAGAAGACTGCCACTGGAACAAGTACATGGATACAACAGTGGCAATACCCTCTTCCTCTAGGGTCCTCATGAGCTAATAGAAAGCACCAGACTCACCCTGGATCTTTCCAACAGGCACACCCTCCCCACTAAAAACTCCTTTGTCAGGCAACAGTGTTCTCACACAGTCCCCAGCCTCGTAGTAACTACTCTGGACCCTTAGAAACGTGGCCCTAGCACTGTGGTTCTAGGCATCCCACTCAGGTTGTGAAAGCAGACTCACCTTCTTTAGCTGGTCATTCTCCTCCATGTATTTCTTGGCCGCCTCACTGGCACTTTCTGCCTGCTTTTTAAAGGCTTCATTAGAGGCCAGCAGTGTGGCCTGCTGGGAGATGAGAGTCACCAGGCGTCTAAGCAGGCTGCAATTGTTTACAAAAAGAAGGGAGAAGTGAGAAGCACGAGAGCAAAGGACCTGGCATGAACTTTTCTTGGCTGCTACCTGCCCAGTCTGCCTCCAGCCTAGACCTGGCAAGACAAAGTAAGGCCCAGGAACTGGCCTCTACCACCTCCCCCAAACAGCTACACTGGGCTCTGGGAAGTATCTCAGGGAGAGATCAGAAGCAGGAGCACATCCAGGCTATATAGCAGAAGGTCTTGGATTACAAGCACCTTCCAGGTGACGGCCTAGGTGTGCTAGACAAGCCTTAAAACTGTGTTCCTCCCTGCGAGGCCAGGCTTGTCTCCCTAGGAAAAAAAGATCAGATAATAAATTTAGGTACTTCCAACATGCCATGTGAATTCCTCATAGCTACTTCCCGCGGCAGTTACTACTGCTACCCTCACTTGACAGAAAACCGAAGTTCAGCAGGGTGAACCAATGTATCTAAGGTAAAGACATGTCTAAGAGCCAGAAATGTGTATAGCTCTAATTTGAACTCCCATCTACTAGACTCCAAAACCTACATTGGGAAACAAACTCTCTCAAATTCAGGTTCCAACATGAGCAGAAAAACTCTTTTCATCCAAATCCCCTTCCCAAACACATCCTACAAACAGCTGGCATAATGTATCTGTTACATAATAGCACTCAAACTGAGGTTGTCTTCAACTCTTTGGGACAGAGGAAGAACAATCAAGACACAAGTGCCTGCTGCCTGTCTCAAACACCTGGAAAGGTAAACCAGGCAGCAGGTGGGGATAAGCACTGGTCCCTGAACAGTAAGACTGGATGGGCAGAGAGAAGACAGAAGGACTTGCTGCAGCCTTGAGAAAGGCACTGCTCAGGCAGCCAAGAAAAGGGAGTATTTTCTCACATGCCTCAGGAAATCTAGCCACAGCACTTGGAGTCAGGCAAAGTGCATGCAGAGGCCTGGGTGAAAAGGAAGAAAACATGTCCGATGCCTGTTCCATGGCACGTCAACAAAAGTGCTTGCTCACAAGAGTAGCAGCAGCCTTGCTGGCCTGCTCCAGGGTTGGCCTCTCTGGTCCATCATGCATTGGCAGACTCTTGTCATCCTCACCTGTAGCCTGAGCAAGAAAGGGAATCCACAGAGCAGGCAAGCTCTCCTCTCAGCCTCAGCCCAGGCTCTGCAGGGTTCTAGCAGAAACCTTTTTTGGAAATGCACATGTGGAATAGAGGGGCTCTATGGATCCTGCTTTGGGGAAAAGTTCCCAGGGGTCCCTGGTGGCACAGGGAGAACTAGGCTGTTGATTTCTGTCATGAGAGGAGAGTTTCCAGTGACATGTGCTCTCTAAAATTAGCCGGCTCAGACCTCGTGGCCTAGAGCTCAGGTTTCCCTGCCTCAGCCCCAAGCTGCCCACCAGCCTGCCCCCCATTGGGCTGGAGCCCTGAAAGTAGAAGCAGCTATCAAGCACTTAAAAAGCAGCCAGCAAGAAGTCATGGGCCCGACTTACAGAAAGAAAGGCAAGTATGACTAGCCCCAACTCCCAGCACAGAAGCTTCTTGGTACCTCAACACATGTCTGTCAAGTTTAAGAGGGCCCTCCCCATAGCTAGAAATGAGGGGAGGGGCATGTGTGACACCTGGTGGTAGAGATGGGGCCCGTGGATACTGCTAGGTCCTAGCAAAGATAAGTAAAACCAGGGGTTGCCACCCCCACCTGATCAGGCAAATGGCTGTTAGGGAGTGTCTACAGCTGTCATCCAATCTACCAAGAGAGGCTAGCCAACTGGTAGATGACTGCCTCAAGAAATGTGGTGCTGTCAGAAATGATAGTCTCAGTGCAACAGCTCTTTCAGTGCTACCCTAGGTCTTCCTCAGATAATTGTGAATCAAGGTTTCCTAGATAGTCCAGGATACCCATAGAAAACAACATCCACAAAACTCAAGTGCAAGACTCTGAACAGTGTCTGCTCAGAATTCTGGCCTTTGGTTTTCAGCCATTAACAATAGGATCACAGTGCCAACCTGACCCTGATTTTCCTTCCTCTGGCTAAGCCTCATGGACATTTTTCCCACCTCCCTTCCAGGGCCTCTAAGGGCAAACACTGTAATTGTGCCCCCAACACATACATTGACAGTTCTGTGTTGGAACTGTGCTCTAAGCTGTCCACAGCTGACTGTGGGTCATTTTCCCTGGCATGTTGCATCTCATGCCCTTACCTACAACTTCTCCTCATGAACTTTCTTGCCATTTCCACCTAAGCCCATCTTCTCTCCTTCCCATTGGCCCCTGCCCTCTAACTGCCCCATCCTTCAACACTAGAGTTTTCAGAGGATGTGTACTCTGTAACATGGACTGCTCCTGATAGGTCAGCTTAAGAGCTCTCCCACCTGGCACTCTCTTCCTTAGCTGTTGACTCTGGGCTCATATTTTCTTCCAGCTAACTTTATCCCCTAAAGGGTTTATCTGCCACCAAACTCATAACTCAACTACCTACTAAACATCAGCGTCTGATGTTACACAAACACTCCCAACACAGCCTGCCAAGATGGTTCTTCCCTTGCTCCATCAGAGTGAGCTACCAACAGTGTCCCTGCTGTAGCAGCAACTCTAGAAGCTGTCTTGGACTCTGTCCTCCTCGTCCCTTACCCCAAGTCACTATCAGTGCTTTCCTTGTCAACTTCTCATCATCCCGCAGTCTGGTGCTCCCTCCCTACCACCACCTGCACAAAGTTTCCCATCCACTCCAGAACTGACAAATTTGACTAGTTGCTCCTCTGGTTAAGCCACTTTGTGGGAGTAATACCAAGTCCTCACCAACCCTAGAACATGCCTAGTTTACACATAAGACACCATGTCCTTCCTAGCCAGCTCAACCATCACCTCCCTTGGGAAAGCTTTTCCTGTTGGAGAGGTACCGCCTAGTGCTCCCACAGCAGCCCCCACTATACCACAGGCTCTTGTATTCACTTTCTCAGGATATTCAGTCATCTGATTTCCCTATCAGGCTACAAACACCTGTAGGCTGGCCCTATACATGTCATCTCTACTCCCCTAGACTATGCACAATGAAAAGAAGCCTTCCAGATGACCTAATTTCACTCCTGGGACAGGGAACACTCTCTGACAGGTGTGAAGGGGCATGTTTGAGGCTGCTTGTCATGTCCAAGCCTGCTCCTTTTTTCTTGTTAAGCCCATGTCTACCTGGAAGCCTAGCAGAGGGGTAAAAGCTGATATAGCACTCACCACCCTATCTAACAACAGAAGAGACAGAAGACAGCAACAGGAAGGTGCTGGCTCAGACTCTGTGTCAGCGAGCAAGCCGGGCTTGTGGCCGAAGTGGCAGCTGAGAAGCCACGTGGGAAACTCAATTCACTACCTCAAGCTCAGTAGAGACCCAAGCTCTGGCCTGCACCCCAAACCTTAGGGCCAGCATTTGCCACCCCAACAAGCCAGGCTTCTGGAGCATTTTACTGTTCTCTCTCACACTGAGCTACCCATCCAGATCCCACTTAATAGTCATCTCTCAGGTACTCTCTCCACTGTTCGCTATGGCATTTGTCAGGCCCCTAGACCTGAGTGTGACATGGTAAACAGGAACAAGCTTCAGAATTGCCATACTGTGACCAAAAACACATCAGCCTACAAAAATCAGAAATGACCACTTCATGGCCTCTATTCCTGCTGTGTTATCTATCCTGCACCGGTCTGTTTTCTCTCCTGAAGACTGTTATCCACATTAACTGTTCATACCTATTCACTTAAAAAACATAGGTGAGGCCAGGTATGGTGGCACACGCCTGTAATCCCAGCACTCAGGAGGCAGAGGCAGGTGAATTCCAGGCTAGCCTGATCTATAGAGTGAGTTCCAGGACTACACAGTGAATCCCTATCTTGGAAACAAACAAACAACAAAACAAATAAACAAAAAACAAAACCAAAGCACGGGTCAAAACCTAAGAGCCAAGAAAAGTTCCTAAAGGTCTAGCCTAATCACTGACACAACTCAGGGTTCAGACACGAAGCCCATAGAACAAAACTTAACAGAATACAGATGTGTCCTTGGCAGACAAATACCTGAACTCAACTTGGCGTTCCTGGTAAAATGTTCTTGGATGCTAAGTGGACCTATCATGCTTTTATAAAAGGCTAAGTAAACAAGAAAAGGCCGGAGAAACTCAATCACTCCCTCTGGCCTCTAAGAAACAGGCCAAGCACATCAAGAAGAGAGATAAGGCTCACAGGCACTTTTCAGGTATCTACCCCAGTGAGCATACAGGAGAAAAACATGAACAGGAAGTAGGAGAAGGAACAAGTCCCAACTGAAAGGTCCCATGATGTGACCCTGAACACCTTCAGCTGAGAAGCCACTCCTACAGACATAAGTTGTATACACAAGCTCTTCTATGCTTCTGCCCCATGCCAAGTAGGACCCTGGTGCCACAGTGCCACCTGCTGATTTCATGCTGTCACAGTCTATGAAAGTCCTACTTGGGACTCTCTGTGAATATGCCTCAACTAGTAGAAGAAAAGACTACCTGGCAAGGAACTACCATCAGGAGATGCTCAGGCAAGACTTCAGGTGATACAAAATGGTAGTATCAGAGTTTCCACTGCCCCAGGCCTCCCAACCTCAACACCGGCAGTCATTTAAATAAGGAAGAGATAAGGGGTTGAGCCATGCATGCTCAAGAAAAGGGGTCATAACACACAAGGTTCTCCAAAGAGACCTACATGGCTGACTCATGACAGACAGTAGAGACTCCTGGAATCGCAGGATCAAGGATCTATGTCAAGTCTCTATGATCCCAGGAGTGTCTGCTCTACTCTACACTCTGTCATGAATTAGATCCCTTAGCCAGGGCACAGTAGACAAATTAGATAGAACAAGGCTAACAGTAGAACAGTAGGAGAGGCTCCTGCCAGTGGACACAAAGGGTAACGGTGACTCTGCTGAGGTAGTGGTCCTAAGGATGGAGAAAGAGAGGCTTAGAGAAGGGTAATACCCACAGGCTAGGTCAAGTGTACAGTTTCAGATTTGAACAGAGTTCTGGAGGCTACTGAGGAAGAATATGAAAGTTTGTTAAAACTACTTAAGATGGTGACAATGACAAGTGTATGTGTTTTCCATTAAAATTGACAAGACACATGGGACAAGGCCCTCAACTCCTGGGTTCAGAGTCAGGGTTAAAGTAGTGGTTTTCAAGCACAGTACACAGGAAAGGCAGCCCATGAAGTAGGAAAATGGCCCAAGTCTTATGTAAACAGGTGGCAGAAGCAGGCTAACCGCGTGTATTTTGTCTTTGGCCTAGCAGAAACCATGCCATCCTCCATGGGGGAGTGTACCTGGCTCTCTCTCACCACTAGCACTCCATCTTCCCAGCTTCCCTCTCCTTCCCAACTCCTAAGCCTTTTCCTCTTTCTGGAATATACTTGGCCCTGACTTGCCCAATCCAGCTTGCCTGCCCTGTGCTCCCAGGCATGACCCTCCCCAATGTGCTCTGATGCCCCTATCTATGGGCTGCTCCCTCAGAAGCCTCCTAATGAGTTGTCCACAGAGGTCCCCCTCATCTTTTTGGTTTTGGTTTTTCAAGACAGCATTTCTCTGTGGAATAGCGCTGGTTGTCCTGGAACTAGCTCTGTAGACGAGGCTGGCCTCGAGCTCAGAGATCCACTTGCCTCTGCCTCCTGAGTGCTGGGATCAAAGGCGTGTGCCACCACTGCCCAGTCAGAGCTTCCTCTCTAGCTAGCAACCAGGTCCTCATGTTCTGAATGCTCCGAGCAGAACATCCCAGCCGCCAGTGCCACTCACACCACCTTGCCCAATTCTGCTACTACTGCTTTGATTCAGGACATCAGCATTTGTCATGATGACTTTTCACTGTTAGATTCTCCTGCTTTCCTCAATCCCATATCCCATACACTCTTACAAAAAATCTTAACCCATGATGATAACCAGACATAACTACATAGTAACATAACTGTCTAATCAGCAAGAGACCTTGTCTCTACTAACCCGACTACTCTATTCTATCAGCCAGGACCTGTCCAGCTCCTTGTGAAGCAAAAACACAGAAGGTAAAGAGACAACAGGGGCAACATAGAAATACCAAAAAGGACCAGGAGACCCAAACAAAATCAGTTAGCTAGGCATATGAAAAATAATAACTAACAGATATTTTCCATTGTTTATATTTAAAAATAGGGCCAGCCTGAAAATTCAAGTTAGCAGCTGGAAGGTGGTGGCATGCACCTTTAATCCTAGCATGCAGGAGGCAGAGGCAGGAGGATCTGAGTTTGAGGCCAGCCTGGTTTACAGAGCAAGGTCCTGGACAGGCAGTGCTACACAGAGAAACCCTGCCTTGAAAAACCAAAAATAAAATCTTGTGGTTTTACTCATAAAACTCTGAGTCTTGAGCACAACAGGCAATCAATCCCTCTACCACTAAGCCATCCCCGTTGCCCCTGAGAAATAACTATTAATGTGAAGGTAAAATGTTGTCAAAGTATACATGTTCCTGAAATGTAGAGGTAGGGACGTGAACTGCATTGGAGGGGGCAACTTCTAACTCTATATAGAGAGCCCTGGCTCACATAGCACATGCTATGATCCTCTTCTGCCTCTGCCATCCTGGTGCCGGGATTATAGGAATGAGCAGATAAAGCCTGATTTCGTTTTTCCCGAGACAAGGTTTCTCTTTGTTACAGTCCTGGCTATCCTGGACTTGCTTTGTAGGCTTTGAACTCACGGAGATCTGCCTACCTCTGTGTACATACCACGCCCAGCTTAAAATCATTTGCTTTCTTGTTTGTTTATTTGTGGTTTCAAGACAGGGTTTCTCTGTGTGACTCTAGCTATCCTGGAACTTGCTCTATAGGCTGGGCTGTCCTAAAAACTCAGAGATCCATCCACCTGACTCTGCCTCCAGAGCACTTGGATTAAAGGCATGAGCCACCACTATGACTCTGATCCTGTTTGTTAAAATGAGACAGATTCTCTAGGAGAAAATAATTCCAAGTGGGCTGGGCACAGGCCTTTAATCCTAGCACTCAGGAGGCAGAAGCAGGTGGATTTCTGTGAGCTCAAGGCCAGCCTGGTCTACAGAGTGAGTCCAGGACAGCCAGGGCTATTACACAGAGAAACCCTGTCTTGGAAAAACAATCTATATGTGTGGTAAAAGTATTAAAAATGTGAAACTTCAACACTACTGGTGACAAGTTCTAGGAGTCAGAGAGGCTTCTGAATGTCAATTTCTTTCTTGCAGAAGTGCAAATCTTTACTATGTGCCTTGTCTATAGAATGCTTAATGAGTAGAGTACTAAGGAGGACATCAGGGGTTTGCTTGCCACTAACATCGAATGTCAGCCTAGTTTCAGGCTCAGTGAGAGAAAATTATGTGGAGACAGGGCCAGACACCTGATGCCCTCCTCTGTCTTCCACATCCATGTATATACACCTAAGTGGTCCTAACAACGTTTTAGAAAACTTATTTTCCAATCCTTGTTTATTTAAAGTTTCATTTGGGTGAAACAAAGGCTAAGTGCAGTTGAGAAGATATTATTTAATATGCAAAGGAGCCTCGGTTCAATTTCTGACACTACAAAAAACAGGCTTATATTCCTCTACTAACCATGCATTGCCATTTTAATTCCTGATCTTCAGATATATGAAAGGTAATAAGATATTACAGTCACTAACCCAAACAGATTGTATCAACACCTGGCTACCAAAAGCCAAGAAAAACAGCATCCCACTATGTGATCTGTAGCTGAATGTGAGCTAAACTCATGCACACAGAGCTAACAGCTTCCATCACTGCAAGGAATCCAGTATCTGAACCAAGTCAAGCATGGGCTCTGGGTATGGCAGTCTCTCCTGAGTGTCTATTTACAAAGGCCCACCTAATATAAAGGATTGTTGAGGTCCCTCCTGCTTTCAGCTAGAACCCAAACAAAACACACACACACACCCTCTATACACACAGGACATCATGTGTCTGGCCAGTGTCCTAGATAAGCCCTTGTTTAACAAATGAGAAAACTGAGGGTTGAGCGAGGAAGGCTGGTTATTTAAAACCACACAGCTGCTAGGAGAGAAGCATGGGTATGGGAACACAAGCCCCCTGACCTCTAATTCCTGTTCTACTTACGGTCCATGAGACAACAAAACATGAAGGTGCCTGCTGTCCAGCTATGCTTCCACAGAAGATGGGCATCTCTCTGCCCTGACTCAAACATGATATACCAAGGGCAATTCAGTACGTTATCTCCCATTCTACTACCTTATTTGCCTTTAGCAATGCCCTACAGACAGTAATGCTCCATGGTTTGCTAAAAGCACCACAAAAAATTGTCATAACATAATCAAATTTGACACAGTAAAGAGACATTACTCTTGATAGTTGACACAGGAATGCACATACATACTTATCACCCATTAAAAATATATAAGAGGAGCCAGGCATGGTGCTGTGATGATTAAAGGCACACATCTTTGATGGGGTGATGTTAAGCATTCTAAATGTTAATTAATTAGTAGTCCTGCTTGCTGTCTGCTACTTACATCGTCTCTGATTGGTTGAATAAATGCTGAGGCCTGAGACTGGGCAAAGTCAGAGGTACGCGGGACTAAGGTGCAGGCTTCAGAAGCAGAGAGATTCGTGGTAGAAGACTCCAGGACAAACAGCAAAGAGCAGGAAGGAGCTCACACACCATGGGTTAGAGAAAAGAATGTCATTCTACGTGGCCTGGAACATTGGCCTAGCGTAGAGAACAGCAGTCCAAAGGGACATATGTATATATGGGGTCATATTTGGGTAAAAGAGTTAAGGGCTAGCTTAAATGGGCTAAGATTGTTCAATCCAGGCCAAAGCTTATTAAAATACATCACATGTCTGTGTGCTCATTTATAATGATGGGTTAAAAATTAACAACCGCCAATCAATTAATAATATAAATACTGTTAAACAATTTTTTTCTACACACCTTTAATCCCAGCACTCAGGAGGCAGAGGCAGGCAGATCACTGTAAGTTCAAGGTCAGCCTGGTCTATAAACTGAGTCCAGGACAGCCAGGACTATAGAGAAACTATCTCAAAACAAAACAAAAAAAAGTAAGAGGAGTTTGGGAGGTGGCTCAATGTTCAAAGTACTTTAGCACACAAAAGGACATACATTCAAACCCCCAGTACCTATGTAAGGACCAAGCATGATGGCACATGCCTATAACTCCAATGCAGGGTTGGGGAAAGAGAGGCAAAAGCAGATCCCTAGAATTCTCTGCTCAGCCAGGCTAGCTTAAACAGTAAGTTCCAGATTCAGTGAAGAGACTTGATCTCAAAAAAAAAAAGATGCTGACCCTGACCTTGGCCTCCACAGTCACACAGATACACGAACACATACACATCACATGCAAAAAAAAAAATGTGTATAAGAGTTAGGCATGGGCTGGAGAGATGGCTCAGCGGTTAAGAGCACTGGCTGCTCTTCCAAAGGACCTGGGTTCAAATCCTAGTACTCACATGGCAGTTTACAGCTGTCTGTAATTGCCAGGTGTGGTGGCTCACGCCTTTTAATAATTTTTTTTGAAGATTTATTTATTCATTTTATGTATGAGTGCCTTATCTGCATGCACACCTGCAGCCGGTAGAGGGCATCAGATTACATTGTGGATGGTTGTGAGCCACCATGTGGTTGCTGGGAATTGAACTCAGGACCTCTGGAAGAACAACTGGTGCTCTTAACCCCTGAGCCATCTCTGCAGTCCGGCTCACACTTTTTAATCCCAGCACTCGGGAGGCAGAGGCAGGTGGATCTCTGTGAGTTCAAGGCCAGCCTGGTCTACAAAGTGAGAGTCCAGGACAACCAGAGCTACACAGAGAAACCCTGTCTCAAAAAACCTAAAGAGAGAGAGAGAGAGAGTTAGGCATGATGGTGTACACCTATATAATCCCTGTACTTGGGAGACTGAGGCAAGATGGTGAACGTTGAGGCCCTGTCTCAAAAAGAACAAAAAAGGCAAAGTGGTATCTGCTTTTAAGCCCAGCACTGGAGGACAGAAAGAAGCAGGTAAATCTCTATGAGTTTACGAATAGCTTGGCCTACACAGAGTTCCATGCCAGCCAAAACTACATAGTAAAATCTTACCTTTTTTTAATTTTTAAATACCTAAGTTTGGAGGGGCTTATACATAAGAGGACACGTAGAACAAAAACAAAGGTATAAAAGGTATTAGCCTATTCTTTTTTTTTTCTTTTTTGGTTTTTTGAGACAGGGTTTCTCTGTGTAGCTCTGGCTGTCCTGGACTCACTTTGTAGACCAGGCTATCCTTGAACTCAAAGATTTGCTTCTCTCTGCCTCTTGAGTGCTGGGATCAAAGGCATGAGCCACCACGCCCGGCAATTACAGAGAGTTGTGAACTGCCATGTGGGTGCTGGGATTTGAACCTGGGTCCTTTGGAAGAACAGCCAGTGCTCTTAACCACTGAGCCACCTTTCCAGCCCAGCCTATCCATTTATTAGGGCCAACCAACAGTGTTTGCTGACAGATTCAAGAACATACTTCTAAAAGAAAGTACTACTGGCAGTCTGAAGCTAGCCCGTGCTATGCAGCAAGACTCTTAGCTCAAATAAATAATTAATTAATTCGAAGTTCAGAAGCATCCCTAATATTACCTGTAGTTATTTCTGAGAATAAGACCACAAGAGAGGTTGACATTTCTCTAGTTACTTGTGCTTTTTTAAAAAAATGATGTCAAGGGTCTTGTATATGCTAGGGTCTAACTCTAAACATATCCCCACTCTGAAATGGTGTGTGTGTGTGTAAATGTGCTATGCACACCAGTGAAGGCCAAGGGAGGACATCTGATGTCATGCTCTACCACTCTATCATGTCTCCCCTTGAGACCGTGTCTCTCCATGAACCTGGAGCTAGGCTGGCAGTCAGGAAGCCCTAAAGCTCCTCCAGTCTCTGCCCCTCACAGCACTGGAGTTACAGGCCTACGTAACTTACATGCATAGCTTTTCACATAAGTGCTGGCTGATAAGCTGAACTCATGTCCTTGTGCTTGAAAAGAAAAGATTTTTATCCACAAAACTTTATCTTTTCAGCCTCCCGTCTGACATTTCTTCTACAGTTTCAAGAACTTAAGACTCTTATTTATACCTGTTTGTGACTGAGTATAGTAATTCTGCAACTAGAAAATGAAAAGGATGGTTTTAAGTATTTCTGGGTAACACATAAGAGTTTTGTAGATATACAGTATAAACAAGAATAAATATTTCTATGACTAAGATTATACAGAAACAAATTCTGGTCCAGGGGTGGTGGCACACACCTTTAATCCCAGCACTTGGGAGGCAGAGGTAGGTGGATCTCTGCGATATCAAGGCTAGCCTGGTCTACAAAACAAACAAATTTTAGCTGTATTAAGGCAGGCTGACACAAGAGGACTACAAGTGAGTTCAAGGGCACTCTAGAATACAGTGAGATCTTGTCCATATCCCACCCTGCTCCCAACCATCAAAAAAAAAAAATTTCATTCTTCCAGCTGAGTGGAATGGCATACACTTACAGTCCCAGCTACTCAGGTGGCTAAGACAGGAAGACTGTTTGAGTCCAAGAAGTTGAGGTCAGCTTAGGCAACAAAACGAAATTACCTCAATAAATAAAGATCAAAGTTCCTTAAAGGTTACAGCCACCATCATAGACTCTGACCCTTAGACCATGGAAGAGTGTGTATTTCTAGCAAACGTCTAGAAACAATTAAATAGATGTGAGCAACTGCTGAACCCACGCTGATCCTTCGAATTACTGCATCATTTTACAAGATGTGGCAAAAGATAAGCCTTGTGACTAGATGGAGCCACAAGAGGGTGCTATAGGCACAGCAAGACCACTGGCACATAGATCAGGGAGAAGACACATGTGGCTGATTAAGCAACCTAAGCAATAAGTTAAATCAACCATTTGTCTTGCCTTATATGCTTGTTAAGGGGGGAGGAGTTGGCAACATAACAGATACAGGATTAGGACTGTATGAGCAGATTCCTTGATGCACCCAAACCAAACTCTAGTGTTCCATTCCAAGTATCATTCTGGGAATAATGTATGATATGAGATCTACTTTTATTCCATTTAGCTTAGAATTGCAAAACATTATTTTATAGATTATGGTATTGCCTGATGGCCCCAGTGTTAGATCACTTTCGTGGAATTGAACAAGTCCTTGGGTTTCATCCTCAACAGAAGGATGAAACAAACAAACAAAAAAAAACCAGAACTATATACCCCAAAGTGAGGATTTTACTACACATTCATGCAATAACAGTTTGTTCAACAATATATTCACATATGACAGGGCTCTGATGAGATTACAATGTAACTTTTACCTATAGTAAATATGCAGTTGAAACAGAAAAAACTGTGCATCAAGACTGCAAAATTCACAGTGAAGGGTTTAGCAGGGTTTTTTGTTTTGTTTTGTTTTTTCTGAGACAGGGTTTCTCTGCGTAATACTCCTGGCTGTCCTGGACTCACTTTGTAAACCAGGCTGGTCTCAAACTCACAGAGATCCACCTGCCTCTGCCTCCCAAGTGCTGAGATTAAAGGCGTGCGCCACCACAGCCCGGCTGGGTTTAGCAGTTTTTACAGATCTCAATAATATACAGCTGGAGAATATAGATTAGAGGTAGAATATGTACCCAATGTGCAAGAGGCTGTGGGTTCAATTCCCAGCACTGAAAAAAAAAATAGTTTCAAAACACTGACCTCTACCATCGAAAGCTTTCCATTAAGAGGGAGAAATATTCACAACATATAATTTGATTACAACCAAATGATGAAAATATACACAAGGCAAATCACAATGAACATATTTTTCAACAAAGTGACACTTCCTCAAGAAGATACTTAAAGCAGATCCTTGAGAAGACCCTATGATCACAGGAGATGGCAACTTCACATGTGTTACTACCCCTGAAAGTCTTGTAGCAGAACAAAATGTGGAGGTGGAAAATAGCAATTTTGATGATTCTGACCTTATAAAGCCCTTGGCTCCTTTTGTTTGTAATTTGGTTTTAACAAAAAGTTGAAAATGTAAAAAAATAAATAAATAAAATTAACCTTATTGAACAATAATTAAGATGGATGGTTTATACTGTTATTACAAAAATCAAAAAATGTAGGCCGGCGTGGTGGCACATGCCTCGGGAGGCAGAGGCAGGATCGCTGTGAGTTTGAGGCCAGCCGGGTCTACAAAGTGAGTCCAGGACAGTCAGGGCTTGGTACACAGAGAAACCCTATCTCGAAAAGCCAAAAAAAATTTTTTTAATTTAAAATAAAAACAGCCTGTATGTGCAATATTTATAAAATTTATAGTATGGTATTCCTTCATATTCATTTTCAGTCCCTCCTGCCACCTCACCCAGAGCAATGAATGACCTGTACTGCAAGACTGGCCCCTAAATTTGCTATGTTGACAAGAATGACCTTGAACATATGATCTATTTACTTCCACCTCCTAAGTGATCAGATCCCAAGTGTACAAAGCCATTTTATGTGGTGCTCAGAATTCAACTCCAGGGCTTTATGCATGCAAGGTGAGCACTCCATTAATACATTCATGCCCCATAAAGGTACAGTGATTTTTAGTTTTGTGTACCTTTCCTTTTCATTAATTTCTTAAAATTTGTTTATTTTAATTTATGTATCAGTGTTTCCCCTGCTTATATATGTATGTGCACTATGTGCATGCCTGGTGCCCACATAACTGAAAAGAGGGTGTCAGTCTGGAGAGAGGGCTCAGTGGTGAAAAATGCTGCCTGTTTATCCAAAGGACCTGGTTTCAATTCCCAGCATCCACTTGAAAGCTTACAATCATCAATAACCAGGCATGCATGTAGTGCACAAACACACATGCAGACAAGACACCCATACACGTTCAATCAATCAATCAAGTCAGGTGTGGTGGTGCAAGCCTTTAATCCCAGCACTTGAGTCAGAGGCAGCCTGATCCTTGTGAGTTCGAAGCAGGCCTGTTCTACACAGTGAGTTCCAGGACAGCCAGGGCTACAGAGTGAGATCCTGTCTTGTGGGGAGGAAAAAAGGGTATCAGATTCCCTGGAACTAATTTTATGAATGATGTAAACCATCATGTGGGTTTGGGGAACTGAACCCCCTAGGTCCTCTGCAAGAACAAGTGCTTTTAACTGCTGAGCATTTTCTTGTTTTTTTTTGGGGGGGGATAGATTGTTTGTTTGGGGTTCTTGTTTTTAATGCTGAGAACCAAACTAAACTACAGCCTCCTTCCCTGCCTTTGAGCTTTTGCCACATATTCAACTAAGCTGCAACAAGCCCCATTGTACAAGTCTTTGTGTTCCTATTTAACTCGGTCTTCCTTCCCCTTGATAAACCCTACATGCACATTTATAAATGTCTTCCCATTAAAAATTCAAGTCTCAAATTCCAGCCAACCCCATCAGTGAGGTCATCTGCACAGCTGGGATTCTGAAAGGTCATTCATCTACTTGCTATTTCTGTTAGTGTCTACTTCTTGTCATATCTGTTCACCATACCCTTATCTGGACAGTATAGGCCAAAGGTGGGCAGAAAATCTCATGTGGCCTCTACCCAAATGGCAATGATCTACATAATAACAACTTATGTGAATTAGGACTATGCTTAAGTACACTGGTTAGGCCACCATCCTGCCCACCCTTTAGCACTGGGTCCATGAGAACATTCAGCCTGTAAACACCACTGAGAATCTTATATTTGATCTACAGAAGAGAGGAGTAAGACTTATAGAACTCAGTCGGGCAGTGGTGGCGCACACCTTTAATCCCAGCACTCGGGAGGCAGAGGCAGGCGGATCTCTGTGAGTTCAAGGCCAGCAGAGTGACTTCCAGGACAGCCAGGACTGTTACACAGAGAAACCCTATTTTGTTTGGGGGAGGGCTTATAGAACTCTCCAGTAATTCAGATCCCCTCTTTGTCAAAAGCATACAAACCTTTCTTGAACATGACTTCAGATCTAATTCAAATCTTTCCATTCTACCCTCTTTGGCAATTGGAAAGAAAATATGTTGCCTTCCAACATTTATCCCATTGTGCAGTTCCACAAGGATCAGTAGCAATTCCCTCTCCAACTAATCATAAAGTTTCTGGATATAATTTCATCATGTCTAAACGAAGTTAAATTGTTTGGAGAAGCTTGGCATTCTGGTAGAGTCTTATATGGGGGTTTCAATCTGTCCTCCAACTCCTTACTTAACATACCCATGTTAGGCATACTTTCCACACA
>CAJQZJ010000545.1:440786-459075 GCA_907164525.1 Lophiomys imhausi
AAAAAAAAAAAAGGTTGTCTACCTCACACTATAAGATAAGGCAGAACCCCCTTTCCAGCTAGGTTGTTTACTTGGTTATTCAGTTCTGTACTTGGAAGCCCTGTGTCAGCAGACATTCTGGCACATATATATAATAACCCCAGCACTCAAGTGACCAGGCCAGAAGGATCAAGAGTTTAACACTGAGTGAGGTGGTAGTGCCACATACCTTTAATTCCAGCACTGGGAGGCAGAGGCAGGCAGATGTCTGTGAGTTCAAGGCCAGTCTGGTCTACAAAACAAATTCTAGGACAACCAGAGCTACATAGAGAAACCCTATCTTTTCAAGACAGGGTTTCTCTGTGTATCCTTGACTGTCCTGGACTCCCTTTGTAGACCAGGCTGGCCTTGAACTCACAGAGATCCGCCTGCCTCTGAGTGCTGGGATTAAAAGTGTGTGTCACCATGCCTGGCAGTTACAGACAGCTGTGAACTGCCATGTGGGTGCTGGGATTTGAACCTGGGTCCTTTGGAAGAGCACTCAGTGCTCTTAATCGCTGAGCCATCTCTCTAGCCCTTTTTTTGTTTTTTCAAGACAGGGTTTCTCTGCATACCAAGCCCTGGATGTCCTGGACTCACTCTCTACACCAGGCTGGCCTTGAACTCACATAGATCCACCTGCCTCTGCCTCCAGAGTGCTGGGATTACAAGCATGTACCACCACACCCGGCTCAAAAAAAGATTTTAATGCCAACTTAGACTACACGGTGAGATCTGTCTCAAAACTAAACCAAGCCAAAACTAAAAAAACCCATGTGTCTTTTTAAGATGAAAAAACATCTTAAAACAAACAAAAAGTAGCCAGGCACACACACCCTTTTTAACGTCAGCACTCAGAAGGCAGAGGCAGGTGGATTTCTGTGAATTGGAGACCAGACTAATCTACAGAGCAAGTTCCAGGACAGCCAGGGCCACATAGAGACCCTGTTGTAAACAAAAATTTCATTAAACTATATTTTAAAATAATAACCTATAACCACCTAATACCTGACAACACCTAAATAACTTTACCCTAACCCTTTTAAAAGGATACCAGGCTGTGGGTCCTTGAGGGCAAACTTGTCAGCTATCTATCTGCAGGCACACCTCAAAGAGCAATCAGTAGTCTGGCTCTGGCATTATTATGGCAGCTTCCGCCTCTATTCAGCTTAGGTTTGAGGCTTTCTTCTCAGGCTCAGGGCCTAGCATCGCTTACCTGCTCATGCGGCCAACCTGCTTCAACTGCTCAGCTTAGGGCTGGCTTCAGTCAGCCAAGACTGTCCATGGACACCTCAGACCACCATTTGAACTAGTTGAACCCCTCACGGCAGATGCTGTGCTGCACGGCTTAGTCCTTGATCTTGAGGCCTTGTCTTTGCTTCAAGGTCTTTAACCAGGGCTAATTCGCTTGTCCTGGCCTATGTCACAACCTCACATAACAGAGATTACCCTCCTGCCTGTTCTCGAGGTCTTTGCTGTGGCCTCAGAGCTCCACCTGCCTCCTTATACCTCATTACACCCCATTAAGTCAATCGGGCCCATGGACAGATGTCTTCAGTGCCTGGTTTTCATGACTTTCAACAGGTTCTATACCACGTCTTTTCTGCCAGCCTCCTTTGACTAGCTCGTGACAAGAGTCTGTCTCTCTAGGACTCTGCCTCTCAGTTTATGTGCCAAGGCTTCTTACTGCCTCAGGGCTCGTGGCATATTAGTATGGCCTCAGGGCTAGCAGATGGCGCACTTAGCTTCGCACCTCATCATATGTCTGTCTGTCTGTCTCTCTCTCTCTCTCTCAGGCTCCTGGACTGCACTCCCATGTCCCTTAAATAAATGGTTGTCTTTTGAGGTTTCTCAAGGGAACTCACAGCTTACAGGCTCTCTGGAGGTCTTTGACCACACCCTTCCACAGGTGGCAGGGTGCTCTCTCTCCAACAAAGTTTCTGAGGCTTTTCAGCCACACCCCTCAGTAGGACACCATCCAAGTATCTCAGGGAACCTTGGCCTACAGGACTCCAAAAATGAGGCTTCACGTTGCCTCAGTCCAATCTGGGCTCTACTCACCCAGACAGCAATTTTCAGCTAGTCTTTCAAAGTGTGACTGACTGCCTTGAGAAACAATGCCAAGCCCTTCTTCAGTTTCCCAGGCTTTCCTTCTTATGCCCAGGACCCATATGCTGCCACGTGCCAGGCTGCTCTGCATTCCAAAACCCTTTACTAACGATCTACATTCCAAAACCCTTTACTAATTCACTAAAGAACACCCAGTACACCCTGTCTCAAAAATAATGATGATAAATAAAAAATAAAAGACAAAATAATTTTAAAAAGAAGCCACCTGATGTCAGGATTCAAGGGAGAAGACCACATGACTGATAAGCAGCACTATCTGGACCAAGGTCACAGACTAGTTAACTTCTCTAGCATCAGTTATAAAATAACTAGGGTACCTTGGAAACACAGGTGGTCATCAGAGTATATAAAGGCCATTGAGTGTAAGTTCACATGGACTGCTATAGGAACCTCTTCAAATGAAGGTCCTGCTAATAGCATTTCCTTAACAGATGAACAAATGGACACTTAATTAGTTTGTCTCCAAGAAAGCTTATTTTATATTCATGCAGTGTGGCACAGGACTTTAGAAGCCACGACACAGGATATGGCCAGGCACCAGCCCCCTGCTGCAGCTCACTCACCAATGACCAACAGAACAAGGATGACGATGAGAACCACAAAGAAGGTGTTGCCATAGATCATTACCAACTCAACCAGTCGGGACTTGAAAATCTTCTGCCATCTGTGAAGGAGATAAAGACAGACACTGAAGAAAAAAAAAAAAAAAGATGTCTCAGCAGTTAAGAGCACTGGCTGCTCTTCCAAAGGACCCGGGTTCAAATCCCAGCACCAACATGGCAGTTCACAGCTGTCTAATTGCTGTGCATGGTGGTGCACACCTTTAATCCCAGCACTTGGGAGGCAGAGGCAGGTGAATCTCTTTGAATTCAAGGCCAGCCTGGTCTACAAAGTGAATCCAGCACAGTCAAGGATACACAGAGAAACCCTGTCTGGAAAAACCTAAATCAGGCCGGGTGTGGTGGCAAGCGCCTTTAATCCCAGCACTAGGGAGGCAGAGGCAGGCAGATCTCTGTGAGTTCAAGGCCAGCCTGGTCTACAAAGGGGGTCCAGGACAGCCAGGGCTGTTACACAGGGAAACCCTGTCTCGAAAAAACCAAAAAGAAAAAAAAAAAAAGAAAACCTAAATCAGGGGCTGGAGAGATGGTTTAGAGGTTAAGAGCACTACCTGTTCTTCCTAGAGGTCCTGAGTTCAATTCCCAGCAACCACATGGTGGCTCATAACCGTCTATAATGAGTTCTGGTGCCCTCTTCTGGTCTGCAGGCATACATGCAGTACAGAAAGAACACTGTATACATAATTATAAATAAAATTTTTTAAAAAAAGATAAACCTAAACCAAAACAAAAAAAAATCAGTCTCAGCTGCCCCTTTTTTTTTTTTTGGTTTTTCGAGACAGGGTTTCTCTGTTTAACAGCTCTGGCTGTCCTGGACTCGCTTTGTAGACCAGGCTGGCCTCGAACTCGCAAAGATCCACCTGCCTCTGCCTCCCAAGTGCTGGGATTAAAGGCGTGCGCCACCACCGCCCGGCTATCAGCTGCCCCTTTTATTTCTATTTAAATTCAAGAGTATTTAGCAAAAAGATGTTTGTACACATGCAGAAACACCTGGAAAAATCAGTCTTAAAACACTAGTAGTTTCCCTCCTTCTGAAGCTTGTTTTCCTAGAGAGCTGCCTTATCTTGCTTCAGTGGAAGAGACACTTAGTCCTGATTCGATTTGATGTGCCAGAGTGTGTTGGTACTGGGTGGGAGGTAGGAAGTATGGGGGAAATGGGTAGGAGGGTGGGACTGGGAGGAGAGGAGGGAGGGGGATGGTAACTGGAATGTAAAATAAACAAATTAATTTTTAAAAAAAACCACTGGTAGTTTCCACTAGGGGTAACTTACTTTTCATTGTACTTCCCTTTGTAGTAGGTGAAGGAAGCACCTGCCACAAAAACAGTTATTCCTTTTGTCTTTCTTTCTTTGCTTTTTCGAAACAGGGTTTCTCTGTGTAGCCCTGGCTTTCCTGGAGACACTTTGTAGACCAGGCTGGTCTCAAAATCAGAGATCTGCCTGCCTCTCTCTGCCTCCAGAGTGCTGGGATTAAAAGTCTGCACCACTGGGGCTGGAGAGATGGCTCAGAGGTTAAGAGCACTGGCTGCTCTTCCAGAGGTCCTGAGTTCAATTCCCAGCAATCACATGGTGGCTCATAACCATCTATAATGAGATCTGGTGCCCTCTTCTGGTGTGAATGTGTACATACTTCAATACAGAGCATTGCATACATAATAAATAAATAAATCTTTAAAAAAAAAAAAGTCTGCACCACCATACCCCGTTATCTTTCTTTTTTCGAGACAGAGTCTCACTATGTAGTTCTAGCTGTCCTGGAACTCACTCTGTAGACCAGGCTGGCCTCGGGCTCACAGAGATCCACCTGCCTCTGCCTGCCAATGCTGAGATTAAAGCCACTATGTGTGGCTTTCATTTGTCTTTCTAATACATGACTATCTTTTTTTTTGTCTAGACCCCTACCACTCCCAGGTTATAGAAAGGAACCCAGACTCTCCATCATTTCCATGAACAAATATTTAAGATATGGCTCTAAAGAACCTTCACAGAGGGCTGGAGAGATGTCTCAAGGTTAAGAGCACTGACTGCTCTACCAAAGGTCCTGAGTTCAATTTCCAGCAACCACATGGTGGCTCATAACCATCCATAATCGGTTCTAATGCTCTATTCTGTCATGCAGGCATACATGGAAATAGAGCACTCATATACATAAGATACATAAATAAGTATTTTTTTAAGGAGCCTTCAGAAGGAGGTCCATACTGCTAGAACGCTAGGCTGTTCATTGGGGTGCATGCCCTTTAATTCCATCACTTGAGAGGCAGAGCCTGGCGGATCTCTGTGAGTTAGAGACCAGACTGGTTCTACATTGCAAGTCCCAAGCCTACATAGTGATACACACTTCTCATCTGCATCATTAAATGCAGAGTTAAAAATCAACAGCTGGTTTGTTAGAAACATGATTTGACATGATTCTGAATTTGCATTTAGTGTTTTAAATCCGTCTTAATCACTCCCCACTTCCTTCTCCTTTTTTCAGTTTTCTCTATGTTTGTGTCTATATGTGTATATATGTTTATGCCAGTGTATGTGAATGAGTGTGGGAGCCTTAAGTAAGCATCTTCTCTAATTATTCTCCACCTTATTTTTTTCAAAATGGTCTCACTGAACCTGGAGCTTACAGAGTCAGCTAGACTGGCCAGGATCCCCCTGGTCTTTGCCTCTACAGTACTGTATTACAGCAGTGTGTCACCATGACCAGCTTTTACCTGGGTGATGGGGATCAAACTCCAATCTTCACACTTGTACAGCAAGCACTTTTCTGACAGAGCCATCTCCCTAGCCCTTATCCTTTTTAGACAGAATCTCATGTGGCTCAGGCTAGCCTTTAACTCCTGATCCTGCCTTAACCTCCTGAGTGGTGGAACAAAGTTAATTGTCCTAGAAAGCATCCAAGACTAGAGTTCCACCCGGGTTTTGGTCTCTGTATTTCCTGTAAATTGGATGCCAATGTGGGTTTTGGCAAGAATATTCCTTAGGTATTATTAACTATGGTGGTTTTATAACATCCTAATTTAAATAGGAACAGTGTGTTGACATACTACAAATAATTTAAAAACTAGTATCTAATTAACTTTTAACAAAAAGAAGGAAAAATATTTATCTAAGCCTGAATGTGGTGGTTCATACCTGTAAGCGCAGCAAGCAGGAGGTCCATGCTCAAGAGGATCTATTCAAGTTCAAGGTCAGACACTGTCCCACCATGTCCCCCCAAAAGGAAAAAGAAATCTTCAATAACAAAATGTGATCTAAGCCAGGCGTAGTGGCGCACGCCTTTCATCCCAGCCCTTGGGAGGCAGAGGCAGGCGGATCTCTGTGAGTTTGAGGCCGGCCTGGTCTACAGAGTGAGTTCCAGGTCAGCCAGAGCTGTTAGAGAAACCCTATCTCGAAAAACCTTTAAAAAAATCTTTCAGCAAATCCTGTTTGTTACAAGGGAATATGGTTTCATCCTTCATGGGCTAAGTAGTCCTCACAAGCCTACTAAGCAATGTCAGTAAGACCTAGTTAGCAGGACAAAAGTCAGCAAATCAACAACGATGGTGCAAGCATTCTGGTTTCCACACAACTATCCTCCACACCCCTGAGGCCCAAGGATAGGCAACAGAATATTATTCACAAAAGTGAAGGAGATCTTCCCTTGCAAAGACCAGAAGGCAGTGTGCAAAGAAAAGTAACTGAAGAGGTGACAAAGCAAAACAGTGTTCAGGATTGGTGGAAAAAAAAACCATACTCCTGCCATCCTCACTGCAGACAGGTTTTACTTGTTTCCATCTAGCCCCAAAGTCAGGGTCCACCAATTCTGCTGCACGCAGTAACTATAAGGTTCAGGGTTAGCTAGGAATCCTCCCCACATGCTTGCCTTACCTTTTGGGAGAAATGAAGGGAATGCAGAGAAGCAACACGACAAAGACCTCTGCATAGAGAAAGGTGGCAACTGCAGTCCACTGCAGACTCATCCTGTAACTTAAACGTTTCCAACAGAGAGATGGGAGCTTGTTTCCTGGCAGGACACAGAGGGAACAGGAGGAACTGTGAGAGGTGGGCAGCCATTGGCATCTAGTTCAGGGACCTGGAGAGGCTGGGACTGCTACTCCACACAACAGACCACTGGATTCTGCTTCAGAGCTTTTGAAACCCTGGCTGACACAGGGCTTAACCCAACGGGGATACTTGGCTAATGATACTATCCAGTCAACAAACTTCCCTTGGCTGGGACAGTTATTTGTGGCCCTCGATCATGTGTGTTACCACGACGGGGTACCTTTGTTGATGATTTCTTACCCCCAGGGAAGTCCAAGAGACTCCTTAGACCTGTTTAACTAAGAAAATGTTTCTCAAAAATAAAGTACATAAACTCCTTCTCAGCACCCATCAGGCTCCCTTGCCAGACCAGAAGAAGCCTCTGCTGCAGGAGCTACATGTCTTTCAGTGGCTGCTACAGGAGCTACATGTCTTTCAGTGGGACCAGGACTGCAATTTTTGGTGTACCTTCTGCAAACGCCACCGCCTCGGCCTCTGCACAATCAAGGAGGCCCATTCCTCCTCCAACGCTTGGGAGGGATAGACAAACCTAGCAGCTCTACGGTTGCTTTTTGGGAACTAAATAGGCCTTCCGTGTGGATGCATGGGGTGTAAGGCCTCAAAGTACTCTCAAAAGGCCCACAAGAGCGACTCCTACAGGGCAGAAATCCAGGCCAAAAGCAAATGCAGGTTTCCACACTGCACCTCAAGGCTTTACCCAGAGAAAGTTCCAGAACCAGAAAGTCTCGCCCGAAGCCAAAGGAGACCTCCCTGCAGTACTAGCACACCACAAAGCCCCAAGTCAGTCGCGCCAGGTGGCCTTCGAGGAGCTGGGCCTACTTGAGCAACTCTTCAAGGTGGGACTTCACCACCGGTCCTCGCCCTCGCACCCCTACAGCCCGGCTCCACTGCCACCCCAACATCTCTCTACCTGACCCTGCTCTAAACTCCCAAGTCGACCTGGATCCCGACATTTCCCAGAATCCTCAGCCTTTCTGGGATGCTGGCCTTTCTCCCTCATTAAGGGGCTGGGGATAACTCGGAAGTCCGAGAGCCAGTCATGTCCTTGGACTCAGCTTACGGAGTTTCAGCCGACGCGAAGGCCCCACTGCAACTACCAAACTCTCACCACTGCTCCGCTCCGGCCGCCCCCTAGCCCACAGCCGGAAACCGGAAACGCGTGTCGGGTCCTGCCCACAAGCCCTCAGGAGGTTCCACATCGGCTCCGCCCACTGCCGTTTCCCGCCCCGCCCCCAGGCCGCGGGCCAGTTGCCAAGGTCTTGAGAGGAAGTGAGGCTGGCGGCAGATGGCTGTCGGCAGTGCCTCTGACACTTCGGAAACATAGGGATGGAGCTAGGAGGAGCCTTGGCGGGAAGACTAGGGCCGCTTTTCTAGCCTGCGAGGTCATCCCTCGACTCTGTGGTTGGAGAGGGGGCGGGGTGCAGCCATGGGGCGAGAACCGGGTGGGGCGCCCCTAGCCTGGACTCCGCCTCGTGTCCCAAGTCCGCCTCCCCCACTCCCAGCCCCATCACCCCTGGGGAGGGGTAGGTGGGTGGGGATTCTGGGCTGTGCGAAGACTCTGTCGTTACAGCCAGGCTGCAGAGCGAACAAACACGCCTGGTGCCCCGGGGAGGGGCGTCACCAGGGGGGAGGAGGAGCAGTAAGAGGAGGGAGGAGGAAGGGAAGAGACAGCCGCTCTGCTTAAGATCTCTGGAGGCTCTGACCTCAGGAGCTAAGAGACTATCTGTAGAGGGAAGCCTGTGTTCTCCACCTGGGCTGCCTGAAGAGGCCACGACCCTGGAAGATCCTAAGCCAACCGATCCAGGGGCCCCAGCACCACCCCTGGGATCCAAAGCAACAGTCTCAGGGACCACTTCAAGGTTTCCAGTTGCCTAGACAACGAGCCCTGGGTCAGAGCAACAGCCCTTCCAGCATCTGCCCGCAACTGCAGCCTCGGGCAGCAGTTCCAGCCCTCAGCCTGCCCACCAATCCAAGTGGCATGCCGGTGCTCTCTACTCCACGGCCCTCGCGGGTGACCACGCTGAAGCGTACAGCTGTGGTCCTGGCCCTCACAGCCTATGGAGTCCACAAAATCTACCCTCTAGTACGGCAATGTCTGACTCCTGCCAGAGACCCTCAGGTGCCAGCTGGGGAGCCCACCCAAGAGGCCTCTGGGGCCACCGCAGCCAAGGCTGGCATGAACCGAGTATTCCTGCAGCGGCTCCTGGTGCTCCTGAGGCTGCTGTTCCCCCGAATCTTGTGCCGGGAAACAGGGCTGCTGGCCCTGCATTCTGCTGCCCTGGTAAGCCGAACTTTCCTGTCTGTGTATGTTGCCCGCCTGGACGGCAGACTGGCCCGCTGTATTGTACGTAAGGACCCGAGGGCCTTTAGCTGGCAACTCCTACAGTGGCTCCTCATCGCCCTTCCTGCCACTTTCATCAACAGTGCCATCCGCTACCTGGAGGGCCAGCTGGCTCTGTCTTTCCGAAGCCGTCTAGTAGCTCATGCCTATAGCCTCTACTTCTCCCAGCAGACTTACTACCGAGTAAGCAACATGGATGGACGGCTTCGAAACCCTGACCAGTCTCTGACAGAGGATGTGGTAGCCTTTGCTGCCTCTGTAGCCCACCTCTATTCCAACCTGACCAAGCCACTCCTGGATGTGGCTGTGACCTCCTACACTCTCCTTCGAGCTGCCCGCTCCCGAGGAGCTGGCACAGCCTGGCCCTCAGCCATTGCTGGCCTGGTGGTGTTTCTCACAGCCAACGTGCTTCGAGCTTTCTCTCCCAAGTTTGGGGAGCTGGTGGCAGAGGAGGCACGGAGGAAGGGGGAACTGCGCTACATGCACTCTCGAGTGGTGGCCAACTCAGAGGAAATTGCCTTCTACGGGGGCCATGAGGTGGGGCAGGTTGAGATGCTGCTTATGTAGGAGCAGAGGTGGCTGGGAGACCCATGGCAGCCAGCTATAAGCAGTAGGGAACTCCAAGGTATACCTGATGTTAAAGTTGTGAATATGTAGGCACTGAGAGAATAGCTTGGGGGTAGGCCTTGGATGGCTATAGTCTTAAGGTGCAGAAATGGAGAAATGGCACCACTGAGTGGGAACTTCTCTGTGCTGGCTGCCTGCAACCTCCAGGCCACTTCTGCTTCCTTGGTAAAAATGTCTTGGACTTGGAGTTTTGGATTTCTAGTGATTTGAGATACTACTGGTCCAGCTCACTCCAATCTTGCAGTCAATCATTCTTGCAGCCAACTGGGAGGAATTAGACTCCTACCATCTGGGAGCAGGGATGGTAGGACACAGCCTGCTACCTAACTTCTCTTGCATCTCTGGGCCCTTTGAAGGCCGGCGTCCAGCGTCCAGCAGAGCTGGCTGGCTAGGCTGTCTGGTATTATGGGCATGACTCAGCCCAAGCAGAGGTTAACAAGCCGAGCTCAGCACAGCAGCTGCTGCGGGTGTTAGTGCTCAGGGTCAAAGCTGTCAGAGCCCCAAGCATGCCTGGCTAGTGACTGACAGGCTTGGCAAGCAACCCGCCTAGCTGCCTCCCTCCCTCCCTTCCTCCTTCCCTCCCTCCCAGGAATAGGGATACCTGGCCCCAGCCTCTGCCCTGGAGGCCTGACAAGCTTCCTCTCCCACCATCCCCGCCCCCACCCCCTCTTCCCTGCCCCCAGTGTAGCCGCCCTTCCGCCCAGGTCCCAGCCACTCTATGAGGTAGGCTGGAGTCAGGGGCGTCTGGCAAACACTGGGAAAGGCTACTTCAGGCCAATGCAAGCTTTATTCTGTGGCAGCCCCTCCCCTTCCTTGTGCCTGTGGTTACAGCTGCCTCAGGCCTTGTTCTGGCAACTGGTTTCAGTTCCCCAGTGCTTGGGGCGGGGGAGAGACACAAAAAGCACCCACTTCATGAAGGCCTGTGTGTATTTCCAAGGTCGGGTAGCCACTTGCCCCAGGACCTTGTCCCATTGGCTGCATATCATATAGAGAATCACTCTTGTCCTTGACTTTTAGAAGGATTTGTCTCTACATTCTGCAAAGAGAGGTTTCGCTGGTCCAGGTTAGGTTTCAGATTAGGAGAAAAAGTGCCTCACCCTCACTATAACCCCTTTCCTATTCTCTTCTCCTGAATGCTAGACTGCAGGGCCTTGGCAAGCAGCTGGGGCCTTGGGTGAGGCACTTGGCACAATACCCATAGCTACACCATCAGCCTTAGCTGGCACTGCTACCAGCTCGAGGCACGAGCCGGGATTACCAGAGTGTTGCAAGGTAGTGCACTCACTTCAAGAATGAGATACTGGGTTTGAGGAAAGCTGACCTATATGAGCAGGCCTAGGCAGAGGACAGAAAAGAGAACACTGGTATTTAAAAAGACTTCCTCTTGAAGAAATAGATTATTATTAAAAAATAAAATAAAATAATTAAAAAAACAAAAAAAAAGACTTCCTGTGAGCTAGCTTCAGGAAATAGCACATTCAACAATAGAGTTCATTGCTGGGACACAGGGACCTTGTGCACGCACACCATTGGCCTGCTTGTCTAAGCCTCATCTATAAAGCTGAATAGGGTGGTGGGTCACTATGGGTAGATTGACTGCCCTTGTTGTATAGGCATATGTCCCACTCCAGTCTACATAAAGAATTCCAGGGCTGGAGAGATGGCTCAGCGGTTAAGAGCACTGGCTGCTCTTCCAGAGGTCATGAGTTCAATTCCCAGCAACCACATGGTGGCTTACAACCATCCATAATGAAATCTGGAGCCCTCTTCTGGCCTGCAGATATACCTGCAGACAGAACACTGTATACATAATAAATAAATCTTTAAAAAAAAAAAAAAGAATTCCAGACCAGCCAGCCTATAGAATGAGACCCTGCCTCAAAAAATAAAAAAAAAGCTGGAGAGATGACTCAGTGGTTAAGAGCACTGGCTGTTCTTCCAAAGGACCTGGGTTCAAATCCCAGCACCCACATGGCAGTTCACAGCTGTCTGTAATGGCCGGGCGTGGTGGCACATGCTTTTAATATCAGCACTTGGGAGGCAGTGGCAGATGGATAAATCGAGTCGAGGATGGCCAGAGGTACACAGAGATACCCTGTCTCAAAAAACAAAAAAAATATATATATATAATAAATAAAATAAAAAACAGGCCGGGCATGGTGGTGCACGCCTTTAATCCCAGCACTCGGGAGGCAGAGGCAGGCGGATCTTTGCGAGTTCGAGGCCAGCCTGGTCTACAGAGTGAGTCCAGGACAGCCAGGGCTACACAGAGAAACCTTGTCTCAAAAAAACCAAAAAATAAAAATAAAATAAAAAGATAAAAAACAAGCCGGGTGGTGGTGGCGCACGCCTTTAATCCCAGCACTTGGGAGGCAGAGGCAGGTGGATCTTTGCGAGTTCGAGGCCAGCCTGGTCTACAGAGCGAGTCCAGGACAGCCAGAGCTGTTAAACAGAGAAACCCTGTCTCGAAAAACCAAAAAAAAAAGATAAAAAACAGAAGTCTGGTGTTCTACGGCTTGGATTATAGCTCAGTGGTAGAGTGCTCACCTAGCATGCTCAAGGCCTAGAATGCCGAAGGCTTTAGGTTCTATCCACAGTACCTTGAAACTAAATAAAAATCTGGTTCTCTTCTCTTTTTGTTTTTCGAGACAGGGTTTCTCTGTTTAACAGCTCTGGCTGTCCTGGACTCGCTTTGTAGACCAGGCGGCCTCGAACTCTCAAAGATCCACCTGCTTCTGCCTCCCAAGTGCTGGGATTAAAGGCGTGCACCACCACGCCAGGCTAAATCTGGTTCTCTTAACAGCCCAGCCCATGCAGTCCACATTTCTACACTGCTTGCTATCTCCAGACAGTATCAGCTTGGGCAGGTCACTTCCTTTTTCTCTGGTGCTGTGTCCTACGAAAAACATGAGAATATGCACAATGAAGTGTGTGACAGTAAAAATGAGAGAAAGAAGTGAAAACATTTGACAATCATGCGTGGTGGGAAAATTCAGTGTAAGTTTCTCACAGAAAAGAGTCTGAGAAAGTAGTAGGAAATGGGGTCTAAGTAGACTGAGATTGTTGACTGAGTCTTATAAAAGCACATTTGCTGTGTTGTGCTGTGCTGCTCTTTGCTCAGTTCAAGCTAGAAAAGCTATTGCTCATGATGTCTGGGGCCGAAAGGCACTAGGAAGGAACCCAAAGAAATGGGGTCAGTGAAAGACAAAAGGGAACTGCTTTCAAGGGCCTGGATCCAGAAACTGCCCAGGCAGGGTACAGAGAGGGGAGTGGTTGGTGAGTGTCCCAACCACAGCAGTAATTGAAAGACTTACCATCACCCCTAATTGAGACTTGGCCCTACCACAAATACAGTCCCCAACCCCTTAGTCTTGTGGCCGTCAGACAGCATAGCATATTTGTGGGTTATACTTGGGGACTCCTACCATCACCCCCCAGGAGTTGTCACAAGACATTTGAATATCTATTTTCCTTGCAGGTGGAGTTGGCTCTACTCCAGCACTCCTATCAAGACCTGGCTTCACAGATCAACCTCATCCTGCTGGAACGCCTATGGTATGTCATGCTGGAACAGTTCCTCATGAAGTACGTGTGGAGTGCATCTGGCCTGCTTATGGTAGCTGTGCCCATCATCACAGCCACCGGCTATGCAGAGTCAGGTAAGAGCCAAGGCTCCAGAGCTCATTCAGCTTCCTTTCCCCATCCCCCTGAGCACACTAAGGCCCTACTGGCCCTGATTATCAGAAGTCTGGTATTCCTCAGAACTCTTTGCTGCCACGTATGCGTCTCATGGTCCTTGATGCCACGAAGCCTAGCACAAGACCACAACTAAGGAACACCACATAACACTTGTCCACATGTCTGTGCCCTTTACCCACCTGTCCTCAGCCCAGTTTTAACTGGAGATAAGCATAGAAAATGGCTTGGGTGAGCCCCTTCATGACCTCAGCCTTGGTTTCTTCCAAACAACGGTTCTTACAAATTGCCAGGATACAAGCCTGCCCCACCTGTTCACTTTGGTCCTCTTTAGTTCTGTTTGTTCCTCCACTGGTTTGCAGTTTATCCACTCAACTTCACTGATCGTCCTGGAAAGCCTCCTTAGGTTAACCAATAGCTCCCCTCCTTTGGAACATTACAATAGTTTACTTAGAGAAGCAACCCCCATAGCACCTGTCATTGCAGCCCAGCCTAAAGTTTAGTTTCATGAGGTTTTTTTTCCTTTTTGTTTGTTTTGTGTGTTTTGATTTTTGACACAAGGTCCCTTATGGCTCAGACTGACCTTGAACTCAATATGTACCTGAGGATGACTGAATTATTGATCCTCTTGCCCATTTCCCAAGTGCTAGGGATTACTGATGTGTGCCAGCACACTCACCTGACTATCATGTGCTTCTCATTCTTTATTAAGGCTGTGTGTGATGTGTGTAAACTGACCTGTGTGGGTACTCATTTCTCTGCTCAGCATTCCCTTCCTACACTTCAGTCATCCTTCCCGATAGATTTATTTCAGAAGTTCCCTCTTCTTGTGCTTTGTTTTTATTTAAAATGGGGTCTCTCTTTGTAGCCTAGACTAGCCTTGAACTTGCCATCCTCCCGCCTCAGCCTCCCCAGTGCTGGGATTACACTGTGTCTGCTAAAAAGTTCTTTCAGCTAGAGTATCATGAGATCTTTTTCAATTAATTTGTTATCTGAAAATATCTTTCATAGTTATTCCTAAGCTAGTTAGGTTAAGCATAAAACTTTAGCGGAAAGTTAATTTCTTCCCATTCATTTCACAAGATTTCATTGTCTTCTCACTTCTTGCATAGCTGTTACTTTTTTTTTTTTTTTTTTTGGTTTTTCGAGACAGGGTTTCTCTGTGTTTCCTTGGCTGTCCTGGACTCACTTTGTAGACCAGGCTGGCCTTGAACTCACAGAGATCCGCCTGCCTCTGCCTCCCAAGTGCTGGGATTAAAGGCGTGCGCCACCACCGCCCGGCTAGCTGTTACATTTTTAAAATCCGTTTAATTATTAGTATTATGCATTTTTCTCTCTAGGTACCTTTATCTCTAGGTTTCTTTCTCTTTGGTATTCTTCAGCTTTAGTGCAATGGGTTTGGGTGTGGGTTTCTGCTTCTCCTGCATCACACTTGTGTTTCTTTCAAATATGCATGCTTTTCTTTTTTGATTTTTTTTTTACAATTTTATGTATAGGGGAATTTTGCCTCCATGCATGTTTGTGTACCAACTGCATGACTGGTGACTGAAGAAGCCAGAAGAGGGCATCAGATCCCCTGAACTGGAGTTGTAACCTCCACATCTAGGTCCTCTCTGCAAGAGCAATGTCTTAGTTCATTTTCTATTGGTGTGAAGAAACACCATGATCAAGGCAACTTATAAAAGAAACCATTCAGCCAGGTGCACGCCTTTAATCCCAGTACTTGGGAAACAGAGGCAGGCAGATCTCTGTGAGTTCGAGGCCAGCCTGGGCTACAAAGTGAGTCCAGGACAGCCAGGGACACACAGAGAAACCCTGTCTCCAAAACAAAATAAAACAAAACAAAAACCATTTAATTGGGTCTTGCTTATAGTTTCAGACGATGAGTCCTGTGACCATAGCAGAGAGGATAGCAGCAGGGAAGCAGGAATGGCACTGGGGCAATAGCTCAGAATTTACATCTTACCCACAAGCTGGAGCCAGAGAGACGAGGCCTGTTGTGACCTTTGAAACTTCAAAGCCCACCCCCACCTACCCCGCTTAACACACCATACTTCCTAATCCTACCCAAAACAGTCCCACCAACTAGGGACCAAGCATTCAAAACTATGAACCTATAGAGACATTGTCACTCAAACAACCACAAACAAAAACTACTCTTAACCACTTAGTCATATTTAGGCTTTTCAGCTTCTGAGCTCAATAATTCTCCAGATCACCTGTAGTTTTTCCTTCAGTCATGTACAACCTAAATGTTGTTTAAACATTTAACTGTTTTTGCCTACCTTAACCACCAAGCCTTTATGTGCTCTACCTTACTGCTTCCCTAAGTACTACCTTTCAGAGACGTGTATGTCACGTCTTGTTTGTTTTCTTTTGTTTTTCAAGACAGGGTTTCTCTGTATAACAGCCCTAGCTGTCCTGGACTCACTTTGTAGACCAGGCTGGCCTTGAACTCACAGAAATCCACCTGCCTCTGCCTCCCAAGTGCTGGGATTAAAGGTGTGTGCCACCACTACCCGATTTGTATGTCACTTCTTTGAGTGATTTCTCTCCCTCACCTTTCATGGTGAGCTGGATAAGGGTGTAGATGTGGCAAGTCATGTTCCAGTGAAAACCTGGCAATCTGAATTGGATTTGTTTGTTTGTTTTGCTTTATTTGAGACAGGGTTTCTCTGTGTAGCCCTAATTTAGCTAGCCTGGCACTCACGCTGTAGACCAGGCTAGCCTTAAACTCACAGAGATCCACCTGCCTCTGCCTCCCAAGTGCTGGGATTAAAGGCATGTGCCACCAACTGCCCAGCCTGAGTTGGATTTCTGGAGCCCACATGAAAGTGGAGAGAACCCACTCCACAAAGTTGTCCTGTAACCTCCACATGTATGCTGTGGTACTTGTGTGCCCACACATTATACATACATACATACAAAGTTTTTGTTTTTGTTTTTCAAGACAGGGTTTCTCTGTGTAGCCCTGGCTGCCCTAGGCTCCATCTGTAGACCAGGCTGCCCTCAAACTCACAGAGATCCACCTGCCTCTGCCACTCCAGTGCTGGGATTAAAAGTGTGTACCATCACACTCAGCTATTAATAATTTCTTAAAGCCTTGCTCTTCTGTGGATCACAAAGTCAAGAAAGTCAAAACTGTCAACTAAGATGACTTTTAAGGGCATGATCATGGGATGTAAACTGTGACCAGAAAAGGAGGATTAGACAGGAATGACTCTTGTGAGAATTCAGAGATGGCTGTTGGCAGCAGGTTAGAAATGATGGTGTGAGGAAGAATGTGCATGGGGGACAGCAAGGTCAGGAGAAGAAATGAAGCTAGATGCCTGGTGGCTCATTTTTTTAAAATTCTGTGTATGTGGGGAGTGAAGTATGTACATGTGAGTACAGATCCTTTAAGGGACTAGAAGCATTGAATCCCCAGGAATGGAAGTGACAGACAGTTGGAAGCCACCTGGCATGGCTTTTGGGAATCAAACTAATATCCTCGCCAAGGATATTAAGTGCTTTTTTTTTTTGTTTTGTTTTTATTAACCACTGAACTGTTTCTCCAGATCCTTTTCTTTTTTTTCTTTTTTTCTTTGTTTGTTTGTTTTGAGACAGGGTCTCTCTGTGTAACAGCCCTGGCTGTCCTGGACTTGCTTTGTAGACCAGGCTGGCCTCGAACTCACAGAGATTCACCTGCCTCTGCCTCCCGAGTGCTGGGATTAAAGGCGTGCACCACCATGTCCAGCTCAGATCCTTTTCTTAGTAGATGTTATTGAAATGTGATTAACAGACCATACAACTCAGCCTTTTTTTTTTTTTGGTTTTTCGAGACAGAGTTTCTCTGTATATCTCTGGCTGTCCTGGACTCGCTTTGTAGGCCAGGCTGGCCTCGAACTCACAGAGATCCGCCTGCCTCTGCCTCCCAAGTGCTGGGATTAAAGGCGTGTGCCACCACCACCCAGCACAACTCAGCCTTTTTAAACATATACCTCAGGGTTTTTTTTTTTTTTAATGTATTCACAATTGTGCAACCATCGCCGCTAAGTCCAGAATATTTTGATTACCTCTAAAGGAAACTCCAGATCAGTTATCAGTCACTCCTAATCCTCCTTCACTCCACCCTTGGCACACTCTAATCTTCCTTTTATCTCTATGAATTTGTTTATTCCACACATCGCATAGAAATGGAATCCTATGGTATGTGACCTTTGCTGTCTGACTTCTTTCACTGAACATAATTGTTTCAAGGTTCATCTATGTTGGAAGATGAACAAGTCCTTCATTCCCTTATATATACCACAATTTCTCTCTATGTTCTTTTGAGACAAGCATGTGTCATCACATCTGACCTATTATAATTGCTTTTTTAAAAGTATGTATTCATTGTATGTAGTAATAGATTTCACAAAGAAAAGACTTTTTCATTTGTTTGTTTCAAGACAGGGTTTCTCTATATAGCCCTAGCTGCCCTGGTAGACCAGGCTAGCTTCAAACTCACAGATATTCGCCTGCATCTGCCTCCTAAATGCTGGGATTAAATGTGTGCACCACCCTGGCCTGGCTTTCATAAAGACATTTTCACTGAATTATATTATCATGTACTCTGAACAGATTTACCTCCTGTTACATTCTCTTGTCTCTCTCCCTGCTCCTGCTAGTCCCCGTTTTTACAAATTTTAGAAAACATGGTATTTGTCCTCTTGAGTCCAGTGTATTTTGCTTAGTATAATGATCTCCAATTGTATCCATTTTCTAGTAAATGACATAATTTCATTTTTCTTTATGGCTGAATAAAACTCCATTGTATATATACACCACATTTTCATTAT
>CAJQZJ010000545.1:460472-474697 GCA_907164525.1 Lophiomys imhausi
CACCGTCGGGCTGGTGGAAGGCGGAGACCAGCGCCATCTTTAGGGCGCGGCACTTCGCAGCTCTCTACACTCTTTAACTTTGTGAGGAACTGTCAAGTGCTTTTTCATTTGATCTCCTCCCAGCCATGGATGGGGGTCCTACTTCTCACCTGGCCAGTGTCTGCTCTTACCACCCTTTGCTCCAGCTTCCCTGGTCAGGATGACATGTTATTTCTTGGTAATATAAGTTTCTTTAATGGTTAATGATATCAAGCATCTTTTTGTAGACTTAATGTTGTGGTTTGGTTTGGTTTTTTGTTTTTTGGGTTTTTTTTTTTTAGGTTTTTCGAGACAGGGTTTCTCTATGTAACAGCCCTGGCTGTCCTGGACTCACTTTGTAGACCGGCTGGCCTTGAATTCACAGAGATCTGCTTCTGCCTTCTGAGTGTTGGGATTAAAGGCGTGTGTGCATCACTTAATATTTTTAATATTTGTATCATATTTACTTATTTATTATGTTAGTGGGATGAGGATGTGCACATGTTATTACACATGTGTAAAGGTCAGAAGACAACTTTGGGAGTCAGTTCTCAACTTCTACCATACAGATCCTGGGGAGCAAAGTCAGGTCATCAGGTTTGGTGATAGATACCTTTACCAGCTGAGCTACCTCACCAGCCAAGTTATTGCTCTTTATATATCTATATATTTTTTGAGGAAATGTTTCACACAGCTCAGGTTGGCCTTGAACATGTGGTAGTCCTCCCGTCTCAGCCTTCACACTACTAAGATACCAGTCCCATTTGTATATATCTTATTTAGATCCTTTGCCAGCTGTGTGAACTCAAGATCCTCCTGCCTCCACCACCCAAATGCTGGGTTGCTCTGGCGTAAGGAAAGTTTTAGAGGACTGCACCTCTACTAGCAATGTGGTTTATATATATTATAAAATACATACATATATAATTCATATTCATTAAATGAATACTTATATATTTATATATACTATAAATATTTAATTAATATATAATTTATCTATTTTAATATATAAATTATATATTTATAAACATGAATATAAATTTTATATATTATATATAATTGCATGTATACTCATATAAGTATTCTTTCTCCAGCCTGTGTATTGCCATTGTACTTTACTGATGCTGTCCCTCAATGTTCAAAAGTACTTAATTTTGAAGTTTGGGTTGATCTGCTTTTCTTTGGTGGCTTATGCTTTTGGTCTCATAGCTAAGATACCAAATCAAAGGACAAGTTTTACCCATTTTCTTCTGAGTTAATTTTCATTTGTGCTGTGGGGTGGAGAACATCCGTGCTCTGTACATGTGTCTGTCATAACATTGTATGCACAATACCCATGTTTTCCATGGCTCTGACTTTCCACTGTCTCTCCTACCCCCAACTTGACTTGCAGACTCAGAAGCCATGAAGAAGGCAGCCTTGGAAATGAAGGAGGAAGAGCTGGTTAGTGAACGCACAGAAGCCTTCACCATTGCCCGAAACCTCCTCACAGCTGCTGCTGATGCCACTGAGAGGGTCATGTCATCCTACAAGGAGGTAACCCCAGTGCAACTCCTACTCTGCATGCTCTCCCACTCCCAAACTGGCTACAGTTGAGCCCATGTCACCCTCCTTATAGGTGACAGAGCTGGCTGGCTACACAGCCAGGGTGTACGAGATGTTCCAGGTATTTGAAGATGTCCAACACTGTCGTTTTAAGAGGACAGGAGATCTAGTGGAGGCTCAGGCTGGGTCTGGGGCCATGGTACAGTCTGGTGTCCATGTAGAGGGGCCCCTGAAGATTCAAGGTAAGGTAGCCTCTATGCAGAGTCCTTCCTCTGCCTTCCAACCCACTCACTGCTTTGTCTCCTCCCATTCCACCCCCATGTACCCTGTGTCATCCACTCAGGACTCATTGCCAGAAAGATCAGTGAAGACTGGGTCACTCGGGATAGGCTAGGCCAGCAGCCTGCATTCTCCAAGTACTGGCTACCAGTTGAGTTGCTGACATACCCTCCCAATAGTGTTGGTCTTGGTTACCAGTTAAGAGAGATGGGCTTCTGGGCTCTCGGTGCTAGGTATCGCCCAAGCATACAAAGCAAACAGAGAAATCAAGGCAGTGAGGGATGGGATGTAGTTCAGTAGTAGAGTTGCTCTACATAGTTACCTAGCATGTAGGAGAGCTTGGGTTCATTTCCCAGCACTGAAAATAAAAGATTTACATAGCTAGGGATATAGCTCAGTTAGTGTTTGCCTAGTATACAGAAGGCCCTTGGTTCAATCCCTACTACCAAATAAAGCAGGTATGGTGGTGTCAAGATCAGCATTCTGTCTAAAAGTAAATAAATAAGTTATTTAAAAGAAATAAAATATTTAAATTCATAAGTGATGGCTAATGCCTGTAATCACAGTATTTAGGAGGCTAAGGCAGGATTGCTGTATATTCAAGGCTGGTGAGAGCTATAGTATTAGACCTTGTTTCAAAAAGAAACAAAAGAAAAAAAGAAATCAAGACAGAGTTCAAACACAAAAGGAAGTTCAGCCAGCTGCCAGTTCACAGAAGTCAGGGTACTGCAGCAAAGGAACCCAGGCATTGAAGCTGATCTTACAATGTTGCCAAGAAGGTTTGTCATAAGGCACGAGTACCCACTAAATGTCTCAGGTTCCACAGGACCAAAGGGTGGCAGATTAGGGCATGCTCCTTGACTCTGGGGTTATCGACTTGTTAGAAGACCTGTTTTCTCATGTGGGCCTGGATGACACCATACTGTTTGGGAACCCAGGGCCTGCTATTGAGATGGGTTAAGCCTATGCCAAAGGAACAAAGGCAAGCAGCAGGACACAGGAAAGCATTAAAATACTATGCTCCTGTCCTTTTGGGCCTTCTCTCTACAGGCCAGGTAGTGGATGTGGAGCATGGGATCATCTGTGACAACATCCCCATCATCACACCCACAGGAGAGGTGGTGGTGGCCAACCTCAACATCAGGGTAAGTAAAGTGGAGGGACATACCCAACCTGAAGTCCTGACCAGTCAGTCTGGGCCAAGTAGCTGGGGACAGGTTATCTGGCCAACTGTATCTATGAACCCTAACCCTTGGCATCTCGCTTAGCTGTACTAGCAGTGACATTGTCCCCAGGTCTGCGTGGCAGATAGGCCAAGGTTAAACTGAGAAATCAACGTATCTCTGACCATGAGTTCTGAAGCAATAGTGTGAGTGCTGATAAAAGAGACTAATAGTTACCAGGGTTGTCCAAGGGTTACCCAAGTGCTCCTAGTCTGATCATTTGTTTATCCCACCATGTTTCCCTGAATTCTGGGCTGGGTATTAGAAATCAAAGATAAATCAGAGACTGGGGTGCCCTTAAGAAGTACCCACTGAGCCAGGCGGTAGTGGTGCTCGCCTTTAATCCCAGCACTGGGAAGGCAGAGGCAGGGGGAATCTCTGTGAGTTCGAGACTAGCCTGGTCTACAAAGTAAAGTGATTTCAGGACAGCTAGGGATACACAGAAAAACCCTGTCTTGAAAACAACAGGGACTGGAGAGATAGCTCATCAGTTAAGTGTACTGTGTGCTCTTCCAAAGGACCTGAGTCCAATTCCCAGCACCCACATGGCAGCTCACAACTCTCTGTAACTCCAGGATCCAACACCCTCACACAGACATACATGCAGGCAAAACATCAATGTACATAAAATGTAAATAAATAGGACTGGAGAGATGGCTCAGTGGTTAAGAGCACTGACTGCTCTTCCAAAGGACCCAGGTTCAAATCCCAGCACCCACATGGCAATTCAGAGCTGTCTGTAATTGCCAGGAGTAGTGGCACACACCTAGAGTCACAGCACTCGGGATGCAGAGACAGGCGGATCTCTTTGAGTTCAAGGCAAGCCTGGTCTACAAAGTGAGTCCAGGACAGTCAAGGTTACACAGAGAAACCCTGTCTCAAAAAACCTAAACAAAAAAGAAAGAGAGAGAGAGAGAGAGAGAGAAAGAAAGAAAGAAAGATAGATAAAACGAACAGAAAAACATAGCCAGATAGGTGGACACAACAGGAGTTAGAAGCTAAGAGACAAAAGGTCCAAGGCCTGCCATGTCCCAGCAAGGGAGGAAGCTGGAAAGACACAAGCTCCTGCCTTTGCTGAGGGGTTGGCAGAGCCTGGAGAGGAAGATGGGCAAGATTCTTGAAAGCCAGTTGAGGCAGTGGAGAATGCACCCTCCCCAAAACAGCCCAGCATAGTAGGGTGGCTCTTGATGGGCCCTAGATAGTAAGCAGAAGAGTAGGGCTGGGGCCCTGAAGGAACCTGAAACTTCTTGCCACTCCTATTCTCCAGAGCCAACTGTCACATGCTGGTGAATATCCTGGGGCTGCCCTAAACAAGCCACCTTGGACTGGGCAGCATTATCAGCAGAAATGGACTCCTTCCATATTTGGGAGGCCAAAAGTCTAGCTTCAAAGGGCAGGAAGGGTTCCTTCTTGGAGAGAATGTGTACCCCAGAGCTTGTCTGACTTGTGGTTCACTGACAGCCCTTCATATTCCTGGGCTTCTGCTATGTCACCCTACTCTCTGCCTCTATCTTCACACACACACACACACACACACACACACACACACACCCCTCTGTGTGTGTCTTTGTAAGTACTCCACCCATGTTGGATTTGGCCCACTCCCTTCCAGTATGCCTTAGTGTTCATTTAGCTAATTGCATATGCAATGACATGTCTCAGTCTGTCATAGTAGGACATGGAACTCCAGATAAATTCAGGGGGCACAGGTCAGCCTATGACATTGCTCAAGGTAAATCAAAGGCCAAAACCTGGATCCTCTTGGGAGCCCTATGCAGCAATACCCTTATCGCTTGCAGATAAGAAAATACATACACTGAAAGAAAGAAAGAACTGAGGATGATGGTGCAGGGGATGGCCATGCCATCTCTGCTGTAGGATGCTGTGCCTCCTCTGTGACTCAGGCCCTCTGACTCGCTAGCAGTCGCACTAAATGGACTAAACCCTCCTTCCTGCCACTGTTGCCAGAACTCCAGTGCTCAGCTACTCTGGGGCCTAAAGGCCACTGAGGCCCTTATTGCTGAGCCCAGGGGCCATCCTCTATGACCCCTGGTACCTGAGGGCAGAGTAGACCATGGAAAGAGGAGTTAGCCTTGACATCTAGAACTTTTTTTTTCATAAAAACAAACAAACAAAAAAATCTTTCTCCAGGCATTTCCTTTAGTGTGTGTGAGATAGAAAGAGACAAGGTCTCATTGTATAGCTCTGGCTGTCCTGGAACTTGCTATGTAGACCAGGCTAGCCTCAAACTCATAGCCATCAGCCTGCCTTTACTTCCCAAATGTTGACATTAGATCTATATGCCACTTCCTCATCCTTCCCTAACCAGTTCTAGAAACCCTTGGATCCCACTGAAGTATAGTTAGAAGGACTATACTAGAATACACTTTCATGTGACCATAGCAAGAAGCTCTTGTCCCTGTGTTTGACTTGTGCTATCCAGGTATTTTGGGGTCTTAGGGGATAGAACCAAGTCTTGTCCATTCTCCTATATCCTAGACCTGGCATTCACTTAAGGCTCTGCATACCCCATCCCTGTGGCCTTGTAGTCACTTGCCAAGAAATCAATGGGCTTGGTAGCACACACTTAAAGTCCCAGCCAAACCTTGGAAATCTAAGACAGGAAGACCGAGTTCTGGACCAGCCTAGGCAACATAGGAAGACCCTTACCACCTGCCAACCTTATGTGTAGAAAGCTAGCTTCCTTGTTTTCCTTCCTTCCTTTCCTTTTTTTTTTTTTTTTTTTTTTTGAGACTGTATCTCATGTAGCCCAGGAACTTGCTGTATAGCCAAGGATTGAACTTGAACTTATGATCCTCCTGTTTCCACCTATCAAGTGCTAGATTAGAAGCATGCATGGTTTATGTGGTGCTGAGGACTGCCATGCTCTGTGTGTGCTCAGGAAACACCCTACTGACTGAACTATATTCCTATCCCAGATGTACAAGGCTTTATGAGACTGGGAAGGAGGCCACAGTGATTCAGGGTGTGGGGAAAGAGATTTAAACTCTGGATGCCATGCTCTGATGTTTGCACAGGTGGAAGAAGGCATGCACCTGCTCATCACAGGCCCCAATGGCTGTGGCAAGAGCTCTCTGTTCCGAATCCTGGGTGGACTCTGGCCCACATACAGTGGTGTACTCTATAAGCCCCCACCCCAGCGCATGTTCTATATCCCTCAGAGGTAAGTAAACCCATTCACTCTGTCTTCCCCACCTCTTCCCATCTGTGCAGCACAAGAGTTCACCTCTCAAGAGAAGATGCCAAGATGTTACACCAGATCCCAATAGCCAGGAAGTAGAAACTAGTCCTTTCCATTTCAGATTGGGCAGGGGGTGGCTCTTACACTCATAACCACAGGTAGGGGTGATATGCACACTTTTGTCCATGCACACATGTGAGTATATGGACACATTAGTTGGGAGAGTGCTTGGGTGTGGTATGTCAGCAGTTGGAAAATACTCTGGAGCTTACTAGGCAGAGAGCACTGTTGGGAACCAGGGCGACCTTGCCCCCAGTGGACATGCAGCTTTCCCACAGGCCCTACATGTCCGTGGGCTCCTTACGTGACCAAGTGATCTATCCAGACTCTGTGGAAGACATGCGGAGGAAGGGCTGCTCGGAGCAGCAGCTGGAGGCCATCCTGGGCATCGTGCATCTCCGCCACATCCTGCAACGGGAGGGAGGTAGGGGCAGGGTACGGGGTTACACACCAGTCACCCTTTGTCCCAAGACTCTGATGGAGAACCTGTTGCCAACCTACCTCTGGCCTCTACTCCCAGTCCTAGGGGACAAGAGTTACCTCACCTTCCAGGAGTTCAAAATGCCTGCTAAGAAGGGTAAACAGGTTGCTGGGGTGCCAGAGGAAAGGAGAATTGTAGCAGAGCACTTACTTCATTGGGTGCCCAGGAAACCCTCTGTCAAATAAAAGAGGAACCTAGGACAACCCACCCTGTTGGGGAGCCAGATGACATCAGGACAGGTTGCAACTGGGGGGTTGGGGTAGGGAGATATTGGCTGCCCTTGTGAGACACTGGAAGCTCTGATGCTGTAGGTAACCAACTGACAGATCAGTTTTACATTTGAGCAAGCTGAATCTTCTCTGGGTAGAGTAAGATGGCCAGGCACAGGGGCTTGGTATGTGAGTGGAGAGCAGAGTCATGGGTGACTCTGAGGAGAGCCCTCAAGAGGGAGGGATAGGTGGCAAAAGAAAGTGTTTATAGCCGGGTGGTGGTGGCGCACGCCTTTAATCCCAGCACTTGGGAGGCAGAGGCAGGCGGATCTTTGTGAGTTCGAGGCCAGCCTGGTCTACAAAGTGAGTCCAGGACAGCCAGGGCTACACAGAGAAACCCTGTCTCGAAAAACCAAAAAAAAAAAAAAAGAAAGTGTTTATGAGAAGAGAAAGCTTATTGAGCGTCATCTCCAGTACCCTGTAGTTGTGCTGAATGGCTAGGACCTGTGGCCAACCATTGCAACGTTTTAGGATCGAATTCAACTCTAACTAACAGTACCATGGCTAGCCCCCATAGTGGTTCAAATCATTTACAGGTTTATCCTACTGTTGCTGTAAATCCCAAAAGAAACAGACCACAGTTGGGAGGCAAAGATCTTCACTATATGCTCTGAGGATGCAGGTTCTTCTACTAAGTTATGATACTGTGCATGACTTCCATTCCCAAAGTCATCTTATGACCCAATATGACTGCTGTAGCTATGACATCCAGTCTCCAGACTATAAGATGGAGGAAGTGGTGAAGGACAGAGACAAATAATACTTGACTTCTGTTTTCCCAGAAGGTTCCATGGGTAGGTACTACATGTATAACAGTGGCTACCTAAAGGGTTTCACATGCCCTAAGGAGACTTCTAGTCATACAGAAACACAGGATGGTTGGTAAGAGAGGACTTCTGTCACACAATCCTGCCAAATCACCTTCCTCAGTGTGGCACCAATTCCTCTGCTGAAGCACCTCTCTCCTGGGGAGAACACTCTAACCTTCCCTGGGGCTCTTTGTCCTGATCACCTGTTGCCTGCTGAGGGTGGTATTGACAGGCTCTTCATTGGCAACCTATTAGGTACTCTGGGACTGCCATGACTAAGTGTCACAGACTCACAGGATTCAACAGAGAACTTTGTTTTCTGGCATTCTGGATACAGATTTGGGTATGGCAAGGCTCACTCCTTCAGAGACTATGAGGAAGGACACCAAGGGACTCTGGTCAGCTGGCAGCAAACCAACTTCTCATTGTGTATCTTCACATCATCTTCTGTCTATGCATGTCTCTGTTTAAATTTCCTTTTTCTTTTTCTTTTTTTTTTTTTTTTTTGGTTTTTCAACACAGGGTTTCTCAGTGTATCCTTGGCTGTAGTGGACTCACTTTGTAAACCAGGCTGACCTTGAACTCATAGACATCCACCTGCCTCTGCCTCCCTGAGTGCTGGGATTAAAGGCGTGTGCCACCACACCTGGCTAGATTTCCATTTTCTATAAAGGTATCAGTCACACTGGATTAGGGTGCACCCTCTTGACCACAACCTGAGCACATTTGGAAAGACCCTCTCTCTAAATCCTCCTGGGGATAGGACTGCAGCATGTGCTTTGTGGGGGAGAAAGAACATTGTTGTTCCAAGTCTTTCAGTTATTAGTGTTACAAGGAGATAAGGACACTGAGCAGAGCTGTGCAGCTAGACAAGTTCTGCCAGGGTCAACTGTGCCCTGGCTTTCCATCAGCCTCACTTAACCCTGGCCCTACCCCAACTCCCACTGGCTTCCTGTTGAACTGAGCTAAATCCCTCACCTCCTGGCCAGGTTGGGAGGCTGTGTGTGACTGGAAGGACGTCTTGTCTGGAGGTGAGAAGCAGAGGATTGGCATGGCACGCATGTTCTACCACAGGTAAGCACTGCAGTGACTTTCAAGGACATTCAGTAATTTGGACCCAACTAGAGAAGGGACAAGTGGTGTTCCCAGTGCAGCTATGGGTTACAAGTGGTTGGCCAGGGGCTGGAGGTTGGCCAGTGGTGGGAAATTCACAGCTTTCCCCTTCACCCACCCCCACCCTAAGGCCCAAGTATGCTCTCCTGGATGAATGCACTAGTGCTGTGAGCATTGATGTGGAGGGCAAGATCTTCCAAGCAGCCAAAGATGCTGGCATCGCACTGCTGTCTATCACCCACCGGCCCTCCCTATGGTAGGTGCTCTTAGAATCATGGATGAGGCTGCCACCGGAAGTGGGAAAACAGCTGTAACAGCCTCCCATCCATCTCCTGTCCAGGAAGTACCACACGCACTTGTTGCAGTTTGATGGGGAGGGAGGCTGGAAGTTTGAGAAGCTAGACCCCGCGACCCGCCTGAGCCTGACCGAGGAGAAGCAGCGTCTGGAGCAGCAGCTAGCAGGTGTCCCCAAGATGCAGGGGCGCCTTCAGGAGCTTCGACAGATCCTGGGCGAGGCTGCAGCCGCAGTTCAGCCCCTACTCCCAGGTGTCCCCATTTGACTGGGGACCTTGTCCCCTGCCCCCACCCTTCTTCAGGTTCTTGGATCACATGAAGGAAGCTGCAACTCCCACCCTGCCCTCACTGCCGTGCATGCCTTCCCCTTCCCAAGCCTCCTAATCAATTGCCTGCTTTCCCTGAGACCCCACTCTTGGGCAAGTAGATATGAATAGGGACAATCTCTGCTTCCCACCCCATCCCACTTTCACTCTAGAGTCTGCTCCATGAACTGTTCCCTGTTTGGGGCAATGTGTCCGTTACTTTTCTCTGGGGATCAGTGGAGGGTTCAGAAGGTACCAGTCCTGGCCATACACCAGTATGGCTGAGCCATAGGAAGTAAGCAGGAGCAGCCCCCTTACTGCCAGAAGCCAGAATGTGTGGCAAGCCTGGTGGTTGTGGGTCACATCCCTCCTGAAACCCAAATCCTCATCAATCTTTTGATCCATCCCTTTCTTGCAATCCCCTAGGGTGACCAGTCAATGCCCCATCCTACAGGACACTCCCCTGCCATGGAAACAGCCGAATGGGGCCCAGGATCACACAGGGCCCAAAGCGTGCCCTTCCCCATGGTAGCCCCCAGACGGCAGTGTTCCTTCTGAGCCATGAGAAGAATGTAGCCCTGGTCCTTCCCACTTCTCCATCTTCTACAACCTAATTTATTGGACTCCCAGTTTATAGCTGTCCAAATTGCCAACATGAGCACCCTGCCAGCACAGGAGGTGACTGGATGGTCTCTTCAGTCTACCCAGCCTCTGCTGCCAAACCTGGCCCCTCACCAGCCTACACTGCCAGTTGACACTGGGGGTGCCCTCTGCCAGCTAGGCAGGAGTGAGGGCACCATGTTCCCAGCTCAGTGCCAAAGAGGGGTCAAGGAGGTGCTGTGTCTGCTAAGCCAGCCCTCACCAGGAGGGAGACCCCGCACCACCACTGTGTGCCTTTCCTGGCTCCTCAGCCCTCTGGCTGGGGTGCCCTCCCTCCTGTCCCCTCAGTAAAAACCTCTGGAAAGTGTATTCCTGCCTCCTGGACTTGCTGTCTGGTACAAGTTCTGAGGAGGAAGCCAGGCGTGGTAGCACACGCCTTTAAGCCCAGCACTCAGGAGGCAGAGGCAGGCAGATCTCTGTGAGTTCAAGTTCAGCACACTCAGGGCTCTTTTACACAGAGAATCCCTGTCTTGAAAAATGTAAAAAAAAAAGGAAAAAAGAAAGACAGAAGGCCAGGGAGGTAAGTTGAGCACTGAGAGAACCACAAGGAAAAGGTGATTCCTGGATTGAGATACACCGGTGATTGTGAGCCTAACAGGAAGAGGAAACTGCTTATGCAAAAGGCCCAGTGATGAGTCCAGAGAAAGCTATCCAGTACAGAGGGAAGGAATAGCCTGGACTGAGGCAGAAGGTCATTGAGGGGACCTATGCAGGATGAGAATGGCCTTAGGTAAAGCAGACCATGGAGCTGTATGTGGACTTGCTAAAGATAGAACACTGCTGCTAGGAACAGGGAGGGGATGCTGTGGGCAGCTCTCATAAAGCTGAGCTGAGTTCCCATACTTCACAGCATTCCCACCCTTAAGTCACACCAAAGAACCAAGTCAGAAACCCATGGTGTAGCTGATTATGTGTAGATTCTGTACAATATCCACAGCAGCCTAACTGCCCAACAACAGATGGACAAATGTGGTATATTTGACTATAAAAGGCAGTGAAGCAGCTACACATGCTACAACATGCACAGACCTTAAAGACATGCTACTGACATAAAGAAGCTAGACACACACAAAGGTCCAAGTATTATATGATTGCATGTAATGAAATATTCAGAGCAACACAAAGTGAATGATGTACAGTTGTGAGGGTTGGGGATTGGGAGAATGGATATGAAGAGAGATTTTTTAGTGTATACAAGATTTCTTTTAGGGGAAGGTGATGAAAATGTTCTGGAACAACAAAGGTAATGGTTGTGTAATGTTTCAAATTTACAAAACACAGCTGAACCATGTACTTCAAAGAGACTTGTGTTAATTTCACCACAAAACAAATGGCTAATAGATGGGTGGACAGATACATAGATTACCATTAAGATAGAAAAATAGGTAATAGATTGGTAGAACAATAAATTAGCTACACGTGGTGATTCCAGTCGATAATCCCAGCATTTTAGCTATTGAAGCAGGAAGGTTAGCACAAGTTTGAGGCCAGCTTAGGCTTCCCAGTGTCTTCCAGGTAAACTAGAGCCAAGACTTAGACCCTTTCTCAGAAATGACAAAAAGAAAAAGCAAAGATAGTAGATGCTTAGATGATACAGGAAAGATTATCAATAGTAGATGATGGAAGGATAATGATAGATGGTTGGTATGTAGGTAGATAGACAGAGGCTGAGAGGATAGAAGAGAAGCAGGGGGCCCTTGCCTCAGCTGAGGCCTGAAATCTCGAGGAGGGGGGATCTGAAAATTGGGAGAGGCAAGGTGGCCCCTGAGCTTGGTTGGGGGTAGTGCCCTTTTAGGAAGAAGAAACAGATGGAAGAAGGGGCTGATGTGGGGATATGATGTAGTCCCCTGGGATGGGGAGGAAGCCATGAATAGCTGCCAGCACAGCCCATTGTGTTCAGCTGAGCAGGGCTATCAAAGAGGCAGGTAGTAGAGGAAGGTTAGTTGAGGTGACTTCAGAAGTCTTAAGTGCCTGGAGTGACACATGAGAGAAGAAGCACATGAATTGCCCTTGATCCTCCTCCAGATTTTGCCAAAATCACAGCCAAGTAATTTACCTAGTCAAAGGAATATAGTCACAACAGAAAATAAGAGAAGTACCTAATGAAACAATATACAGAAGGGAGCTGAGCAAGTGACAGGAGCCGCCAAGAACTCTGCATCTGGAAGAAAAGCCACAAGCCAAGGTGTCAGGAGAAAGCAACCGTGGTCTTGGACTTCCAGCCTGCAGATCTGAAGTACTGAAAGAAGCAGTGGGTGTAGACATTCTTGTCTCCTTATTTTCAGAAGGGGAAAGGCACCCAAGAAAACTGTGGGACAGGAAAGGCCCTTGCCAGGAGGGGACCAAGGCCTTCCAAAGGCAAGTCAACCAGCCAGCCCTCATCCATAACCTATATATAAATGGAGGCATTCCCTGATGAAAGCTTCATGGGTAGATTAAGGAAAATGTATGAGGCAGAAGTGGCATAGAAAGTCGGGAAATTATGGGGACATATGAGAGGAAAGAGCCTCTCTTGGAAGGCTTGTGAGGACTCTGTCCAGAAGATAATGAAGAATTTCAGCATAACCAACATTTCCCATCTGTAAACTCGCAATCGTCTAAGAATCTCACCAGAAACCCCCTTTACAGTAAAAGGACCTAATGGCTTCTGGGGTTTTATTTTTCTATCTTGTTTTATTTGTTTGTTTAGTGAGAGAGGCACACATTCCACAATGTACATGTGGAAATCAAAATACAACTTACAAGAGTCTGTCTCTCCTCTTCCATGTGGGTCTCCCTGACCCAAGTGGCTCCCAATTTTACTTACCAGATCCTATCCAAAGTAACTTGGGAGCCACCATATAATCTCAGTTGTCAAAAAAGGAGAAAGAGAGGGCCGCAGAGATGACCCAGCTGTTAATGTTCTGTTCTTAGCAACTAAATATGACTAATAACCATCCCTACATGATGCCCTCTTCTAACCTCTGGCACCAGGCACATACATGGTGTAAAGACATACATTCATACACATAAAAAAAAAGAAATCTAAGAAATTTTTAAAAGAGGAAAATGTGAAAGAAAGAAATTTCTTAGAAACTCTTTTAGATGTAACAACAGTTATCAAAATAGTATTGTGGAGACTGACTGAATCCATCTTGAAAAAAGATTCTATTTTGTATTAAATTTGACTCAGAGCTGACCTCCAGTTCCAGAACAACAACAAAATGTACCAGACCTTGTATTCCAGGTCTTGTGTTCCCTCTCATCACCAAACAGCTCACTCTGAGAAAGCACCCAAAAAGTCTAAACAAACTTTCTGATGGTCAAGCTGACCACAGCTAGTTAGTCAGTAACAACGAGCCAATCAGAAATGGACATGACTAGCTACCCAAATGTCATCCAGTCATAGGGTAAAGAACCTGCTTCTTTGAGTCTCTATATAAACTGTACTTTTGGGTCTGGGGGCTCTCAACTCGAACTGCTGTGTCAGTGAATGTTGAGAGTCCAAGCTCTAAGCTTGAATAAACAACCCTCATGTATTTACATTTGGCTCCTAGGTGGTCTTTGGGGTCTCGAGAACCGGGCAGAACATTATATATGGTTAGCTCTAAGATACTTAGTTTCTACTCTTTCTTAAGCAGCCCAGATCCCCCCCCCCTTGAGTATGCTTATGCTTTCCCTAAGTGCCTCCCTAACCCCCATACTTAAAATCTATGTCAAAATGCATTTTAGCTGGGTGTGATGACACACACCTTTAATCCCAGGACTCATGAGGCAGACTCAGGTGGATCTCTGTGAATTTAAGGCCAGCCTGGTGTACAGAGTGAGCTCCAGGACAGCCAGGGTTACACAGTGAGGCCCTGCTGAAAAAAAAATAAGCATTTTAATAAACTCTGACTCTTCTGTCAGAAGCCATATGTCCTCGGGTAGGACTTATATTCTCTCTCTCTCTCTCTCTCTCTCTCTCTCTCTCTCTCTCTCTCTCTCT
>CAJQZJ010000545.1:474707-487373 GCA_907164525.1 Lophiomys imhausi
TCTCTCTCTCTCTCTCTCTCTCTCTCTCTCTCTCTCTCTCTCTCTCTGCGCGCGCGTGTGTGTTTTCAAGACAAAGTTTCTCTGGTTAGTTCTGGCTGTCCTGGACTCCCTTTGTAGACCAGGCTGGCCTTGAACTCACAGAGATCTATCTGCCTGCCTTTGCCTCCCGAGTGCTGGGATTAAAGGCATGGGCCACTATGCCCAGCTCAGGGTTCTTTCCAACATCCAATGTTCTTTCCAATGTTTTTCCAGGGTTCTCTGGTGTCTGATGTGATCTTTCTGTTGATCTCTCAGGAGCATATCCACAAGTGAGATGCAAACCTAACACCAATGCTTCTCTTTCCTGTACCTTGGGTACTGCTTCTCAAACCTTTCATATTCCTAGACTGTCTTGTCTTCTAGCACCTTGTGTTATGGAGTTCCTCACTGAAGTCTCAATCTCTGCCCCCAGCTCTGTGAACCTTTGTCTTGTAGTCCCGAGTTAGGCATGCAGGATGCAGTATTCAGCATATATATTCCGTCTTAAAGTCCTGCTCATAGGCTTGTTGTTGCCCTGCATTGTGGATGGCTCTGTATTGCAGGAGACTAAAGTCCTGCTCATAGGCCTTTCAGTGGTTAGGTGCTGAATGATCCTTGTCCAGACTTTTCTGGCTGGCAGGGAAAACAATGGTTAGTCAGGCTCTCTTTGCTCTTTTTGGGTCAGGCGCCAAGGTTTTCAGAAGACCTCTCCTGCTCAACTACAACTTTTATTATTTTGATGGTATCCACAGCTTTTCATTTCCTGTGGAAATATAAAAAAAAAATCCGTGTCCCCAATGCAAACATACTCTGACTTCCATTCTGAACATACATCCTTATAGTATATAAGTTGATTTAATTCCACAGTTTTTTCTATAGCCCAGTGTCTCAGCTGCTGCTGTTCCTTTCTCATTAACATTCATAAAAACTCAAAGTTAACAGAGCACTATTAGCACTATTTAGTCTGTCCCTGGGGTTCTTTATTGTCGCGTCGACCTCGACCAGCAAGAACGACGCAACTCGCTCTTCTCAAGCAGTTTATTCAGGTCCCTTGAAAACAGTCTTCCGAATCCTTGCTTGTGTCTCTGCTTCTCTGCTTGTGTCTCTGCTTCTCCTCCCCCAAGCCCTTATATGCCTACTCAAACCCAATCAGATCATGCCACCTAGCGATCCAAGATAGGCTCACAAAAGGAGGAAGCACACCGGGCTAGGCAGCTGCTACCAACTAAGGCTTGTTTACAGCTAAGCTTGAGCTTTCTGGCAATAAGCCAGGCGCCATCTTAGGGTTGCGGCTCACCACACTTTATTGTTCCTTTTTGTTTTATAAGCATTTCTTTTAAGGTGTGATTAGCTCTTTCTACAACTGGTTGTCCTGTAGAATTGTATCGTATACCTGTAATGTGTTTTATATTATAATATGCAAGAATTGCTTCACCTTACTGGAGACATATGTGGGGCATTGTCAGTCTTTTTTTTTTTTTTTTTTTTGGTTTTTTGAGGCAGGGTTTCTTTGTGTAACAGCCTGGTTGGCTGTCCTGGACTCACTTTGTAGACCAGGCTGGCTCCAAACTCACAGAGATCCTCCTGCCTCTGCCTCCCGAGTGCTGGGATTAAAGGCATGCACCACCAACACCTGGCGCATTGTCAGTCTTAATTTGCACATGCATTTCCCATAATAGATGTTACTCCAAATAAATGTGTAATCACAGAATCAGCCTTTTCAGAACTCAATGCAGTTGCCCATTGAAACGCCAAATATGTATCAGTGATATGGTGTGCAAACTTTAGTTTTCCAAATTCTGCAAAATAAAATACATCTATCTGCCAGGTTTCATTTCTTTTGGTACCTTTAGGGTTACTTTCAGCAGGTAATGGAGGTTGGTTATACAAAGAATAATTATAAAATTGTTTCTCTTGCAATTTTATTTTCTTATAATTCCCTTGTTTTGTTGCCAACTGATAGAAATTTTTTTTCTTTAAACCTTTACTGTTAACATGGTTTTTTTGTTGTTTTTTTGAGACAGGGTTTCTTTGTATAACAGCTCTGGCTGTCCTGCACTCACTTTGTAGACCAGGCTGGCCTTGAACTCACAGAGATCCGCCTGCCTCTGCCTCCCAAGTGCTGGGACTAAAGGCGCGCACCACCACCACCCAGCTTAACATGGTATTTTTCATGAAATTTTGAGACTTCTAACACATTACCTATTAGTAATTGGTCAGTTTCTTTATTTCCTTGTGCCAATGGACTTGGCAAGCCTGTATGAGATTGAATATAAGTAATATATAATGGATAGTTTCTATTTCTGATTGTCTGTTGCAGTTGCATAAATAACAAGGTTAATTCTGAATTATCCAGAATAAATTCAGCATTTCTATATGCAAAACAACTCTTTCTGCATATTAAGTCAGTAATTATATTAAGAAGTTCAGGAAAGTCTGATAATATCACAAGAATTGCATACAACTCTGATTTTTGAAGTAAAGTATATGGGCTTTGAATTAATTTGCTTATTTTTTTCTGACTTATAATCAGCCATTCCCAATTTATTTGCATCAATATAAAATGTAGGCACTTCAGGAATTGGTGTTCCTTTTACAATAAGTGAGAGAATCCAATTAGTTATTTTTATAAACTGAAGATGCTTGGTTTTAGGATATTTGCCATTAACTTCTCCCAAACAGTTGCTACAAGCTCTTTGCCAGTCTTCATTGATTACCCATAATGAAGCAATCTCAGCATTAGTATAAGGCAGTATGATTTCTGTTGGGTCTGTTCCTGACAGTTGATGTAGTTGTATTCTTCCTTTTATAATTAAATCAGAAAACTTTTCTATGTAAGTCTTTTTTTTTTAAAGATTTATTTTATTTTTTTTATGCATATGTGTGCTCTGTCTGCATGTACACCTGCATTCCAGAAGAGGGCACCAGATCACATTGTGGATGGTTGTTAGCCACCATGTGGTTGCTGGGAATTGAACTCAGGACCTTTGGAAGAGCACTAGGCAGTGCTCTTAACCGCTGAGCCATCTCTCCAGCCCCTCTATGTAAGTCTTTTAAAAAAAAATTTTTTTTTTTTTGCTTTGTTAGTGTGCTAAGAAGATTCATCCTTTTTTTTTTTCTTTTTTTCTTTTTTCTTCCAGACAGCAAAAACATGTGTAACAGCCCTGGCTGTCCTGGACTCACTCACTCTGTAGACCAGGCTGACCTTGAACTCACAGAGATCCACCTGCCTCTGCCTCCTGAGTGCTGGGATTAAAGGCGTGCGCCACTTCGCCAAGCCAAGAAGACCCATTCTAAAATACTATCTTCCCTTTGCATAATGAATCCAGTAGGAGAATGAGTTGAAGGCAAAATAACCAGAATACAGTCCAGTTTGGGATCTAGTGATCCACATATATACACCTTGCAGTCTCTTTTCTACTAAAGTTAACCCTTTCTCTGCTTCCTTTGTTAGCTGTCTTGAACTATCTAAGTCTGAATCTCCTTGTAATGTTTGAAACAAATTATTTAACTATTGAGTAGTTAATCCAATGGTGGACCTTAGGTAATTAACATCTCCCATTAATTTTTTTTTTTTTTGGTTTTTTGAGACAGGGTTTCTCTGTATAACAGCCCTGGCTGTCCTAGACTCACTTTGTAGATCAGGCTGGCCTCGAACTCACAGAGATCCGCCTACCTCTGCCTCCCAAGTGCTGGGATTAAAGGTGTGCACCACCACCGCCCAGCATCTCCCATTAATTTTTAAAAGTCATAATTACAACTGATGTATCCTGATCTGTATCTTTTGTGATTGAATTTTTGTTTTGTTTTTGTTTTTGAGACAGGATTTCTCTGTGTAGCCCTGGCTGTCCTGGACTCCCTTTGTAGACCAGGCTGTCCTCGAACTCACAGAGATCCACCTGTCTCTTCCTCCAGAGTTCTGGGATTAAAGGTGTACACCACCACACCTGGCTCTGTAGTTGAAATTTTTTTGTTTGTTTGTTTTGTTTTTTGAGACAGGGTTTCTCTGTGTAACAGAGCCCTAGCTGTCCTGGACTCACTTTGTAGTCCAGGCTGGCCTCGAACTCACAGAGATCCACCTGCCTCTGCCTCCAAAGTGCTGGGGTTAAAAGCGTGAACCAATCACATCCGGCTTGTAGTTGAATTTTTTATTAATTTATTTTATAATCTAGATAGTGCATAGACTCTCCTCTCTGTGTTTTTTTCTGAAACAATCTGGAAACTCCAACAAGGCAAAATTCTTTTTGTTTCACCAAACATTTTCTCTAAAGTATCTTACATCCAAATCAGTCAATAAAATATCATCCATGTAATAGTAAATACTGGGTTGAGGAAATTGCCTATGTTTATTTCTATCAGTTGTTACACAAAATATTGACATAGAGTTGGACTTTATAACATTCTTTATGGAAGAACTTTCCACTGATAATTTTTTACATGTTGAGCATTAGTATACATAGGCACTGTGAAAGCAAATTTTTCCTTATAAATTCAAGTTCATTCTTGAATACATACATAGGTCATACATACATAGGTCAGCCTGGGCTACAAGAGACTATATCAAACAACAACAACAGCAAAAGTCTGGCATAGTGGCTCATTCCTATAATCCCGGCACCAGGATGGCAGAGGCAGAAGAGGATCATAGCATGTGCTATGTGAGCCAGGGCTCTCTATATAGAGTTAGAAGTTGCCCCCTCCAATGCAGTTCACGTCCCTACCTCTACATTTCAGGAAGATGTATACTTTGACAACATTTTACCTTCACATTAATAGTTATTTCTCAGGGGCAACGGGGATGGTTTACTGGTAGAGGGATTGATTGCCTGTTGTGCTCAGGGTTTCATGAGTAAAACCACAAGATTTTATTTTTGGTTTTTCAAGGCAGGGTTTCTCTGTGTAGCACTGCCTGTCCAGGACCTTGCTCTGCAAACCAGGCTGGCCTCAAACTCAGATCCTCCTGCCTCTGCCTCCTGCATGCTAGGATTAAAGGTGCATGCCACCACCTTCCAGCTGCTAACTTGAATTTTCAGGCTGGTTTATCGTGAATGCTTTTCCAAGACAGCTCATATATCTCTCTAGCATTGTGTATCTACCAATTTCCAACTGGTGAACATAAAGCCTTGCTGGCCCTATGTAGGGGTTGATAGATTAATATAAGTTAGATTTAGTAAATATCTAGGTTTCTGATACAGTCTCTTAATCCGGGGCATGAAGATCAACTTGGCTGTGAGCAATTAGCTTATCAGCTTATGGATGAAGTCAGGTGAAATGAGGGGAGTCTCTATGGACTGAAAAACAAGGTTGAAGCCAGGTGAAACAAGCAAAGACTTTATGACCTGGCATTGTTTTCAACTGCTAAGTGAGCAGAGCCCAAATTAAGCTGAAGCAGGTGGAACAAGGAGCGATCCTATTTAAGGACAAGTGGATGAGCCTGGAGAGCGGTGTGCTAAGGGCCCCCCATATTAGAGAGCTCCCAGAGTACTGCTGGAGAAAGTGCTGGTAGACCCATGGCCAGATCTCCCTGAGGCAGAAGGAAGCTGGTGAGCAGATAAAGCCTCAGCAAGACAGCAAAGGGCCAAGGACTAAACCCTGTGGCTCAGCTCTTGCCTAGAGGGGTTTGACCTGTCCGAACAGTGGCCTGAACGGAACTGTGGCCAGCTTTAAAGACTGAGGCAGAGCGGTAGAGTTGCTGATACGAAGGAAATAAGTTGGCCTACAGACGCTGAGGTCTCCCAGAGAGAAGAAAGCCTCAAGCCTTATTTAAGGTGAGACTTTGATAGCCAATTTACCCTGACGAACCTGCGTCTGAGAGATCCAGAAAAAGGACTGCTAAGTGCGTTAAAGAGTCTACCCCCGAGACTGGTTTCCTGGCGACTGAGGACCTGCCCCAGAGACTGTATCCTTAGAAAAATAGTTGTAATAGTTATCAATAGGTTTAGTGGTCAGGTCTTAGGGGTTGTAGGCATTCATAGGGGTTGTAGGAATGTATAGGGGTTGTAGGAATTTATAGGAATAGTAGTAAGTATATTTGTTATAAGTGAATATAGTTAATTAATAAATAAGTGTTTAATAATTAAAAAGGTTGGGTTTCAGGTGGTGCCCAATGAGGTAGGACATTATGGGTAACTTGGCTTTCAAAAGCCCTATTTTTTTTTTTTTTTGGTTTTTTGAGACAGGGTTTCTCTGTATCGTTGGCTGTCCTGGACTCCCTTTGTAGACCAGGCTCACAAAGATCCGCCTGCCTCTGCCTCCCAAGTGCTGGGATTAAAGGCATGCGCCACCACCGCCCGGCAAAAGTCCTATTTTTTAATATAAACAGTGGTGAAAGAACAAAACTCCAGTCTCTCATCTTGGCCTGTCCAAGTTCTTACCCACCACCTCTGGTGTTGAAAGACCCCTGAAACGGGGACACCGCCCCTGGGGCCCAGCGTCCAAGGACAGAGACCGAGACCACCGGATGCAAGTGCAAGAGGCAACTTTATTGTTTACACAGGCGCCTGCGGACGCTACAGCCTTCGGGTGACTGAGCGCGCTGGGCTAGGGTGAGGGTTGATTATATAGGGTTGGGGTGGCAAGAAGCGGGCTTACAGAAGCAGATGCATGGTTACAGGGTTCTCATTGGTTGCTTTAAATGAGGCCATGGGCTCAGGTTAAGGACAAACTCGGCATTCCACAAGGCTATAGCACATTTTTTTTTTGTTTCCCCAGTTCCTGGGGCCGGTGAGTCAGTTGGCAGATGTTTAACCATAGATATCCTGTTTTTGCCGGCCTCGCCCAGTGTGGAAGGTCCCTTATCTTAGGCAACAATACAATGACATTTTACAGAGAGGCATAAGCTTATCTTAGGCAACAATACAATGACATTTTACAGAGAGGCATAAGCTGGGGTCTTTCATTCCCCCCTTTTTCTTTACCATAAGTAAAATCTTTTACTTATCAGGGAATTTTAGTTTCCATTTGTTTCAGGGCTTGGTACTGGTGAGTTAGTACCAAGGTCTGGACGACAGACAGGCGCTCTTTAACAAATTGGATCAGGCGATTGAGGATGCATGGGCCAATTGTGAGAATAAGCATGAGGAGGATTAGGGGTCCCAATAGGGAAGACATTAGGGTGGTGAACCAAGGGGATCGGTTAAAGATTCCTTCAAACCATCCCTGTTGAGATTCGAATTCCCTTTGTCTTTTGTCTAACCTTTCTTTTCTCCATCCTGGACATACATAAAATTCATAGCTGCGGACTAGATTGGGGGGGAGTACTCTTTGCTGATGGGATAAGGGCCCGCAAACAGAAATATAGGTCTGGCCACCAAGTGTTTATTGGTGCCACCTTCTGCATGGTGTTGATTGCAACTCCCCGGTCGGGATCAATGAGTTGCCAGGATAATGTCATGGTTGATGGTGTTATTAAAAGTACCCAACGCGGCGATGCCCTCATAGTAAGGGGGTCCAGAAGTTAAACAGAGCCAACATCCTCCATATTGCCTAGCCGCACTCCTGTCCCTACCTTTCCTTGGACAGACGTAAAAATCTTGTTGAGCCAGCCCTCAGCGTCCCTCTGGTCTCCCACACCCGAACTTTGCTCTTAGCCCTATAGAGTGTCTTTATCGAGGGTCCCTCTCAGGGAGGGTCTGGGGGTCTGCCTCAGAAATATCCCACTGTTCCAGGCCTGCAGCTAGCTGGCAGAAGTCAGGAAAGGGAGGGGACTACCTTAGAAATTGACCAGACGACTTCCCCAGTTTGGGAAGCTACCTGATAAGTACAAGTTTTTGAGGGGCATGGGGGTTGTCATTCCCCATCTGGAGAGCACCTGCAACGCAGGTGTAGCTTAAGAGGGTCTACAGTTTTTTTTTTTTTTTAATCTCCATTCATCCTTAGGAGGTTTAGGAGTTTTCTTTACGTGAGAGGCGTGGATCCAAGCAGAGATGTCCTCTACCTTCATTGGGGTGGGGGTAGTCGAGAGCACCAGGTATGGTCCCTTCCAGTGAGGCTCAAGGTTCCCAGCTCCATGGCGCCAGACAAGTATGGTTTTTTTCAACCTGGAACTGATGAGACACGCTCTGGTCTCCAGCTTCATAAGCCTCCCAGAGCTGCTCCCAGGCTTTACACCAAAACTACTTCAAGGGCTGGGCAACGAAAGCGGGTGAACAAGGGGTTAGAAAGGACAACATCAGGATGGAACATTCAGCCAGCCTCAGTAAGAGAAGGAGGCCCCCCCAGAGAATCTCATAAGGTGTCAGCTTAAACCGCCCCCGGGGTGTTCCTGACCCGGAATAAGGCAAAAGGAAGGAGGGCTGTCCAGTCTCCCATGCCGGTCTCTAAGGCTAATTTAGTCAAGGTCTCTTTTAGAGTTCTATTTATCCTTTTTACCTGTCCTGAACTTTGGGGATGGTAGACACAATGTAATTTCCATTTAATCCCCAGTTGAGTGGCCAGTCCCTGACTTACCTGGGCAACGAAAGCGGGTCCATTATCAGACCCAATTACCTTGGGTACTCCAAACCTCGGAAAAATTTCTTCAAGAATCTTCTTGGCCACTGTATTGGCAGTCTCAGTCCTTGTAGGGAAGGCCTCTACCCATCCTGAAAATGTATCTTTAACCATAAAGCTGCTTCCATCAGTGTACCAGTTCAGACTTCCTGGCCAGGGTCGGTCCTTTAGGTCGCTCCAGGGACCCGTTTCTTCTGCCAGGATATCAAGGCAGTGGTGGGCAGGAGCGGAGTCATCAGCCTCAGGCAGTAGGGTAGCAGGATTCAGGGTGGCCGGGGGAGGGGGGTGTGAATATTACTCTCTCAGTCAATAATAGGCTTTGGTAGTGAGTCATTTTAGCATCCACCGGTCAGGGGGCTGCCGGATAATGTTCTTAAGGGCATGGGGTGCCACCACTGGAATGTGCTGTCCCAAAGTCAGTTTATCAGCAGCATCTTTGATAAGTAAGGCCACAGTCACAATAGCTTTCAGGCATGTGGGCCATCTGCTTGCAACAGGATCCAGTTTCTTAGATAAGCAGGCTACCTGTCTCTTTCAAGGTCCTAAAGTCTGAGTAAGAACGCCTCTGGCAACCCCTGTCCTTTCATTCGCATATAGAGTGAAAGGCTTGGTTAAATCCGGTAGGGCTAAAGCTGGTGCCATTAACAAGGCCTTTTTGATATCTTTAAAGGCCTTCTGATGTTCAGAGGTCCAGGTGAACCCTCCTCCCTCCTTGGTGAGGGGAAATAAGGGGGCTGCCAGCGTAGTGAAACCCAGAATCCATAGTCTACAAAAACCAGCAGTGTCCAGGAATTCTCTTACCTGGCGTGGGGTGGTCGGGACAGGAATCTGGGTGACAGTCTTTTTCCTGGCTTCCGTCAGCCATCGCTTTTTATCTCTCAGGGTGTATCTCAGATAGGTGACCTCAGTTTTACATAACTGAGACTTCTTAGCAGAAGCCCGATACCCCAACTCACCAAGTTCCGTCAGCAGCCTCTTAGTTCCTTGGAGACATTTAGGTTTAGTTGATGTTGTCAAGAGTAAATCATCAACGTACTGTAACAATGTTAGCTGAGGATTTTCAGCTCTGAAGGAGGCCAGATCCCGATGAAGAGCCTCTTCAAAGAGGGTAGGGGAGTTTTTGAATCCTTGTGGCAATCTAGTCCAAGTTAACTGTCCCACCAGTCCAGTGTCAGGATCTCTCCATTGAAGGCAAAGATGGGTTGGCTGTCAGGATGTAACTTCAAGCAGAAAAAAAGCATCCTTTAGATCTAGAACAGTCTTAAATCTTGGACTGGCCTGTAATCATTAGTGCCTGGCTTCTTTACCGGTAACAGGGGGGTGTTCCATGGTGACTGGTAGGGAACCAAGATGCCCTGTCTGTGAATGTCGTCTCTGTTTTTTTTTTTATTCCCATTTGGTCTAGGTCTTCTGTTGCCCAGGTTTCCTGTCTGTCTAGGCCCTGGCTCTCTCTCTCTCTCTCTTATAACTGCGGCCAGTATTCTAGTCAAGTTTCTTTCTTGTTTGCAATCCCGCCTGTCCTCTCTCTCTCTTATGATACACTTTCTCTGTCTCTCTAACAAGATTCCTATAAAGGCCATAGCCACAGCCGCTCGTTGTTTCCTCAGAGGTGGGTCAAAGGGAGTGTGCCGCCTGTAGGCCTCCATCAACCTCTCAAGGAATACACACGGAGGCTCAACAAGACCCTAAAGCACTCCTCTTACCTTGGCCAAATTGGTGGGGTGCCGAGCGCACCTCTGAGACCTGCCACTAGAGTCCGGCGGAAAAACTGTCAGTCGCTCCCTACCTGCAGTCATGTTGAAGTCCCAATCTGGTCGATCAAGGGGGAACTCAGCATCGATCTTATTCGGGAGGATAGTGGGGGTCCCATTGTCTCTGGGACATTCTTCTGTGCCTTCAAGAGAATTCTCTCCCTCTCCTCTGTAGTAAAGAGAACCTGCAAAAGCTGCTGGCAATCATCCCAGGTGGGTTGGTGAGAAAACATCAGGGATTCCATCAAACCTGTAAGACTAGCAGGGTTTTTAGAGAAAGACGGGTGGTTAGCTTTTTAATTATATAAATCAGCTGAGGAGAAAGGCCAATACTGTAAGGGTTGAAAAGCTGGTGGGTCCACGGGGGCCCGACCGTTCGGAGGGGTAGAGCCACAGTGGAATCGGGTCCCTCTGGACTCAACCCTCTCTGGCTCCGAGTGCCAGTTGCTGGCCCTCCCCCCTCTGTTCCTTGTAGTTCCAGGCTCGGCCAGAGCCCGGGCTGGTGTGGGGACGCCTGGGGTGGCTGGGGGAAGGGGGGTGGCCGCAGCGGGCTCAATCACTCGGGTGGCTCCTCCATCTCGGTATAGATCTTAGGCGGAGCCGAAGGTGTTGTTTCCGAAGCTGGCTTTTGTTTTGATTTAGGCTCTGTGTCACACGGAGAGCCAGGGCTCGGGAGCCTGGCTTTTTTTTTTTTTTTTTTTTTGCACCCAAGGTTTTACCCATGGGGGTGGGTTCTGGACCAGGTCTTGCCAAACAGTAATGTATGGCTGTTGATTGGGATGAGACCCTGGTCTTTCCTTAAAGACAATAGTTTTTACCTCAAAAATAATGGTCCAGTCAAAAGTCCCTTTGAGTGGCCACCCGACGTCAAAAGTGGGCCACTCCGAAGCACAAAAAGTCTGTCACGGTCTCTTTTTAACCTCAACTGCCAAATTATGAGTCCTAGTTTTAACTTTAGTCTAATGATCCAGTGTCAAACTTAGAGGAGTCGTTACAGTCTGTCCCATTGTCACAAGTAACATAAAACACAAACACAAGATACACAGAAAAACACTACGAAAAATCCTTTTCACTCTCAAATGCCGGCACCATACCAGAAAAACAGATGGCCAGGAGGTCTCTCACGTCCCCTCTCAAGAGGGCTACTGTATCCTCCCCGGCACCCAGATGGGACCCTCCCAGTATTTTGATGCTAAGTCTGCACTATGGTGGCCAGCAAGCGACTAGGTTCCCTACTGCGTTTTCGCTTTCCTGCATTATTTCTTTCTTCTGCCTCCTTTCTGAGCCTATCTTCCCTCGGTTCTCTCTCCCTACGCAGTCTTTTTTTCTTTTTCTTCTGGAGTCTCTCTTTTAGTCTTTCTAGAAAACCCGCGGGGATTCCTCTGCACCCAGTATTACCTGTTTTACCTGAGCCAAATTGGTGGGCCGGCGCCCGGCCCCTCAGAGGCCCGCTATCAGCAACTGGCTATAAAGGAGTAGGTGTCTCCTGCATCTGTGGTGAAGTTCCAATTCGGGCGGGTCAATGGGAAGGCAGGGATTTTGGGGAAAGGGGACTTGGAGGGAGGAAGGGAATGACCCAGGGAGGCGGGTCATTAGCCAGGCTTTCCCAGGTGACGATGTAGGCAACCTGGTGGGGGTGTCCGTGGGGGTCCCCTATCGAAGACCCGTTCTTTGACCTGTAAGATAGTAGAGATGTCAAAGGTTCCTCCCTCTGGCCAGTCCACTTTAAAAGTAGGCCATTCTGAGGAGCAGAAAGTCTGCCGGCACCCTTTTTTGACTTCCACTGATTGATTGTGAGCACGGCTGCGGACTTCGCTCCAGTGTTCTAGAGTGAGACTCAAGGGGGTAGTTATGGTCTGCCCCATGTCTTCTATGTAGAAATACGTAAACAGACAAACAAGAAGAACAGATACAACAATAACGAAGAGACGCGCTGCTCAGCTTCGGCGCAAAACCGAAAATACAGACGGGAAAGCGAGTGCTTCACCCTACAGACGTACGAACCCTACAGATTAGTACTAACAAATTCAGACGGGGAAGCAAGCGCTTCGCCCTGCAAACGTACTAACCCTACAGATTCGTACTGAGCCCCCCAAAGTAGCGGGCTCCCCAGATCCCTGGGGCGTCCCCCAGGGTGGCGGGGGAGAAGTCTGAGCCCGTCAGCTCCTTCTCAAGGCCGCCCAGATACAGAGCGATTACGGATCCGAATCGACTTCCGACGCAGCGCAAACGAAACGAAAGACAGACAGACAAAACAATGCTGGCCAGCTAGCTTACCTCCCGGTGGGTTCTCAGCCGGCTTGGGCGAGGGTCCCAAGGAGATCTCGGTGGGACCTCCAAATGAAAGACCCCTGAAACGAGGACACCGCCCCTGGGGCCCAGCGTCCAAGGACAGAGACCGAGACCA
>CAJQZJ010000545.1:552373-582877 GCA_907164525.1 Lophiomys imhausi
GGTCCAGGCCTCCCAACTCCTACCAGATCATCTCTAGGCTAGGTGAGGTCTTCCCTGTTGCTCAATGGGTTTGGCCTTCCTTGCTCAGGGCACTGAGAAGAGTGGATCTGGCCAGGAGTCAGCAAATTCTTTTTGGATGGACACTGTGCCTACAATCCCTGCAATCTCACTCTCCTTCAGTCGCTGGGGAGAGAGGTGTGTCCCAAGGGAAAACCTTGAAAGTCAAGGTAGAATCTCCCTGCCACCCCAGAGTAGAGGCCACCAGGACAGCTGCTCTCTCTTCTTCCCATTCCCTTCCTTTCCCTCCCACCCAACCCTCCCTCTTTTCCTCCCCCTCAACATCCTTCGCAGGCAGCACTCAGTGGGGTCCACCTTGGTTAGGCTGCCTAAAGGAGCTGCCAGTCCCCAGAGCAGGTCCACAAAACAGAAAACAACTATTGGCAAGCACAGAAAAGGAGAAAAACCACAAAATTCAGGGTTGCCTTTGTCTACAAATAACTGTGGCTCCTAGAGGCGGGGAGAAGCTGTGCTCAGCATGAAGCACATTCTCTTGTGCTTAGGATAGTCTACCTCACTTCTCTCTGCACTGATGTCCCTGTCTCCAAGAACACCTTGTATGTGCACACATGCGCACACATAAAGTATCCATTATGGGTATGCCCTATATGTTGGCTGTTGGCATACCTTCTTGGGGAGAAGGAAATAGGTGGAAGAGAAGTGTCCCTTCTTGGGGCTTTCTATTACCAGTCCTGTGCACACATACATATACAAGTAGGAGTGTGCATGAGCACAGCGTGCAAGCACACACATAGACACACACTAGATTCTAAGGGAGGGTGAGGGTCAGGCTCTCTAGGCCTGGACTAGGTTCCTGCTGAGGCAGCTCAGACAGTGGTAACAGAGAGCAGAGGGTTGTAGATCCTTTTTCCATCGGCTGAGCGGGCCCCATGGGCCAACATCTCCTGAATAGTGATCCAGTTGTCCAGGATCTTCTTGTTTCGCTTCTTCATGGTCTTACGGTGGCTCAGCGCAATGATGTTGAGCTCAGGCTTGCTGTCAGCATTCTGCTGCTCCCTTAGACACTCCAGACGGCTCTGCATCATGAACTCACGCCGCTTCCGTTGCTCCCGTGCTCGTATCAGGTGTTGCTTCCTCTCTTCCTTGCTCCAGTAGCGGCCCATCTTCATCTCACTTACTGCATCATCATCAGTGGTCATACCACTGCGCTCCTCTCGGATCTTCAGGGCCCTGGCCTTCAACAGCCGGTCTCGCACAGGCCGCTTGGCCACATAGCGGGTCCCATCACTTCGCACCTTCACCTTCCACTCCATGCGGGGTGCTTCGACAGCTGCAGCCACCACCCCACTCACCCGAGGACCACTAGCCAAGCTCAAGGAGCCATGGCCCAGATCCTCCAGGGTGCGAGGTGGGGCCAACTGCACACAGCTGTGGTAGTGCTCACTTTCCTGGCCACGATGGCGCCTGGAGAGGTAAGGGCTGCCCTCAGGGCCCACTCGATCCAGAGTGGCACCTGTCTTGGTGCTGCGGCGGACATGCTCCTCAGTGTGCTGTCTCCGGCCCACCTCAGGATCCCGAGAAAGTGATCGGAACTTGGCAGTGCTCCCTGGTGATGGAGCCTCCTTGGGGTGGGTGGTGACAGGAGGGCCCGAAGGGGTTCGGTTCAAGTTGGAATTGCCAGCGGTAGATCGCTTCAGGGGACTCTCTGGTAGAGGCTCCACAAGAAGTGGAGTGCTGCGGCAGCTCTCCCCAGTGTTGTAGGCACTGGTGCTGTCCTTGTCTGATTTCTCTGGCAGTTCAGAGATATCAGACAGCTCGTGCTTTTTGGGCTCACTGGCTGCCAGGTCATAGAGGCTCTCTTCCTCCAGCAGCCAGGCCTTCATACAGCGCTCCCGCAACTGCTGCATCTTCTGTGCTCGCAAGATGTTGCGGCACTTGAACTCTAGGTGGCGAAGCTCCTCCTCCAGCATGGCCATCTCATGGCCTAGGCTTTCATTGCGGTTGACATCTAGGGCATTGTTGCCACTGGAGGCCCGGGAGAAGAAGATGCCCAGCTGGTTGCCATTTTCCAGGTGGCACTTGATCTCCAGCAGCTCCCGGTAGCGTTCATATTCCTCATCGGTGAGCCCAGGCAGGTCAGCCCCTCCCAGCCCTGCCCCTTCAGCCAGCAGAGAGTCCATGCTGAAGTGGAAGTCCCTGCTCTGCAGGGCATCCCCTTGCAGGCCAAACTTACGGAGGCTTCCAGGGGTGTTGGTGGTGCTGGGGGGCTCATCCCCCAGGAGGTCATGTTCAGAGCTCTCTTCATTGCGGGTACTCTCATCAGTCCGGCCCACCCCGCTGTCCAGCTCCTGACTGTTGCTCAAGCCCGGGCCCCCATCAGGAGCCCCCTTCTCATCATTTCCAGTCTGGGACAGAAATGACAGTCAGTTAGGTTCCCACAGACCAGTGTGCTGCAGGAGAACTAGAAAGAAGTTCATGGCTGGAAGAGTGAACACCTACAGTCCCTTTCTCCTTCCTCCCTCTCTCTCCCTCCCCACTTTTCAGGCCTTCATCCTTCCTCACCTGCTGGGCAGGGGGTGACTTCAGCTTCCGGGCATGAAGGTCCCCTTCATTCTCAGACCCGAAGTCATCTAGAAAGTCATCTCTGTCACTATCTTTCCACCGCTTTGCTAGCTGCAGAGACAGGCATGAACTAATCAATGCTTTAAAGGCTTCCCCAACGCCCCCCCCCACTTTGCCCTAGGCTCTATGCTCTTGGTTTAGTCAAATAGACCAGCAGCTTTCAAGACAGAAAGCCTCCCGGGGCCCTATATCACCCTGTCAAATGGATATACACACCTGGCTCTCAGGCCGGGCCACCAGCAGGGAGATATTGGTGTTCTCCTCCTGGCTCAGGATGGCCACTGCCTCCTCTCGGTTCTGGACATCCATTCCATTAATCTGCAGAGACCCCAGGGACAATCAACAAGAATGCTAGTAGGGGACTCTGGCTGTGCTAAGGATAGGCTCTTGAACTCTGGGAAGGCATGAGTAAGCAGAATGGGGGAGCAGAGGTGGAGTGAACAGAGGGTGGGAAGGTGCTGGCAGGGATACAAGGGAGCCACTGGGGCAGCTGAGCAGAACAGAGATGAGATTTGGCCAGGTTCCAGGGCAGAAGGCCAGGTTGTTAGTAGAAAAGATCTAGAGATTAGTTGAGGAGTGGGCAGGGCTGCATGCATGGCAGCCTGACTTGGAGTACTCACCTGGATGATTCTGTCTCCCTCACGGATCCGGCCGTCTTTGGCTGCAATGCTGTTAGGATTTACCTGCAAGACACATGCAACTTGGGGACTTGGGTACCTATGGTGTCCTTTTCAGCGTGTGTGTGTGTGTGTGTGTGTGTGTGTGTGTGTGTGTGTGTGTGTGTGTGTGTGTGTGTGTGTATGTAGGGGGTAGCCTCAGCTTGAGGTGCTCCCAAGACAAATGCCAGGCTTGCCCATTTTCGCACTTCATCTCAAGAGTAGAAGCTTTCAAGTTCTAAGAAGCAGGGGTGGAAGCTGGGTGTGGTAGCTTATATTTTCTTTTCGGTGGTTGTTGGATTAATTTTGAGAAGATATGGAAAAACACACATTCACTCCAAATAAGGCACCAACAAACCAAAGAATTTATTCCGCCAATGGGACCAGTAAATTTAATTGGGGATAATTTTAAGAACATAGGTGAGTGCCGGGCAGTGGTGGCACACACCTTTAATCCCAGCACTTGGGAGGTAGAGGCAGGCAGATCTCTGTGAGTTCAAGGCCAGCCTGGTCTACAAAGTGAGTCCAGGAGAGCCAGGGCTACACAGAGAAACCCTGTCTTGAAAAAAAAAAAAAAAAAGAGCAGGGGTGGAACAGCAGTCCCAGGCAGTTTGCTCCCTCAGCATGGGAGAAAGGGAGAAACAGGGTGATGAAAGCAGCTCCTTAGCCCCTGCCCAGCCCATCTGTGTTTTGGCCCCATCCCTTGCACCGCAGTGCTAAAGAACCTACAGCCTAGTATATTCTAGGAAAGCACTTTACCCTGAGCTACACCCCAACTTTATTGAAGACTTTTTTTTAATTTTTGCATCTATGTGCACAAGTGAGTGTAGGTACTGTCAGAGTCTAGAAAGTGTGTTGGATCCTCTGGAGCTGGAGTTGGAGGTGGTTGTGAGCCATCCTATGTGAGTTCTGGGAATTGAACTCAGGTCCTCTGGAAGAACAGTAAGAATCATCCTTCTAGAACACCCTCACATACACACCCCTTTAAAAACAGTTTTGCTATGTAGCTCTAACTAACCTCAAGCTCACAGAAATCTACCTGCCTTTGCCTTTCCAGTGCTTCTGAGTTACCCACACCAGACTCATTTTGTTTTTGAAATAGGGTCAGGCTGACCTTGAACTCACTATGTAGCCAAGGGTGATCTTTAACTCCTGACCCAACCAAGTGCTGGGATCATAGCTACCACACCCAGCTCAGAGGCTTTTCTTTTTTTTTGGGGGGGGGGGGGAGGAACTAGGCACTGGCATGTGGCTGGATACTTCCTCTATAATGATGTTCTGGGCAGTGGGACCTTTTCCATTGGGAAGGGTAGCTTTAGTAGGATAGTGCTAATACAAGGACTGCTGGATACAGATACGTGCCAAAGGGAAGGGAATGGGGAAAGAAGCAGGGATGTGGACCCTATTAATGTGTGGGCACAGGTCAGCAGGACTGTCTCCCTGGGTATACTGAAGCCATAGCCACCCTGGCCTTGACACCCACAACCTACTGTGACTCCTAGGGGACAATTAGGACCTCTGGGCAGCCCTAAATCCTGGACAGGCTTTGTGCAAAGACCACAGAGCTGGGCTAGAACAGCTCTGGGGCTCTGTGTGCCATAGCCTGCCATAGCACCTCTCCATACCTCTCCAACGTAGATGCCCAGGTCCTCCTCATCATCTGTGCGGTAGCACACCATCAGGCCCAGCTTGTCTTGGTGGCTGTTTTTACACAGCTCCACCTCCTGCCACAAGGGGTAGGGGGAGGAAGTAGAGGAATAAAGAACTGAAGTGTATGAGCAGGGACACATGCAGACTTGGCTGCAGCCTTGACCCAGACCCTTGCCCCTACCAACCCCTTGCCTTCTGCTTCAGTTACCTGAACTGAGTGTGCAACCCCTGCCTTTGAGAGCACCCTTCTCTTACCATCCTAAATGGTTCGAGTGTTCAGTGGTTTCCCTACCAGGAAACGCCCAACACACAAGATGTAGAGGACACACAGGACATAGACATGCGTGGGACAGAGTCACCAACACTGACACAAGGAACACAACACCTCACCCACACCCTCCCTGACTCAGGCTGCTCCTACTGGGAAGGGTCATGAGGCCCAGCCACTAGGGGGCAGCAGGAGCCAAGCCTGGGCAGAGCTGCAGAAAGTGGGCCTGCACAAGACTCCTGCTGGCTGCAGATTCTGGCCAGCCAGGCCCGACCACGGCAGCCACTAGGCTCACCTCATACTCCAGCTCGTCCATTCGCTCTGCCTCCTGCGGGCCGCCCTCCAAGAACTCCGCTGGGTCATAATACTCATGGTTGATGGGGGGGCTGCCCAGGAGAAGGGGGGGTCAGATGGGCCATCAGCTTCCTTGGTACCCTAGCCCCAGCTCCAAGCTGGCCAGTCCCAGCGTAGTAAGCAGAGAATCCTGTTCTAGATGTACTCTCTAGAGGTGGCCAAGCTTCTGTTTCTAGAGCCCTTCTCTCTGATCTATACAAATGTAGTGGAAGGATTGGGAATACTCAAATAAGAGCTCACAGGGGTCCTTCCTAAGGACTTAGGCAGGCACACCTAGGTCTCCCCATCCCAGCTCCCAGACTAGGGGCTGACTTCTTCAATGCTTTAAGTCCCAGGCTGCCTCTGTCACTGTACCCACTCATGCAGAACCCTCAGGAGTTACCCAGGCCTTCTGCAAAGCAGCACTCTTCTGCCTCCAGGGAGGGGTTGCTCTCCTTGCCCCAAAGTTAAGACTGACTGCTCTATGGCCTCTCTCTCTGAACAAAAGGGTTCCCAGGACCACCTCCCTGCAGCCCGCCGGTGGGATTAACAGAATGAGTTAGCGCTGCTCACATGGTCACGGCCACCAGGCCAGGATGAAAGGCTCTTCTTCTGAGAGAGCCAAAGAAAGAAGCCGAAGAGATGGAGGAAATTCAGAGCAGGTGGAAGAATGGGACAGACAAGGGATGCAAGAAGATTCAAGGAGAGATGCTTGTGAGAAGGCAGAGACGATGAGCAGCAGAAGAGGAAAAAGGATGGAGGAGCAGCCAGGTCCTGGGCACATAGGTTTCAATTCAGCCTTTCCACCAGCTGGTGCCAAGCCTGAGGCCAGAGGCCTGGAGGTTTCTGAGCCTGAATGCCAGAGGTCAAGGAGCCTGCTTCCTGCCCAAGAGTGGCAGCTGAGTTGTGTCTCCCCACTGTGGCTACAGCTGCAGCAAGTGTTGGTTGCATGGGAACAGCTGCCCCACGTGGCATGTCCTCTCTGGAGGCAGGGCCCAGGCCCTCCTGAGGGCAACTCACAGCTCAGAGAGGACGTACGGCTCCAAGATGCCCATGGGTCGGGTGGGCGGGCGCAGCTTGCCCAGCGCCATGATATGCTCGAAGGTGATGTCGGTCTGAGTGCCACTGTCCACCAGCTGAAGGTCATGGCAGGAGCTGTCCCCCCGCAGACGGGGGCTGCGTCTCAGCACCTGGATCACCAGGGGCTCCTTGGAGGCACGCAGGGCCTCTAGGGTTTGCTCCTGAGACAGCTTGGAGAGCTCCTTCCCGTTCACCTGTGGCAGAGATATGCCTCTGTGAGAACCCTCTTAAGTTCTTAAGAAGAAGGGCCGACTTCTCCCCTCTGGAGGTAAAGGCCAGCAGGACCCTGAGTTACTAACCAGCACCCAGACCTGTTCAATCAAGGAACGTGCTCTCTACTCATAGCCGTGGCTACCCCTGGTGCGCTCCTTCCCAGGCAGACGTCATTTGACAGCCTCCAGCCCAGAGTTCTGTCTGTATTGCTCTAATTCCCTCAAAGCCAGGTGACTGAGTATCTGTAGGGGGCAGACAGTTCTGCAATTACCTCAAAACATCTGCCTTCCTTCCTCCACCAGGAACCATCAAAGCTCTCTGATCCTCCCATCAGAATCTGCCTCTCCTCTGGCATTTAGAAGATCCCAGAGTCCCTTGATGACTGAGTGTCAATTTGTGCCACCCAACACTGGGGCCAAAGGATGGCCAACTTCAGCAAAGCAGCAAACACAGGGAAGGAGTAACAGGAAAAAAAAAACAATAAAATGTACAAGGAAATGGGCTGTTACTGCTGATGACAACTGGCTTGCTGAAGAGAGAGGGCCTCCCGACACAAAAAAAGGTCTGGAATTGCAAAGTGTCCTAAAAGAGTTGCCACATAGCCGGGCGGTGGTGGCGCACGCCTTTAATCCCAGCACTTGGGAGGCAGAGGCAGGCGGATCTTTGCGAGTTCAAGGCCAGCCTGGTCTACAAAGCGATTCCAGGACAGCCAGAGCTGTTAAACAGAGAAACCCTGTCTCGAAAAACCAAAAAAAAAAAAAGAGTTGCCACATAGTAGCTGGGACAAGGCCAGGACAATTCCCTGGGCGCTTACTATGCACCAGATTGCAGGCAGGGCCCCTTAAAGTGAGTCCCCACCGGATCCAAAGCTTGGCAACTTTTAGGGAAACACAGGTATTGCCTATGTTGAGCAAATGAATGGTTGGGGGAAGAAGTGGAGTCAAGGAGAGTCTGTACAGTGGCCAGAATGAGAAGGAAGGGAGGATACTTGAGGCAGAAGCAGGACTGGGAGGGAAGAGCAGAAAAATGGGCAAGTTGAGACCCTGGGTAGGAAAGGAAAAAAAGCTCATCACAGGGTAGACAAGAAGGCAGGCAGTGTCAGCTGTGTTGCGATCAAGTATTCCTTGGCAGAAGGCTGATCTCAGCCCAGCCAGATCTGCTGAATTCTGGAGCAGTTTGCTCTACTTCTTAGGTCTTCCTTGGATACGGAACAAAATAAAAACACACAAACAAAAAAACACCCCCAAAACAAATAAACAAACAAAAAACCAAAAGGACACAACAGATGCCACCAGAATTCAGGGTTCTTGTCAAAGGCCAGTAAAAGAAACAGGGAGCAGTTTCTGGAGATGGCAGTTGCTGAAAAACCTTTCTGGACTGACCAAGACCATACCCATTGGTCCCCACCGGGATGAACATGGAGCTAGAGATCACCCCCACCTAGAAGGGAGGTAAGCAGCATCCTTGAGTAGGTAGGTGCAAAGGAAGTGATGGGCCGAAAATAGAGGTGATGCTTGGGAGGCTGGGGAGGATCGCTGCAAATCTGACATACATAGCAAAACTAACCCCTGCCCCCTAATAAGAGCTGGATATGATGGTTGATGCCTTTAATACAAGACCTCAGAAAGAGAAGACGAGGCAGGAGGAGGAGTGCAAAGTTATCCTTGGCTACATAACCAGCAATGGCTGTCAGACACAATGAACCTGTCAGACAGAAAAAAGGACGAAGAGGAAGGGAAGAAAAAAGATGAGGAGGTAGAACACGGGGAAAGCACATGGGACGGATTAGAGAGGACTCCCCCAGCTATGGCTGTGGCTACATGAAGCTTTAGAAAATGCAGCTGTGAGTCCTCTGCTTTGCCTAGTTGCACCAACATTTGCAAATCTGGAAAGGTCCTGTGTCATGTATTCACAGCATCAGCACCTGTCCATTTCTCAGAGATGCCAAATCAGACTGCACATCTGTGATGGTGGATGCAACCTGACAGCTGAGCCCTACAAGATGGGCGTCTGAAAGAAGTCCAAGTTGTCTTTAGGGAACCCCTCTTACTCAGAAACATCTCCCAGTTTCTCTGAACCCATGTAGCCCATACACATCTGTGCTTTTTCACTATCCTTGTAGATAACAATTTAATCCCTATCTCCTTTCTCCTTTGAACTTTTTAAAAATTTTGTTTTTTGTTTGTTCTGTTGAGACATGGTCTCTATGTAATCCTGGCTGTCTTGGGACTGACTCACTCTGTAGACCAGGCTGACATTGAATTCAGAGATCCACCTATCTGTTTCCCAAATGTTGGGAATAAAGGCGTGCACCAGTATGCCTGATTATTCTTCCTTTAAAAAAAAAAAAGATTTATTTATTTATTATGTATACAGTGTTCTGTCTGCATGTATGCCTGCAGGCAAGAAGAGGGCACCAGATCCCAGTATAGATGATTATGAACCACCATGTGGTTGCTGGGAATTGAACTCAGGACCTCTGGAAGACCAGTCAGTACTCTTAAACTCTAAGCATTCTATCTCTCCAGCCCCTCCCCTTTTTGCTTTGTTTTAGTCCCCTAAATTTTCATGTTCTAAAAGTGGTTTATAAAACCTCCATTTTTGTTGTGAGTCATGCCTGTAAATCATTCATTTGGGAGGTGAAAGCAAGAAAATCAAGTGTTTGATGTCAGGCAGAGAGATGGCTCAGCGATTAAGAGCACTAGGTGCTCTTCCAAAAGACTGGTGTTCAAATCCCAGCACCCACATGGCAATTCCAAACTATCTGTAGTGGCTGGGCGTGGTGAAGCATGCCTTTAATCCCAGTACTTGGGAGGCAGAGGAAGGAGGGTCTTTGTGAGTTCAAAGCCAGCCTCATCTACAAAGTTTCAGGATAGCCTAGGCTACACAGAGAAACCCTGTCTCAAAAAACAAAAGAAAACAGGAAAAAAAAAAGCCCAAAACAACATCAAAAATTCCATTTTGTCTAACTAAAAGAGAAATACCAGAAACATTTTAAAACCAAAGCCAGGCATGGTAGCACACGCCTTTAATCTCAGCACTAGGGAGGCAGAGGCAGGCGGATCTCTGTGAGTTCAAGGCCAGCCTGGTCTACAAAGCGAGTCCAGGACAGCCAGGGCTACACAGAGAAACCCTGTCTCAAAAAAAAACAAAAAAAAAAAAAGAATTTAGGAGGGTATGGGGGAAATGGGTGGAACTAGGAAGAGGGGAGGGAGGGGAATGGGGATTGAAATGTATAATTTAAAAATCTTTAAAAAAAGAATTTAGTAAAGATCTACTTTGGGGTATGTTTTTGTGTATCTTTGTGTAATCTAATCTGTGGTTATCACATTAGCTAAGTCTTTTTTGAAGTAGAATTATTGAAACATCTTCAAGGAAAACAGCTTCTCTCAGGAAAGACTTTTTTTATTATTTTATTTTATTTACAATTGTGTTTGGCCTGCATGTATGTCTGTGTGAGGGTGTCTGGAAGTAAAGAGTTGATGGTGTATGGTTATACATTTCTTCACTCTGCTCAGTGGTGGCCCATAGTAGTGGCTTGAATAGGCTATAGTAAAGTGCTTACACCACGGAAGCCAGCCAGTGCTTCAGCAAACTACTTAGTTTTGTTTTGTAACATCTGCTAGCTCATCACTACTCTTAAGTGGAAACAAAGAAGCAGAAGATATCAGAGATGATCTGGGGGTTTGTGTGGAAGGAGTTACCCTGAAAATCCCAGGGATGTTCAGGTGACACAGAACTGCAGGAATGCCTTTCTCCCTGGAATCATTAAGTTGCCCGGCAGCAGCGTTACTATGGAAACCAGGCCCAGGCAATGGGAAGAGCTTGCAGGGCAGCCAGGTGGGGGCTGGGAACACACAGTCTTAGCACCTCTGAAAAGGAGCCATCAGAAAGACTGCCTGTAACAGGCCAGAGGGCTCTCCTGGCCAAGTGATGGTCACATCCCTTGAACTCCTCTCCCTCTTCCTCTTCAGGTAATGATTATTTTTGAGAAATATTGAAGGTAGAGAGCCTGGGACAAGGAAGAAGTCCTTCTAGAGCAAGTGAAGGCTCCTAGTAAGATGGAAATACAGGAGGCATTCTGCAAAGCAGTGCAGGGCCAAGCACATGGCCAAAGGTAGCAGCAGCTCTTATCCTGCATAGTCCCCAACTGTTAGGAGGCATTTCTGACCTACAGAGCACTATTCTGTCAAAAGTATTCAGGTCTAGGGGTGCGTGCACAGACCCTGGGTTCCATTTCCAGGGCTGGAAGAAAAATGGCATAGAAATCCAGGCGTGGTTCCACCAGCCTCCCCTTCAGTCCCACAGGCAACAGTATCCATGTGGTGGTTTGAAAAGGAATGGCCCCCATAGACTCATGTGTGTGAATGTTTGGTCCATAGGGAGTGGAACTATTAGGAGGTGTGGCCTTGTTAGAGTAAATGTGAACTTGCTGGAGGAGGTGCATCATTCTGTAGGTGGACTTTGAGGTCTCCTATGCTCAAGCTAGGCATAGTAGGGCAGTAGATGTGTTGCCTGCAGATCAATGTGTAGAACTCTCAGCTCCTTCTCCAACACTACCATGTTTCTGCTATGATGAGAATGGACTAAACTTCTGAACTGTAAGCCAGCCCCAAATTAAATGTTTTACTTTATAAGAGTTGCCTTGGTCATGGTATTTGTTCATAGCAAAAGAAACCCAAATTAAGGCAGTCCAAATGCTGGAACTCAGCTGTAAGACACTCAGGATGGGGGCTGGAGAGATGGCTCAGCAGTTAAGAGCACTGGCTGTTCTTCCAAAGGACCCAAGTTCAAATCTCATCACCCACATGGGAGTTCATAGCTGTCTGTAATTGCTGGGTGTAGTTAATCCCAGCACTCAGGGAGGCACAGGCAGGCAGATCTCTGTGAGTTTGAGGCTAGCCTGATCTACAGAGTGAGTTCAGGACAGCTAGGGCTCTGTTACACAGAGAACTCTGTCTCGAAAAAACAAAACAAAGAAGATGACGACACTCAGGATGCCCTCTGCACTCACATATCCCTTGCTATCACCCAATATAAGTTCCACAAAACAAATCAAAATATACCAGAGATGAAATTGGGGCAAGGCAAACAACCTGCCTTGGTGATGAGTGAACAGTGTATAAGGCTGTAGGAAAAGAACACAGTCCAAAGATGAAAACTGGGAGAACAACAGAAAAAAAAAATGGAAGTTTGAGACAACAGGCTGCAAAAGCACAAACCCTGAGAAAACCATCACACAACAGTGAGAAAACAAAATTCAGGGGCTACTTAGCCAAGGACATCATCAAAGGGCAGCAAAGCTGGTCACAGGAAAGGTGGCCCAAACCAGTCAAGTGCTAGATGACAAGGATGCCTGTTAGGATACTTGGGGCAGGGCAGGGGACACCAAACCACTAAGAGCATGCATGCACCCATTAAAAGCACATTCCAGACAAAAGCCCGTGTGTTCTGGACTAAAAGCATTTATATCCGGGTCACAGCAGCTAAACAGGTTGGTCATCAGTAGAAGAGCTACAGACACAGGCAGGAGTTGTGCAGTTTACAGAAGAGCAGATGTTTTCCCAGACATGGTCTCACTAAGTTGCTTAGGCTGGCCTCTTAACTCTGCAGCAGGGATACAGAGAGACGCTGTGTCTCAAAAAAGCAAAACAAAACAAAAAAAGTGTGGAGGTTGCTGCTCCAGCCCAAAGCAAGGCTGGGAGCTGTGTGCTTGTACACTGTTCACACAACATGCTGTACTTATCTGAGTGCAAAGTCAAGAAAGTCTCAGGACACTCGGGCTGCAGCTCAGTCTTCACTGTCAGGAGTAGGTTTCACCACATTGTCTCAGGCCTGCGCTGAGGCAACAGGAAGGGCCAGAAGGCAGAAGACTCTCTCTTCAACACCTGCTTGTCAGTTTTTTGCCTCTCATCCTGTCACATCATGAACCTGTCTGTCACCCAAACAACTATGGAAGTTGCACTATGTTCTAGAAACAGGAAGGCAGATGTGTTGACTGGATACCTGACAGAGAACAGTAAAAGAACCCACCCAAGATCATGGGAGATAAAGGCATACAAACCACACCACATGGAAATGGGCCACAAGGGCTTGAGAGCCTTTAGTTCAATCCCTAGAACATTGTGCTGCTACTTTTGTCAACTTGACACAAGCTGAAGTCATTTACCAGATTGGTCTTTGGGCAAGCCTGTGGCACATTTTTTTCACTTACGATTTGATGTGGGAGAGCCCATCCCACAGGGGGCGTGGTGCCACTCTGGGATGGTGGTCCTTGGTGCTACAAGAAAGTAGGCTAAAAAAGTCATGGGAGAGCCGGGCGTAGTGGTGCACGCCTTTAATACCAGCACTCAGGGGCAGAGGCAGACACATCTGAGTTCGAGGCCAGCCTGGTCTACAGAGTGAGTTCCAGGACAGCCACAGATACACAAAGAAACAGTCTCAAAAGAAAGAAAAAAGAAAGGAAGGGAGAAAGGAAAAGAAAGCCATGGGGGGGGCGGCCTGGAGGGATGGCTCAGAGGTTAAGAGCACTGGCTGCTCTTCCAGAGGTCCTGAGTTCAATTCCCAGCAACCACATGGTGCTCATAACCATCTATAATGAGATCTGGTGCCCTCTTCTGGTGTGTAGGCATACATATCTTCAATACAGAGCATTGTATATATAATAAACAAATAAATTTTTTTTAAAGTCATGGAAAATAATCCATTAAGCAGCACCCATCCATGGTCTCTGCTTCAGTTCCTGCCTCCAGGTTCCTGTCCTAACATGAGTTCCTGCACTGACTACCTTAGATGATAGACTGTGATGTGAATGTGTAAGTTGAAATAAACTATTTTTTATCATAGCAAGAAAAACCCTAACAAAAACACATTGTTAATAAAAATGCTGGGCACCAGGTATAATGGTGTACACCTTTAATCCCACACTTGGTAGGAAGAGGCAAGTTGATTGCTGTAAATTGAAGGCTACTCTGGTCTATAGCTCTCAAATGTCAGGGCTATATAGGAGACTCTGACTCAGAGACAGAGACAGAGAGGTGTTGAAGGATGCACACTTGTAATCTCAGAGCAGAGGAGGTGGGACAGGAGGGTGACTGGGGCTCACTGGCCAGTTAGTGTAGCTGAATCAACCAGTATCAAGCCAGATGAAACTCTGTCTCAGAATCCGAGGTGGAGGGCTACAGAGATGGCTTGGTGATAAAGAACACTGCTCTTCCAGAGGATCTGGATTCAATTTCCAGCACCCACAACCATCTCAAATTTCTGTCCCAAGGGATCCAACACCCGCTTCCAGCCTCTACAGACACTGCATACACGTGGTGCACAGATACACATACATCTAGGCAAAACACTCACACAAGTAAAATACAATTTAAAACAAAACAAAAACAAGGTGGAAGGCCAGGCACATTGGTATTGGTACATTCTTATAATCCCAACAATGGGAGGTGGAAGCAAGAGCATTAAGAGTTTAAGGTTATTTATCCTCAGACACATAAAGAGTTCAGACCAGCTTAACCTTAAGAGACCTTGCCTCAAAAGAAAGAGCGAGCCGGGCGTTGGTAGTGTAGGCCTTTAGTCCCAGCACTCGGGAGGCAGAGGCAGGCGGATCTCTGTGAGTTCGAGGCCAGCCTGGTCTACAAAGTGAGTCCAGGACAGCCAGGGCTCTGTTACACAGAGAAACCTTGTCTCAAAACAAAACAAAAAAGAAAGAAAGATAAATAAGGAAAAAGAAAAAACCCAAGGTGAAGGAAAATTGAGGAGATGACTATGAAAACATGAGGTTCTGCGTTCATATCACCATGTAAAAGCTGGCAGTGCTCACATGTACCTGTAGCCCCAGACCTGGGGGGGGGGGGGTTACTGAGAAGCTCACTGCCTAGTTCACTGAAGGCTGACCAGTGATAGAATTACATCTAGCATTCTTCTCTGGCCTCCACATGCCTGCAAACAGACACAAACACCAGTACACACATGTACACGCAACACACAAATATACACCACAAAAACATTTACGAATGTTTTTAAAAGGTGGAGGCTGGGAGATGGCTCAGTGAGTTTAATGGCTAGTTTTGGTTGTTAATTTGACCATCTCCATCTGGATGGATCGTTTGAAGTGGGAAGACCCACCTAACCCTGGACTACACCTTCAGGTGACAGCACACATAAAAGGACATGAACAAAGGGAGCCTTTTGCTCTCACACTTCACTGGCAAGTTTATCTATGCTATTGATGAGGCATTCCTTTGATAGCATTACAACCTACTTCTTCAAAATTCCAACATAGACTTGAAGATCAGCAGCTCTCTAGGAGAGCTGAGACCATCACCACCCCGACAGAAAGAAAGAAAACGGGGGGGGGGGGAAGGAAGGAAAGAAGAAAGGAACACATGAGGGAGAAACAAAATGTTGAAAAGTGGGCAGTAGGAATTAAGAAGGTACAAAGAGGTCAGGGAGATGGGGAGAATGTGGAGAAAAGAGAATCAGCAACACCGAATTGTTTGAAAATTCTGTAACAAAAACTAATACTGTATGTGCTAATTTTAAAAAATTTAAAGAAGGGCTGGAGAGATGGCTCAGCGGTTAAGAGCACTGGCTGCTCTTCCAGAGGTCATGAGTTCAATTTCCAGCTACCACATGGTGGCTCACAACCATCCATAATGAAATCTGGTGCACTCTTCTGGCCTGCAGATATACCTGCAGACAGAACACTGTATACACAATAAATAAATCTTTAAAAAAAAAAAATTAAAGAAATTGCTTCTGAGCCAGGTGTGGTAGCTCAAACCTCTAAATGCCAGTACTTAGGAGCAGAAGGATCAAGAGCTCAAATCTAGCCAGTTGTGGAGACACACACCTTTAATCCAAGCACTCAGGAGGCAGAGGCAGGCAGATCTCTGATTTGAGGTCAGCATGGTCCACAGAGCAAGTTTCCTGGCAGCCAGGCTACACAGAGAAACCCTGTCTCCAAAAAACAAAAACAAAAAAAAAAAAAAACAAATAAATAGTTCAAATCTAGCCTTGGCTACATAGTAAGTTTGATAGCACCCTGAAATATTCTCTGTCAGATATTCTGTGAAGTATTCTGTGTCAAAGAAAAAAAAATTCAACACCAAGTTTCTGGACTGGAAGTGCACCTTAGCAACAGATCAATTGCCTACTAGCATCTCCATTACTGGGGAAAGAGGGAGCTAAAAAAAAATTATTTCCTAGCCAGGCGTGGTTGCACAAGCCTTTACTCCCAGCACTCAGGAGGCAGAGGCAGATGAATCTCTGTGAGTACAAGTTGAGCCTGGTCTACAAAGTGAGTCCAGGACAGTCAAGGACACACAGAGAAACCCTGTCTCGAAAAACCTAAAAAACAAAAACAAAAACAAAATTATTTACTTCATCAAATGCAAGGCTGCACCTCCTATGGAGCAATCTTTATCTACTTTGCTTCCAGTATTAGAAAAGTGGCAGCCGGCTGTGGTGGCGCACACCTTTAATCCCAGCACTCGGGAGGCAGAGGCAGGCGAATTTCTGTGAGTTCAAGGCCAGCCTGGTCTACAAAGTGGTCTAGTATTCTCCAAGGCCTGGTTGGCATTAAGTCAGCACTAGTCATTGTTTATGCCAAATGTTTCCAGTGAAAAGCAAGTCTCAAGGTTGTCCTTCACTCTGCACTAACACCATTGCTTTTGTGCAGTTACATCTCTTTTTGAAAAAGATAGCACTCAAAGTATCACACAGAGGATAGGGAACATCTTCAGATCTGCCACCCAGGGGTACCACTCCCTGGCCTAGGATTGTCTCCTCTGGATGACAGAATTCAGCATCCAGGTCTGCTCATTTCCTAATTTGTTGCTGAGTTTGGAACCCTTGGCAGGGACAGGAATACCAAGCTCAGTGGCTATCTCCAGACATCATGGAGATTCACTCCTCATTCAAGCCTGACTCAATGTCCCCTCCAAACACAGTCAGCAGAATTAAACCTCAAAGTATAAAATAGGCAACCTTCTGTAAAGTGACTAGAAAGGCCTTTGAGAAAAAATTTAATTGCAAGGATATTTGCAGCACTGTTATTATTATGGTAGAATACACCTAAGACAAAATAAGTCACTTGTTTGTTGTTTTGTCTATTTTTTTGTTGTTTTGTTTTGTTTTGTTTTCCAAGACAGCATTTCTCTGTGTAGCCCTGGCTGCCACTTTTAAAATATACAACCAAGCTGAACACAGTAGCACATACATTTAGTGGAAGCATATGGAAGGTAGAGGCAGGCAGAGCTCTGTAAGTTCAAAGACAACCTGATTCACATAGTGAGTTTTAGGCCAGCCAAAATTACAGTGAGACCCTGTCTCCCTCCCCAAAAAAAAATTAACCTAAAACTCTTTAAATTAAATATACAACCAAGAAATGTTTAGTTCATCTATAATGCTACAAAGCTACCTGCATAACTCAATTCTATTATGTTATTTCCTGTTTAAATTAACTAGAGCATTATTTTTTTTAATTTTAAGGCAGGGTCTCCATAGTCCAGGCTACCCTTGAACTCCCTGTCCTCCTGCCCCAATGCTGAGATTATGGGTGGGTGCCTGCTTTGTGAATGGAGGATAAGTGAGGAAAATTGGGTCCTAGAGGTTCCATCTCCAGTGTCCTGCCAGAGGCCCCCAGACTAGGCATCTTGTGATGAGAGTAGCCAATAGTAGCTAGCAACAATAGTTCCTCCCCATGCTCAAGAGTATAATTGATCCAGGCGTGTTGTTTTGCAACACAGAGAAACCCTGTGTTGAAAAACAAAAACAGCCAGGTGTGGCTGCTCATGCCTTTAATCCCAGCACTGGGGAGGCAGAGGCAGAGGCAAGCGGATCTCTTGTGAGTTAAAGGCTAGCCTGGTCTAAAAAATGAGTCCAGGATAGCCAGGGCTCATACACAGAGAAACCCTGCCTCAAAAAAAAAAAAAAAAAGGAAAGTAAAGAAAGACAACAACAAAAACACAAAACAAAAAGAGTACAAAGAAGGTGATGGGAATGGGCAAACAGCTACATCCAACAGTATATGGCAAATGGACATGCAGCCCCAAGTCCCCTGAGTACTTAAGGCCAATAGATATGTGTGATCCCTGCAAAGAGGATTATTGTTCTACCACAGAATGGAAAGATGAACTGCTAAGATGTGCCCAAACATGGATGTACCTTAAAAATGGTTTATATTAAGCAAAAGAAAGCAAACACAAAAGGCACATATTGCACAGCATTCCATTTAAATGGAACGTCTCCATCAGGCAAATCCATGGGGACAGAAAACAGTATAATGGTTGCCAGGAGCTGAAGGAAGGTAAGTGGGGAGTGGCAGTAATGGGTCTCAGTTTTCTTTGGAGGCAATGAACGTGCTCTGGAATGACAGTGCTGGTGGTTGAACATTGTGAATAGATCAAGTCACTAATAGTATATTTTACATTATGTGCATTTCACCACAATAAAAGTGAAAGCTATTGCTGATATCCACAGAGACCGGGGATGTCCTTACAAAAGAAAGGAAGGCTGGGGGACAACTCCAGGGTTGTGGCTTAACTGGAAATGGAAATGCTTGCTTCCTTGTTTTCAAACAGGATCATTCACTCTGTGTAGCAGATATTATCTTTAAAGTCATGTTCCTCTTTCCTTTGCCTTCTACATACTAAGATCAAAGTAGGCTGGGGCACCACATGGGGCTAAGTGTGTTTCCTTTGTTACAGCTTTGAAGGTCTTGAAACCCAGTGCCCCACCTACACTTATAAAACAAGAGCCACCAATTTCAGTGTCCTGAAAGCATTGTTCCTGAGTTTGTTTGGTTTTTAGGTTTCTTTTTTGTTTTGTTTTTTATTTTTTGAGATGGGGTCTCACTATGTACACCTCTGGCTGTCCTGGAACTATGTAGGCCAGACTGGCCAAAAAGTCAGAGTGCTGGGATTAAAGGTCGGCGTCATTACACCCAGCTGTTGGTGATTTTTTTTTTTTAAGGTTTTCTAAGACAGGGTTTCTCTGTGTAACAGCCTGGGTGTCCTGCACTCACTCTGTAGACCAGGCTGGCCTTGAACTCACAGAGAGAGATCCACCTGCCTCTGCTTCCAGACTGCTGGGATTAAAGGGAGTGCCACCACGCCCGGCTTGTTGGTGGATTTAATTACGAATGGTTCTTGATTTGAGATCATGATGGAGGCGGCTATGAAATGGAAAAAAAAAGAGCAGAAGCCTTTGGGATACTTTGACATTGCCTGGTTGGAAAGAGAATAGAGTTCTAAAGTCATCCAGAGAAACAACGACAAGAAACCAGACTTGGGAGGGGGACAAGATAGATAGATAAAGAACTTGACCAGGGTGAGACAGCATAGCCTTCTTTGGAAGCGTTTGCAGGTGGATGAAAGCAACTCAGGACACCTGCTCCCTTTGGTTTTGTTGTTTTTTTTTTTTTTTTTTTTGGTTGGTTTTTTGGTTTTGTTTTGTTTTGTGTGGGTGGGTGGAGCACTTTGTGGGATGGGGATAAATGCTGATGAGGATTACTGAAGGAAAAAATTCCTAAAACCAGAGATGGGAAAGGGTTAGGGACCAAGACCTTGAGAAAGTGGGGTCACGCAACAGCTGCAGATATGCAGGAGCCCTGGGAGCACTGGCCCCGCCTTCTGGATCCGAAGCCGGCAGACAAAGGGAGCGTGGCGGTGGCGGCGGCAGCAGCGGCGGCTGCAGCAGTGGCGGCGAGGGGGAAGGCAGGCGCAAGGAGGCCCCCAGCACCGGTCCTGCACCTGTCCTCCGGGACGTGCCAGAGAGTGAGGCCACAGCAAATGCCATCTCTCATGTTATGCATTGTTCATCCTGACCTCGTTGCACTCCGGGTTGGGATGCCTTCTTACTAGTCTGGGGTCTCCAGAAACACAAGAGAGAGGTGGGGCCAAAAGAAAAGAGCCCTACCTTGGGATATCGTACAAGGCCTGAGACTTCCTATTTGGCTTGAGAAATGGTCCTTTGCACTGTCATAGATAGCGCAAGGGGTAGCCGGTGAAACTATATCATTTCTAGGGAACCCGGGTGCCACAATCAGTCTGCTTACCCCCTCTTCAGATGAGGAGTCTGAGACTGGGGAAGAAAAGAAACCGGAAGTTAGCCTCCAGTTCCCACCGACCTGCTAGCTATCTGTTCTCTCTGGAGTACACAAGAGATACTCTGGAAGCAGCTTCCTAGGCCCAGGCAGATAGATATTACTGAGATGTTGAAGAGAGCACATCAACAACACAGTGAAAAGAAACCCAAAAGAAATACAGCCGGGGCTGGAGAAATGGCTCAGCGGTTAAGAAGCACTGGCTGCTCTTCCAGAGGTCATGAGTTCAATTCCCAGCAACCACATGGTGGCTCACAACCATCCATAATGAAATCTGGTGCCCTCTTCTGGCCTGCAGATATACCTGCAGACAGAACACTGTATACACAATAAATAAATCTTTAAAAAAAAAAGAAATACAGCCGGTCCTCAACATTCTGGGCTTATGCCCCACAGTGACCCAACAGAAGTTCCCAATTGTTTTCCCAACTCTGTGTTTCAAAAACAATCAACTTCCAAGAAGGATAAACACCTGGATGTTTCTCTTACCCAGAGCTTCCCAGAGTGTACACCTGGTCTTACTTACTCAGACATTTACAGAAGCATTGGAAAGCCCCAGACTATCAGTTCATTCACCTTATCATGTAATTTACCACAGATCCCACCTGGCACTTCTGAAGCCCTCCAATAGTACCATGATACCCTTATAATTTCTTTTAATCCTGAATCAAATTAAGGAGCACACATCACTTTTCCCCTTTTCTACCTTAGTCAAAACCAACCTATCCAGTTTTTCATTTTCTCGTTTCATGATATGGGGCTCTTGGCAGAGTCCCTGTAGAATAATATTCCAAAATGTACACTTGCTGACTTGCTCTCTGTGATGAGATTCAGGTTAATCATTTTGGCAAGAGCACCAGCCATGTGATGCCAACTTTCATCACATAGTCAAGGTAGAAGATGCAGATCTCTCCCTCACCAGGTGCGCTTTGCTTGTGACAGGGTCTTGCCATGAAGCCCAGGCTAGCCAGCCTCCTACCTCTGCTTACCCAATCTTGAGATTACACATGTGTACCACTATGCCTTTCATAAAGTGCACTTTCTCTTTCTCCATCTCTCCAGGGCTGGAAGGCAAAGGAGGATAAGGGAATTCCACCTGCATGACCTTTCTGAGTAGCTGGAGAAGTGGGTGACTTCAGAGTTGCCTGTATGTTCCAAAAGGAATGTGGATGATGAAAAGACAGTCACTGCACATGGCACAGAACAATATATCATGCCTCTTAAGGCCTGGTTTAGGCAATGTCTTCTGGAAGTCTTCTTTTGTAACTTAATAGGTCTGTGGCAAGGTCTTACCATTTATTTGTAAAAACACTCTACTTCCCCAGTGATACTGACTTAACTTGAGGCTTTCACTGACCTCCAACTTCCTATGTGAAACCCTCACTCTTCATCAGGAAGGCAACCCCAGGAGAGCAACCTCCCTCCCAGTTTGAGAAAAGGAAATGCAAGCTCCAGAAACAACAACCTCATTGCTCCCACACCTCCCCACCTCCCTTAATCTGGATTTACATTTGAACAAGGATCTCCCTCTGGTGGGGGTGAAGTCTGGCCTTGGGGCCTCAGAGGGGATAAACCTGGGATGGAGGAGGGGGTCATGCATTGAGAGAGGGGAACATTGAAGACTCCTCCACAAAAGTTCTTTAGAAACCAGACTAGGTTCCATCATCTCCCTTCTCCAAAGCAACACTGTGGGTAACACTGGCTCAGAGTTGGCTGGTACACCCTCCTGCTGCCTTTCCAGAGGGCAGCTGCCTGCCCTCTACATCTCTGTAGTCCTGAGTGAGAAGTGGACAGAAAGAAGAAATGCAGTACCTACCACCACCTCCTGTTAGCCTGGCAAAGCAAAGGCAAGGTCCACAGGTAGCCATAACCAAAATGATGTTATCTGCTCTAAGCAATAGTGAAAATCAGACAGAATACACTATGAAAAGAATGCCTGGCATGGTGGAGCATGACTTTAATCCCAGCACTTGGGAGAGGCAGGTGACTCTGAAGTCTGAATTCAAGGCCAGCCTGGTCTACAAAGTGAGTCCAGGAAAGCCAGAGCTACACAGAGAAACCCTGTCTCAAAAATAAAGAAATAAAGAAAAAAGAAAAAAAAAGGGAAGGTATCTTGAGATCTAGTCCTGCAACTGCTTAGCCTGTTCCCGTTTGTGCAAAATGACAAATTATGCCTCTACTATTGTCTCTGTTCCTACCCTAACTCATCCTGCATGCTATACTTCCTCACAATTTTTGAGCCCTTTCCTCTTTTTTCCTCCCTTTCCTTTCACATTAGAGAAACTCTCAGAATAAGGTAAGACAATCTTCTGTCACGGGATGTAAAACAAGTCCTGTTCTATGTCTTAAAGATTCACTGAATGGGCCACAGCAACAATGACTTACTTCAACCTCCAGTATTGCAGGGGACCCATGTTTACCATGAAGTAGATACATGGAAGCTGCTTCCATAGCTCTTCCACTATAAACAAATGCTCTTTCACTCATATATAGCAGGTGGGGAAATTGAGACACAAAGCCATCCAGGGACTTGTGCACATATAAGGGTTGGGGGCAGAACTATTCTTACCTACTACTACATCAACCTGATGGAGGAAAGGAAAGAATTAGTCAATGGAAATACCCCACAGTCACAGGGCTGAAAAGAAACACATTTATTTTGGGGTGCATATGTCTAAAATGAAGTTCTGAGTTTTGAAGTTTGCTGAGGCATGATTACCATATGGTAAGTGCATGTATTTGCACTGTGAAATGAAACGAGTTTTGTATATTATACCCACATACCTCCAAGACCATTGCAACAGAGATATTGGTAATTGGTGTCATAACCAAGGGTCTGGATGGCCCCCTGCCCATCCCTGCAACTGCTAATGTTTCTGTCACAATTTATCTCAATGAATCAGACAGCCCTCAGAATAAAGAGGTAAACTGGGTGTGGTGGCACACGCCTTTAATCCCAGCACTCAGGAGGCAGAGGCAGCCAGATCTCAGTGAGTTCAAGGCCAGCCTGGTCTACAGACTGAGTCCCAGACAGCCAGGGTTACACAGAGAAACCCTGTCTCAAAAACAAAACAAAATAGAAAAAAAAAAAGAATATCAAGAGTTTGAGGCCTCTGCTATATAGCATGATCTTATATAATAATAAATGAGAGCAGGGGCTGGAGAGATGGCTCAGCAGTTGACAGCATTTCCTGCTCTTCCACAGGACCCACATTTGATTCTCAAGACCCACATTGTGACTCACAACTGTCTGTAACCCCAGTTCCAGGGAATTTGATGGTCAGGGGAACACCAAGGAATGCATGTGGTGCACAGACATTCATGCAGGCAAAAAAGCCCATATACATAAAATAAATTATTTTTAAAAACCCAGCTACCCTTCTCCTTACTGGTAGAGAAGTGAACACTTTTCCCTCTCAGATTATGAATAAGATTCTGTTTTCCCCACATCCACTCAACAATGTAGTAAAGCTTCCAGTCACAACACATAGGCAAGAAAAAGAAAATACATTCAGATCCAGATGATTGGGAATAAGTAAGCTTATTTCTATTTGAAAGACCATAGCCATAGTATATAGAAATTTCTGAAATTTTCACTAAAAAAGGTTTAGAAAAAAATGAGTTGTTAACTGCAGAATACAAGTTCAGCGTGTAAACATCAGAGAGAGAGACTGGGGTTATCAGCTCAGTGGTAGAAAGCTGGTCTAGCTTGTGAAAGGTTCTACCTCCACCACCAAAAAAAAAGTTTGCCTTGGCAATAAGACAAAAGTGAAAATTTGAAAATAATTCCAAACTTGGTACACTGGCTCATGTACTTGAGAAGTTGGAGCAGGAGGCCTGTTATGAGTTCAAGCTCAGCCTGCTACATAAGAAGTTCTAGACTAGCCTGGGGTACAGCTAGGCTGCCTTAAAAAGAAATTCCACTCACAATAGCATCAAAAATAATAAAATACTTGGGCTGGAGAGATGGCTTATTAGAACAGCATTGGCTGCTGTTGCACAGGACCCAATTTCAGTTCTCAGCACCCACATAGCTCACAAATATTTATGCCAGTTTCAGGAGTTCCTCCAGTCCCAGGAATTCTGATACCCTCCCTCTGTGGCCACCTGATGAACATACATTCATGCAGGCAAAACACTCATATACAATTAAAAACAATAAAATAAAATCCTAACATAAATTTAACCAAGGAAACACAAACCATATTTGAAATAAAGACTTGGCCCAAATAAACAGGCAATACTCTACAATGAGCTATAGATTCAATGCCACTTCATCAAAATCCCAGTTTATTTTCAGAAAACAAGATCATCCCAAAATTCACATGGAAACAAGGGACCCAATGGAGTCAAAACAATGTTTAAAAAGAGATAAAAACAGGCATGGTGGGCAAATGCCTTTAATTCCAGCACTTAAGGAGGCAGAGGCAGGTGGATTTCTGTGAGTTCAAGGGCAGCCTGATCTACAGAGTCCAGGACAGCCAGGGCTGGTACACAGAAACTCAGTGTCTCAACCCCCCCACCCCACAAAAGAGAGATAAAGTTGGAGGACTAACTACTTCGTAAATTCAAAACTTCCTAGAATGCTCCATCATAATAGCATAGACAGACATTTGTGCAAATCAGATACGTCCATGAACAATAAGCACAAGAAAAGATGTCTACAGCATTTAGCCAAGGTATGTGCAAATCATCAAATCCACACTGAGAGCTGGGGGATATGGCTCCATGGTAGAACCCCTCCTTGGCATGTGCAAGTCCTTGGCTTCCATCCCCAGCACTATATCTGAGCAAACAAAAAACCCCACAAAAGATGACACTTTACCACCAGAGAATTACATGTCTTGACAAGCATGTGGAGAAACTGGAAGCCTTGTACATTGCTGGTGTTAAATGGCACCATCCTTGAGAAGTGACTGCACTTCTACTATAAGTTATCATTTGATCCAGCAACTCCACTTTTAGATATTTCTCAAAATAATTGAAAGCAGGGGTTCAGACATTTGTATACCAGTATTCATTTATTATCCACAACGGCCAAAAGCACTGAATTGTACTCTTTGAAAAGATAGATTGTATAGCCTATGAATTTTATGTCAATAAAGCTATGATTTTCTTTTAAGTTCTAGTGTGTCATGGTGAGAAAGTCTCTACTGGCAAGTTTTGGAGGCTATGAGTCAACATGGATTAAGTCACTTTGAAAGATACAGGGAGAAGGGCACTCAAGACGGGGGAAGCACAAACCTTTAAGGATCTCAGGAGGCAAAAAAGGGATACTGGAAACTTCCAAGGTTTTCAGGACAAAAGCTGCCTTCTGCTTTGGTAGGGTCAGGCCTGAAGGAAAACTTGAGGCTTATGAACATCCCTCTCCCATAAGCTCCTCACCTGGGCTACCTAATAGCTTTCACTGCTTTCCATATACTGTTTCTATATTCCTTCCTTTTGTTTTTACTTAATTTGAAAGGATAGGTCTGCCTTTAAAAAAACATCTGGTCTCTAACTGCCAAGGAGAACAAAGAAAATGAAAGTTTGTGTCCAAACTTGAAAGTAGCAGCATCCCAGCTGGGTAATGGTGGTGCATCCCTTTAATCCCAGAACTCATGATTTCTGTGAGTTCAAGGCCAGCCTGGTCTACAGAACAAGTTCCAGGACAGCTAGGGCTACACAGAAAAATCCTGTCTCAAAAAACAAAAAACAAGCCGGGCGGTGGTGGCGCACGCCTCACGCCTTTAATCCCAGCACTTGGGAGGCAGAGGCAGGTGGATCTCTGTGAGTTCGAGGCCAGCCTGGTCTACAAAGTGAGTCCAGGACAGCCAGAGCTGTTATACAGACAGACCGTGTCTCGGAAAAAAAAAAAAAAACCCAAAAACCAACCAAACAAACAAAAAAAAAGAAGTAGCATCTCATGGAAGCTGAGAACAGATGATAAAGGCTCTGAAATCAAATGGGTTCTATTGAACCCTTTTTTTTGTCGGTTCCAAGCGAGGTTATTACAGATTCTTATTCCACTAGGAGTGGCAAGGGACAGGTGAGGACTACAAACACTGGAAACAAGAGAGGAGAAACAACAGCGATGGAGCCGGTTTGGCTAAGGGCAGATAAACAGGAGACCATACTGAGTCAAGAAGAGTAAATCAGAAACGCTAGCAGGCTTGGACAAGACCTCCCCGAACCTGGCTCACCCTCTGTTGCCCATTACCTCCTATTTTTGCTAATAGAGAATGCAGGGCTCCTGAAGTCACCTCAATACCAACTCACTAATATGACTGACACCTTCCGCCACGTTCCTAAAGGGAGTTTCCTCTATTCATTCAGCTAGGAGCCTACAGGTTCTCCCCAAGACAACACCGGCGCGCACTTGTTCCCTGGCTCTGATAAACAAGCTGAAGTCTCTTAAACTCACCTGTCTGCGCACACTTCGGCTCCTGGTCCCTAACCCTTGTACACTTAAGACCTAGTCCCTGTCTCAGTGCACAACATCCGGAACACATTTCACTAAACAAGTCGCAGGGTGCACACAAAAATTACACACGCGCGAGGCTGGCAAGCCTCCACGCACACACGTAGTCACGCCACGCACAGGCAAGGAAATCCCACTCGTGGCGAAGGGGCTGGCTCAAGGTGCGAGCGTGCAGCAGGATGTCTCCTCCTGCCCGGCACGCGTCGCTCGCAACGCCCTCCTTGTCCCCAAGGCCCAGCAGGCCAAGTGGATGCCAACAGGCAGAGCGAATGCTGGGCAACACCGATCCTGGCGCCACCCACTCACCCAAGATGCCCGAAGCGCTGGAGTCGACAGTCGTGACTGGGTCGGACCAGAGAGTGGGTTCAAGAACGTCGACATGTTGAGTCTGGCCTATCAGGATCGGGATTCACCCTATGCCCCACGGGCACCCCAGAGCTTCTTTGGTTCTGGGTCCAACCAGGGGAGCATGTGCCGGGAACTCAGGCTGTTGCTATGCAACTTACATCCCGCGCGGGCCTCTGCACTGAGTGCCTGGCAGTCCCGGGACAGAATCCTACCCTTGCTGATCTGGACACATGGTTCGTGGTCCTTATGTACTCGAGGTGCCAGGTGATGTGCCTTGAACACCTATCTCCACCCCGTTCCTTCAATCCCTGGATGGTTCCCACAGGGCGCAGGCACCCAGCAACCCATAATCTGAGGGTGAGATAGGCTCCCTACCTTTTCCTCTCGGAGCCATCTCGCCCTCCCATACCTGCCTCTGCGACTCCCCCAGGCCATCCCTCGGGGTTTACAGTTTTCTTAGACCCGGCTGCGCCTCTCGCCCCAGCAGCCCAGGCGCCCTACCTGAAGCATCACTTTGTACTGCTCCTCCGGTTTCTGGACCACGCACATATTACATCCCATGGTGCTGGCCGGCGAGGGAAGGAGGAGAGCAGGAAGAGGCGTCTTTCACTAGCCAGTACGTGGGACCTCAGGTCCCGGGCTTGGGCCCCGGGCCATACATACCCTTACCGCGGGGGGCTGAGCCGCCTAGCGGGGGAGGAGGGCACGCCCCCAAGAGGAAGGTAGCTCCACGCCCCTCGACTTAACTCTTTGCTGGCAGAGGCCAGACACAGGCATGCTCCCTTGCACCCAGCCAGGGAAAAAAGGGCGGCGGAGGATGGGCGGGCGTGCCGGGCGTTGCCTGGCTGCGCCCCCCCCCCCCCGCAGGAGGCGCGGGAGCGCGCCTGGCCGCTGGAGCCGTCAGGGGCCCTGGGCTACACGCCTCCCCGCCCGCGGGGCCGGCCGCTGCCGCTGCCGCTGCCGTCTCCGGCTGCGGCCCATGGCCGTCAGCCGCGGGAGCACAGCCTCCGAGCTTGGCGCTGTGGCCTGGCCCGCCGACAGAGGGGCGGCCAGGCCCGAGCCAGCCGGAGCTTCGCAGCGTCCCGCTTCTCGGGCTCGCCACAGCCTCTCAGCCTGCCCGCAGCCGGCTGTTGGCCTCCAGCTCCTGCCTGCGATGCCGGGAACGCGCGCGTGCGCCCGCAGCGGCAGCCGGGGAGGTGTGCGGGGACGGGGCGCACGCGCGCCGGAGAAGCAGAGTCTGGGTGCGGGCGGGAGCGGCAGGGGGCCGCGGGAGTCGGCGCGGGAACCTGAGGGCGGGGCCTGGGTGGCAGCGGGCAGGGGGAGCCCCTGGTACTGGATAATGGCTGTGTCCAGTGGCGAGGTATTTAGCGGACCTGTCTGCTAGGTGCAGCTCTGAGAAAGAGGGTCATGTTTGAAGAAGCCTCCCTGGACTCCTGGAGAGAGTTAGGGGCCTTGGTAAGAAGAGGCTATTTCACCCCTTTCCCGGGTTCTGAACGTATCAACCACAATGTCTCTACTCTTCCCTCTCTCTTTAATCACTGGTTCCCTGCTTTAACTGAGCCATTCATTCCCTTGTTTGAAACCGATACCTTTGTTTAGAGAAAAAGCGTGCAGTGCCTTAGATGGTAACAGAACTACAGAGAAGCTCATTATTTGGGTCCCTCGTGGGCACCCGCCTTTCTTGTCCTTGAACTGCTGTCTATGTTTGTCGGTTCCAACCTTCACTCCTCACACTTTTAGCCTCTTCATCTCTTCCTCTAGCATCTCACAGCCTGCTCCTCTTCTTGGATAAGCCAGGAGAAAAGAGAGCCTTTGCCTAGAAAACGACTGATTTGAAAGCTAGGTTCTTAGGGGCTACCTGGGAGAGCCCCTCAGCTTCTGGCCCTTTGCCTGCAGAAGATCCCTTGATAAAATTACCTGATGCTTTATCTCCGGTCTCTGATGAGTGAGGGAATTCATAGCAGCATAGGGATGTTTAACAGTATTTGGGAAGCTACTTCAATACTCTTTCTTTCCATCCCCACTCTGGTTCACAAGACAGAAATAGGAATACCCTGAAATCTAGAAAAAAAAGTGTTTCTCCCAGAAAGCAGAACTTGAGACAAGGCCTGCTATGCATCCTTTCAGGAGATGACCAGCAGATCTTGAGGAATACCCTTTTTGTGAGCTCAGTACAAGTATCTGTGGATGGGAGGTACTGTGTTTTAGATCAGCCTTGGGGAGAGAAAATGGACCCTAGCCCTTCCACCATGGCTACTACCACCACACAGTTCTCTCTGTCCCCTGATTGAGCTTCCTGATGTATAGAGCATGAGGTCCAGATCACCCAAATTCAAGAAGAGCCTTTAGGAATGTCTTCTCTAAATCTTGCTACCACCAGGGTCCTGTCCAGTCATCAAAGCCGTTTCTTTTTTTTTTTTGGGGGGGTTGTTATTTGAGACAAAGTTTCTCTGCTTAGCCTTGGTTGTCCTGAAACTCACTGTAGTTCACTCTGGCCTCCAACTCAGAGATCCTCCTGCCTCTGGAATTAAAGGTGTGTGTGTCACCACTGCCTACTCAGCATCGTGGGCCACTTCTTCCTCTACAAAGAGGACAACCTAAGGTGTGACTTTCATTGAGGCTTTTCCTTCATGATATCCCTCAGCGCAGAAGAATGCTTTTCCTAATCCTGCTACCCGTAAAGTAGCTTGATTGTAATTGAGGAACCTTAATCCACGTGTGTGAGATGAGAAATGGCATAGAAGGCAGGTGGCTTGAGACTACCTGTTCACCTTTGTTGTTGAGGCTTCTTTCCCTCAACTGGGCCTAGTCCTGGAATTTTATTCAGGAATGTGTATCTTGGATTTGGTAGGCCTGATAATATTCAAGCTGTAGGCACTGGATGTTTCAAGTCCCTGTGTACACCAGAAGTTTATTGGGGGGGGGGGTTCAAGACAGGGTTTCTCTGTGAAACAAAGTGCCCTGGCTGTTGATTTGTAGACCACACTGTCCTTAAACTCACAGATACACCCACCTGCCTCTACCTCCCAAATGCTGGGATTAAAGGTATGCACTACCATGCCTACCCTCATAGGTATGTACCAGCACTTTTCTCTTGAGCCTTCTCAGTGCCTTCACACAGCATACTTAATAACATGGACAGTAGTTCCAAGCCACTACTGTTACACAGAAAAACCCTGTCTCAAAAAATCCCCCAAAAAATGTCATTGATGGTTTTTGAGGCTTGTTCTAGGTCTCATCCTTTGTGATGTGTGCACTAACGTTTTATAATTAAAAATAAATTTATTTATAAAGAAAAAAAATTAACCAGGTGTGATGGCACACACCTTTAATTCCAGCACTTGGGAGGCAGAAGCAGGTGGATTTCAAGGCCAGACTGGTCTACAAAGTGAGCCCAGGACATCTAGGACCAAACAGAAAAACCTTGTCTTGAAAAACAAAACAAAACAAAAAAAATATTGAAAACCACTAGGTACTTACCTGTGATCCCAGGACTTTAGGGGGTGGAAATAAGAGGACCTAAAGTTCTAAAAACATCTTTGGCTAAAGAGTGAGTTCAAGACCAGCCTGAGCTAACGGAGACCCTGACTCAAAAAGGAAAAGTCTAAACCCGGATACTAGAGAAACCTAAAGACTGAAAGGGACAAGATTTTCTAGGTGACTTGACAACATAAAGTGCCCTCATTTGTTATATCCTTGGTAATATTGCTGAGAAAGAATAAATTAACATGGGACACAGCCAGTG
>CAJQZJ010000545.1:582887-595899 GCA_907164525.1 Lophiomys imhausi
GGTAATATTGCTGAGAAAGAATAAATTAACATGGGACACAGCCAGTGAAAAGTGTCAGTGTAGAGCAAAGTGGACAGCGTTTGCATGCTAATAACTTTACATTGAGAATCCACACCACCAAATACCAAGTAAGCACAGTATACTTTCTTTTTTTCTTTTTTGGTTTTTCGAGACAGGGTTTCTCTGTGTAACAGCCCTAACTATCCTGGACTTGCTTCATAGACCAGGCTGGCCTCGAACTCACAGAGATCCACCTGCCTCTGCCTCCCAAGTGCTGGGATTAAAGGCATGAGCCACCACACCCGGCCAATATACATTTTTTAAATTTAGTTTCCTGTTGGATTATAGGTGAGAATGTAAGAGAAGGAGAAAAGAAGCAAGCAGAGTTCCTATATAGCAATATGAGTGAATGTTGGCACAGAGGAAGGGCAACTTAGTGACCTTGGGGTTAGTTTGTAGCTTGGTCTACATTGGAAATCCCCAACAAAATGCCCTGGGGCTAGGATTACGGCCCAGTAAAATGCTTAGCTAGCATACACAAAACACTGGCTTCTACTTAGCACAGAATAAATGGGGTCTGATGGGGCACACATGTGACTCTACCACTCTGGAGATGGAAGCCTGAAGATCAGAAGGTCAAGGTCATCCTTGGCCACATAGTCACATAGTCCTCAGTTTGAGGCCAAACTGGTATACATGAGATTCTGTCTCAAAAACAAAAAGCTATGATTGATGGCTGGCAGAAGCAGGTAGATCTGTGAGTTCGAGGTCACCCTAGTTTATAGAGCAAATTCCAGGCTAGCCAGGGCTACATAGCTATCATGTCTCAAAAATAGAGATTTAAATAAGTGGTAGAGCACTTGCTCTATCCTGGCTTTAGTTCCTAGCATAGCGCAGAATTAGAGGAAACAGAAAGCAAGCTATAAGCCTAGCATTTGACCACATCCCCAACCAGCCCACAACATTTCTAGATAAAGGTCAAGTAAATGGACTCTGGGGATACAGCAAAACAAAGAAACAGCAACAAAAAAAGAAAGCAGCTTTAATATGAGACCAGGAAGGCCCAATCCCAGCACTCAGGACGGGAAGCAGAGGCAGGTGGATCTCTGTGAGTTCAAGGCCGGCCTGGTCTACAAAGTGAGTCCAGGACAGCCGGGACTATTACATAGAGAAACGCTGTCCCGAAAAAAAAAAAGTCACAACTGTTTTATTACTCCAGTTCCAGTGTATTGAACACCCTTCTTGACCTTTGAGGGCGGCAGGCACAAACAAGGTGCAGACATGCTTTCAGTTAAAACACCCAGACACATACAATAAATCTTAAGAAATCTGAGGCAAAGGCTGGTGGATCTCTGAGTCTGAGGCCAGCTTGGTCTACAGAGTGAGTTCCAGGACAGCCAGTGCTACACAGAGAAACAAAAGTAGAAAGAATCTTTCTCCAGAGTTTATTAGTGCAAAACACAAATTGTTGTGGTCCCTTTTCAGTACGAGATAAGTTTTTCAGGGTTACAGATGAGGAGGCACTAGGACCCTCCCCTTCCCCTAACTGTGGGCAGGCAACCTGTTGTTTTCAGAATTCTGAGAGCTGGGAAGTTGTAGTTGACATGTGACCATGACCAAGCCCATGGTCAGAAAAGGGGGCAGTCTCAAGCCCCAGAATAATCATTAGATAAACCTTTGTATCTTGAATTAATGAGATGGGGAAGTTGAGAAGGAGGCAAGTCATGGCCTATGGAAGAAGACAATAGGAATTTTTCATAAGGGGATTTTCAAAGCCACTGTCTTAAAGCAGGGTGTGGTGGCACACATCTTTAATCCCAGCACTCAGGAGGCAGAAGCAGGCAGATCTCTGAGTTCAAGGCCAGCCTGGTCTACAGAGTGAGTCCGCGACAGCCAGGGTTCTGTTACACAGAGAAACCCTGTCTCGAAAAACAAAAAAAAAAAAAAACATTATCTTGCCGGGTGTGGTGGCACATGCCTTTAATCCCAGCACTTGGGAGGCAGAGGCAGGTGGATCTCTGTGAGTTCAAGGCCAGCCTGGTCTTTTTTAAGTGTGGGGAGCGCGGTTTGGTCATCCAAATCCCGACACCTCCTTCTCTATGGAAGGGAGTCGTGTGACCAGGTGACGGCACTCGCCACCCAATAAGGTCAAATGGAATACAATTAGGCAGGCTGGTCTTTATGATATTTGTTATTATCAACTTATACTAGATGGAATATTTCAACTTCTATAGGATCAGGATAGCTGCATCAAACAGAAACACTTAATGGTCATTAAAGCTAGAACAACATATAACCACCACATCCTATAATTATATTAATATTCCCACATCACACATCATACGACCTGTCCGAAGACCTTGGCTCTCCTGCTTCCCTGCGTCGATGTTCGGAGCAAAGCCCCATTTCTAGTCTCAGTTCAAGGCCTGAGTGAATGGGCAAGGGATAGAGAGAGAGGTCTCAGCACAAGGTCTGAGGAAGGGGCATAGACCTAAGATAGAGACAGAGGCCGGACGTCAGTGACAAGACTGATCGCCGCTTACTGCTTGTCTCCTTTGGTTTTTATACTTTCATTTTAGCTTCATTATAATATCCGCATAAGGCGGGCTAATTATTCTAATTACTACGTCATCCACATATGGTGGCACTCCTTATCTACTTATCTTTCTTCTACAGCTGGTCTCAGCTTGGGCGGTGGCTGACAGCTCATTGCAGCTAAACGAGAAGCTATTACTTATAATCCAATACTTAAATTACTAAACTCCCTGCAGCCATTCTTTATGGCTGCTTACAGGCTCCTTACATTAAGTTTAGTTTGTGTTTTGTTTTTTTGGAGGCAGGGTTTATCTGTGTAGCGCTGGCTGTCCTGGACTCACTTTGTAGACCAGGCTGACCTCTAACTCAAGAGATCTACCTGCCTCTGCCTCCCAAGTGCTGGGATTAATGGCATGCATTCAAGGCAAGTTCAGGAGTTTTGAGGGGTTGTTTTTATTTTTAGATTTATTTACTTATTTCATGTATGTTAGTGTTTTGTCTGAATGTATGTCTGGTGAAAAGAGGCACTGGATCCTGTGGAACTTCAGTTATAGACAGTTGGGAGCCACCATATGGGTGCTGGGAATTTGACTTAGGGCCTCTGGAAAAGCAGGTAGTTTGTTGTTGGTTTTTTTTTTTTTTTTTTGGTTTTTCAAGACAGGGACTCTCTGTAGACCAGGCTGTCCTTGAACTCAGAGATCCACCTGCCTTTACCTCCCGAGTGCTGAAATTAAAGAGGTGCACCACCACACCCAGCTTCTCTTAACTCCTAAGCCATTTCTCCAGCCCAAGATCAGGAGGGTTTGTTTTTTGTTTTACTGTAACAGTGTCAGAATAACTTCAAGGCACCATGCTAACACAGACAGGCTGAAAAATGCTTTTCCATTCTTGAGACAGGTACAAGGACTGACAGAATCTGGTCATCTGGTCGTTTAAGAGCACCGCAGGTTTGGTTGAAGAAGGCCGGGAGCTATGTGTCAGCTTTCCTCCATGAACACTGTAGCTGCTGCTGCCTTTTCTGAGCAGTGTTACAGCCCCATTATAGATCCAGTCTAGTTCTCTCTGCTTTCTATTCCATCACACCTTGGTTATGGTCTCCTGCTAGATGTTTAAGATGCTGAGTTCAAAGTCAGCCTAGACTCCATGAGACCCTGCTGCAAACAAAGTAGGTTAGGCATGGGAGTTTGTCCCACATGGGAGGCTGAGGTTTTGTTTTTTGGAGACAGGATCTCTGTGTAGCCCTGGATGTTCTGGACTCACTCTGTAGACCAGGCTGGCCTTGAACTCTGAGATCCATCTGCCTCTGCCTCCCAAGTTCTGAGATTAAAGATGTGTGTCACCAAGCCCAACCATTACAGTTTTGAACTGCCATGTTGTTACGGGGATTTGAACCTGGGTCCATTAGAAGAGCAAGTCAGTGCTCTTAACCACTGAGCCATCTCTCCAGCCCCTTAAAGTTCTTTATATGCTCTAGATAGTAATCTCCTGCCAGATGTGTAGTTGAAGATTTTTCCTCCATTCATTAGTATATCCTTTCGCTCTATTGTTTTCTTTGCTATGTAAAGGGTTTTTTGTTTGTTTGCCAATTCTTGCTATTATTTCCTGAACATGAAAGTATTGAGAGACTAGAAGTTAGACCCCCATGGTAGGCAGAGATACAGAAAGGGGCCATGCTAATACAGGTGTTAAATTTCCAAGATGACTGGCTTCTTCCTTGTAGTCTTTTTTGTTAATCTTTGTTTGTTGTTTGTTTTCCGAGACAGGGTTTCTCTGTGTAACAGCCCTGGCTGTCCTAGAACTCACACTGTATACCAGGCTGGCCTTGAAGTCCCAGAGATGTGCCTGCCTCTGCTTCCCTTGTTCTCTTGAGTTGAGACAAAAGCCTGGCTCTGGGCTAGAGAGATGGCTCAGCAGTTAAGAACACTGGCTGCCCTTCCAAAGACCAGGGTTCAAGTCCCTGCACCCACATGGCAGCTCACAGCTGTCTGTAACTCCAGGGGATCTGACACCCTCATACAGACATATATGCAGTCAGAACACCAAAATACATTAATAAAAGTAAATAAATTATAAAAAGTCAGCTTCACTACTTTCTAAAAAGAAAAAAAATAGCCTGGCAACTTTTGTCTCCCACCATCAGGCCTCCTGTCGATAGACTAATTCAACTAATGCAAGGGCTTGTCACACAACTGCCTTTGAATTCTTTAACTGGCAGTGCAAATGAACCTGATCAAGACCTCCTAGAGTGCATCAACTATCAGGCTGCCTTTGCCAATATACAGTTTCTTTTGTTTGTTTTCTGAGACAGGGTTTCTCTGTGTATCCCTGGCTGCCCTGGACTCACTTTATAGACCAGGCTGGCCTTGAACCCACAGAGATCCGCCTGCCTTTGCCTCCCTAGTTCTGGTATTAAAGGCCTGCGGCACCATGCCTGGCCATTACAGACAGCTGTAAACTGCCATGTGGGTGCTGGGATTTGTGCCAGTTACCTTGGGTTTTTTTGGTGTTTTTGTTATTTTGTCTTTTTTTTCCCCAGAGCTGAGGACCGAACCCAGGGCCTTGCGCTTGCTAGACAAGTGCTCTACCTCTGAGCTAAATCCCCAACCCCAAGGGTGCTGGGATTTGAACCCGAGTCCTTTGGAAGAGCAGTCAGTGCTCTTAACCGCTGAGCTATCTCTCTAGCCCCAGTAATACAGTTTCAATTCAAGTGTGGCGATACCTTCAGCACTAGACTTTTCCTAGTAGGGCTGCTTTGCCTATTGGTTTTCTCAAGAATCTATCCAGAATATAAATTAAAGGTTCAAGATACCGTCACAAACTGGGTGTAGTGGTGGCACACTCCTTTGATCTCTGCATTCAAGGCCAGCATGGTCTACAAAGTGAGTTCAGGACAGCCAAGGATCCACAGAGAAACCCTGTCTTAACCCCCCCCCAAAAAAAAAGAGGTGCTGGGTGCCAGCATAGTGATGATATCTCTTTTTGTTGGGTTTTCGAGACAGGGTTTCTGTGTATCCTTGTTTTTTCTCTGTGGACTACCTCTTGCTTAGACTCCTATTGTCACCTATCAGCAACTTCCTAGTTGGTTTTCAGCATCTAGTCCCCACTAATAGATGCTGCAGCTGCAGCAGAGGGCTTTGGAAAGAAGAGTCAGTGTAGTGAAAGACCCGGGGGAGGGAAGTTCCTCACCCGACACTCAGGATATCACGGCCGCCCCAAAACTCGCAAGAGACCATCTTGATGCAATCACAAGAGGTTTATTTCGGGGGGGGGGGGGGAGGGGGGGCTCAGTGCACTGAGGGGCGCAACTCGTATCCCACGCAGGGGTAGGAGTCGCGACCATGATTTGGGGGAGAGTCCAATATTTTATGGGGGAGCACCACAGATTAAGGGGGTGGGGGAAATTACAGGTGGGAAGTACCAGCCAAGCCCATTGTTTACCACAACCCAAGGGGAGGGGCAATACAGCTGGAATGTACCAGCCCAGCCCATTATTTAACCAGCGGGGAAACATCCTACATCTGTTTGTCTCAGGAATCAATCTAATCTTGTTTTGTTATCTACTTTGTGGTCAGCCAGTTCCTGAAGCCCTGGGGGCCCGTGGCCCAATTGACCTTCATTCTTGGTTTTAACCTGTTTATGGTCAGCTAAATTCCGGGAATTACCTGGCGGCTGGCCTGGCTCTACTGCCGACTTAGGGGGTCTTTTAAAAATTTTCATTCCCTTCAGTAGAAGAGACGAGTCAGTCATAGAGCATTGTTTGAGACCCTGGTCTTGGTCCCCAGTACTTCCCCCCAAAAGCTGTGCCTTTGCGATTTATGGGTTTTTAGTATTTTCACTGGGGGCAAGGAGTAGTGTTTGTTGTAGCCCAGGCTTGCCCTGAAGTCTCAACCTTCGTGCTCCCATGTTCATTGTACTGAGGGCTAACATTACAACTATGTGCAACAATACTTGACTTCAGTTCGAAGGCTGCACTTAAATAAGCATTTCCTTGAAGGAATTTTTTTCCTCAATATTGATGCTTAATTGACACAAGTCCATTTATGAAAAGTTGCTTTCTTCCATGTGCACGCCTTTAATCCCAGCACTCGGGAGGCAGAGGGAGGCGGATCTCTGTGAGTTTGAGACTCAGAGTGAGTCCAGGACAGCCAGAGCTATTACACAGAGAAACCATTACACAGAGAAACCGTGTTTTGAAAAAAACAAAAAAGAGAGTTGTTTTCTTTGTAGCTATGAAGATCCCCCTTCCCCACCCCTCAAAGCCTCTCCACAAATATAGAAGAGAAACGAAGCAGGTCTCTCCCTTTCTCCAGGTAAACAGCAGGAGCCAGAATGCTGGGAAGTCTTGGTGATTTGCGTCAGGGAAAGGAAACTGGGAGGTCTGAAATGTAATGAGCCATTATTACATTTCAAAGAGCTGGCTCCAGGTCCCCGAGGAGAGGAGATCTCCCTCAGTGGGAATGTGAGCCAGAGCCTCTTTAGCTATTAGAAAAGATTTACATAGACTGGAAAGGATGGAGAAAGGAATTCTGCAAGGAATGGGAAAGGAGGGAGGGCTGCCTTCCCCCCATTCAACCGAAATCATTAAGCCTCGTTTTGAATTTGTACTTGCCTTTAACAATATCCTTCCTGAGTTGTTACAAAATAAAAACTTCACAATATTTCATTATACCCATTGTTGTACTTACCTTTTCTGGACAAGTTTCAGATGCCTAGCTCTGACACCACCCTGTAACACATCCAAACAAAGCAGTGATCAGAATTTCAGTTTTCAATTGTGCAGAGCAACACCTGCCACGGGAGATCTACATTTAAACACATCACACCCATTCGAGGGACTAAGACAGCCTCTCAGTAAGCAATCTGAGAGCGTTTTCCCTCCTCATACATTACTAGCTCCGGTGATGTGTTTATTGCTTGAGACTTCCAACGGTTTACTGTGTGAGTGTTATTTCATAGTGGCCTGCAATGTCTTGCCCAATCTAAACTCAGGAATAGCTTAACTCTAAAGTCTTATCATTTTAGGAGTTTCTTTGGTTGGTTGGTTGGGTTTTTGTTTTGTTCTGTTTTTTGTTTGTTTGTTTGTTTGGTTTGTTGGTTTTTTGAGACAGGGTTTCTCTGTGTAATACCCCTGGCTATCCTGGACTTGCTTTATAGACCAGGCTGGCCTTGAACTCGAAAACACAGAGATCTGCCTGCCTCTGCTTCCCAAGTGCTGGGATTTAAAGGCATGTGCCACCACGCCTGGCATTTTTGTTCTGTTTTTGAGACAGGGTCTCTCTACAGAGACCTGTCTACCTCTACCTCCTGAGTCCTGGGATTAAAGGTGTGCACCACCATAAATTTTTGTTTATTTTCAAGACAGGGTTTCTCTGTGTATCCCTGGCTATCCTGAACTCACTCTGTAGACTAGGCTGGCCTCAAACTCAGATCCGCCTGCCTCTGCCTCCAGGCTGCTGGGATTAAAGTTGTGTGCCACCACACCTGGCCCTGACGATAAATTTTTAACTAACAATTTTCTTTATAAGGCCCAAAATATAACCATTGGGGTTTTCATCAAATAAACAGTAGTATTATATTTACATGAAAATCTAGGTCCTTCGGTGATTGTTCCATTTTCCTAAGCAAAAATTCCTTGAAGGAATTTTTTTCAATATTGATGCTTAATTGACACAACTCTATGAAAAGTTGATTTCTTCCATGTGCACGCCTTTAATTCCAGCACTCAGGAAGCAGAGGCAGGTGGATCTCTGTGAGTTCAAGGCCAGCCTGGTCTACAAAGTGAGTTCCAGGACAGCCAAAGATACACAAAGAAACCTTGTCTCAAAAAAACAACAAAAAAAAAAACAAAAATAAAAATTTCCATCACAGACTGGTCCCAAGTGGAGCTGTAGTTGGGGTCTCTTCAGAGTGTAACGGTAACAAGGTAACAAAATATGGGTAATTTTACCTGATAACTAAAATGGAGACTGAAGAAAAAAATGGCTGCAGTTATGCTAAAGAGCTAAAGCAGGTCTCAACAGACCTATTGGCTTACAAGTCTTCACCACAATCCATCATTAAGGGAAGTCAGGACAGGAGTTCAAGGGAGCAGAGGCAGGAATCATTGAAGAAAGCTGCTTGCTGAGTTGCTCCCAGGCTAAGTTAGCTTTCTTTCTTTTTTTTTTTTTTTTTTTTTAGATTTTTCGAGCCAGGGTTTTTCTGTGTATCCTTGACTGTCCTGGACACACTTTGCAGACCAGGCTGGCCTTGAACTCACAGAGATCCACTTGTCTCTGCCTCCTTAGTGCTGGGATTAAAGGTGTGCATGACCACGCCCAGCTCATCTGTCTTTCCTATATCTGCCAGAACTATCTGCCTAGGGATAGCATAGCCCACAGTGGCCTAGGCTTTTCCTTATCAATCAACAATTAAGAAAATGCCTCACAGAGGTAGCCACAAGCCAATCTGATGGAGATAATTCCCCAAATGAAGTTCTCTATTCCCAGGTGACTCTAATTTGTCTCAAATTTTCAGAAACCAACCAGCACAATAAGGAATTATTTTTCCTGACATTAAAACATTTCAACAAGCCAGGCAGTGGTGGCACACGCCTTTAATCCCAGCACTTGGGAGGCAGAGGCAGGCGGATCTTTGCTGCTCTTCCAAAGGACCGAAGTTCAAATCCCAGCACCCACATGGCAGTTCACAACTGTCTCTCTGGAATTGATGGATGTGGTGGCACATGCCTTTAATCCTAGCACTTGGGAGGCAGAGCCAGGCAGATCTCTGAGTTTGAGGCCAGCCTGGTCTACAGAGTGAGTCTAAGACAGCCAAGGATACAGAGAAAAACTGTGTCTTGGTTTAAAAAAAATTCAACAAGACTGATTATCTATGTAGCTCTGGGTGTCCTGGAACTCACTTTGTAGACCAGGCTGGCCTTAAACTCACAGAGATCCACCTGCCTCTGCCTCTAAGTCCTGGGACTAAAGGATTGTGCCAGCAAACCTGACCTATTATGTATTTTGTTGAAGTTATGGTGTCATGCAGCCCAGATTGGCCTTTGGGTTCATATACAACTGAGGATGGCCTTAAACTCCTGTTCCTTCCGTTTCTACCTCCTAGGCACCAGGATTATAGGTATGACTCACTGAAGTTTTACTTTGAAATTTTAACAAAAATCGCATGTTAGGCTGGAGTGTGGCTTACAGAGCCTGCCTTGCATGTGTAATGTCTGGATTTTGTCTACAGTACAGACAAAAACTATTGTGAAATAAGCATGTTGGCAGCCTCCAGCAATCACAAATTTGTTGGAATACCTTTAATACAGGGGAAATCTGGGTTTCCCTCTCAAGGTTCTTAGTGTCATTAATACAAAGATTTAAGAACTGAGTTTAAAAGACCCCCCCCCCAGCGCAGGGCTACACAGAGAAACTCTGTCTAGAAAAACAAAACAAGAAAGAAAGAAAAGCATAAAGAAGCTGAAAAGTTTGGGGGAAGTTAAGGAAAGCATGCTTGGAAGAAGACATATATAAAAGTATATAGTAAATACTTTACAAAGGCCCAGTATGCTATTGTGCTAGGGCTAGGGATTCTGGGAAGGAAAATTGCAGCATCTCATTAAAGGACTAACTATACTTCCTATTCCTATACAATGGCTTAAGGTGAGTTTTCCTGCCTAGGGGTGTGGTACCTTACCCTAGGTGACTGACCCAACCAAGCTGGAATGTTAGTTTTTTTTCCCCAGGCAAGAGATGTTATGGGCCTTTGTTGCTACTACAGTACCTCCATCTGTGGACTACAGTACAAGTACCACGGGCTCTAGGGCATTTACCTGTGGGAACCTCAGTCCAGTCTTCCTTAAGTGATTGTCTTCCTTGGACAGATAACACTGATATTCCAGAGGCAACCAATTGAGTTGGCTGTCTCAATTGGTTTTTTAGGAATATTTCCAGTTGCTTCAGACATCATAGTTTTTAGGAATATGCCTGTGTTTCAGAGTCATACTCATTGATAGCCTGGCTATCAACAAAGTTCCAGGCTGTTTTGATATCACAGATTGTAGACTCTTATTAAAGTCTTAGAGTTTGGTGTGTTAATACTTTTTGTTTGTTTTGTTTTGTATGCCAAAAGGGTAGATTTAACCACTTCCTTATTATTTTACTCTGTGTGTGTGTGTGGTATGTGGTGTGCTGCGGTGCAATCCAGGGCCTCATACATGTCAAGCAAGCATTTTGACACTGAGCTATATCCCAGCACCTTCATAAAGTTATTTTTTTTTTTTTTGAAAATGGGCATGGTCAAGCCGGGCGTGGTGGTGCACACCTTTAATCCCAGCACTTGGGAGGCAGAGGCAGGCGGATCTCTGTGAGTTCGAGGCCAGCCTTGTCTACAAAGCAAGTCCAGGACAGCCAGGGCTGTTACACAGAGAAACCCTGTCTCGAAAAACCAAAAGAAAAAAAAAAAAAGAAAATGGGCATGGTCAAGCCAGGCACCGTGCCTTTAATCCTAGCATTTGGAAGGCAGAGGCGGGGATCTCTGTGAGTTCAAGGTCAGACTGGTCTACACAGTGAGTCCAGGAGAGCCAAGGCTACACAGAGAAACCCTGTCTCGAAAAGAAAAAAAAAAAAGAAAAAATGGATATGGTGGTATGGACCTATAATCCTAAAGGCTAGAGGATCAGTAAGTTCACAGTCATCCTCCTTACATAGGAAGTTTCAGGCAGGTTGGGCAACATGACGATCTATCTGTAGGTGGGGGGTGCATTCCAGAAGAAAACCAAGAAGTAGTCCTGGTAGCAGCCCTACTTTGGTGATAAGGTTTGCAGTGAGAATCACCACAGCAACTTTGAGTTCTCTAATATCTTTAGTTCTTCCACAGTTGGAGTGCACATAATTGTAAATGTATCTTTTTTCTCCTGATGTTGTCTTAGAGGCTTACTGTCTGTCTGCTAACCTAGGCCTAGTCCTGGAAGCTTCTAGCCTCCATATAATCTAATATACGCCTAGAATGTTTTCAGTCTCTGAGATTTACTGCTGAATAAGCTCACCCTTTCTAGTTCTTTCTGAACTCTGGCTGGCTGGTTCAACTCAGCTGTTCTGACTCAAATTCCTCTTCAAGCAGACTGATTCAAACTGGCTTGTCTCAGCTTCTCTGAATTGCTCTGCTTGGCCTCAAACTAACTCTAGCAATCTGTTCTAATCTTCTGGCTCCTGCTCATTCTCTGGCTCATTCTGTCCTCACCTGTGTCTAGCTTGTTCTCTCTTCCACCTGTCTCTGTACAACTGTCCTGGTAAAAACTGCTTCTGAATTCTATGAACTGCACTGCCTCTCACTGGGTGAACAGAACTGACTAGAACTCAGAGATATACATATCTCTGTCTCCTGAGTGCTGGGTTTAAAGCCATGTACCATCACACCTGGAGCTAAGCTTCTCTTTACCTGAAACTTGCTCTATACCAGGCTGGCCTTGAACTCAGATCTGGTTGCCTCTGTCTTCTGGCATTAAAGGCATGTCTGTATCCCAGCCAGATCACACAGTGCTGGAAAGTCTTTGGATGGGATCTGTTGCCAGAGCAGCCATGTTCTGCATTAAAATTCCTCTACATATACTGGGCCTCTACTGGCTACCAAACATTTAGATGTGCTGCTGTCTAGACTCTAGCATGCTATTCTATCTAACATGCTCACAAAACTGAAGAGTCTAACCAAGGACCACCAATCATTTTTTTTCTTCTTTTTTGGTTTTTCGAGACAGGGTTTCTCTGTGTAACAGCCCTGGGTATCCTAGACTCACTTTGTAGACCAGGCTGGCCTCAAACTCAGAGATCCGCCTGCCTCTGCCTCCCAAGTGCTGGGATTAAAGGCGTGCGGCACCACGCCCGGGAATGTTTTTTAGTATGTACACAAAGGAAGTAAAAACACAATACACAGAAAACCTTGCACTCTGCAGATCATGGTGACACACACTTATAATCTCAGCATCCTGGAGGCAGAGGGAGGTGGATCTCTGTGAATTTAAGGCCCACCAGATCTATATAGAAGTCCAAGCCAGCCAGAGCTACATAGTGAGGCCTGTCTCAAACAAAACAAAAAAAAAATAATGAGAAACTTACACGATGCTAGGGATGCAGGTCACTGTAGAGGACCTACCTGTATTCCTTTGAATGTAAGATGCACTAGGTTCAATCCCATGGACTGCCTATAAAAGGAAAGTGAAAACAGAACCAACCCTGTACCCAAATTTTACAGCAGATTCATTCATAAATTTCCAAAACAACCAAGATATCCTTAAGTGAATGAGAAGATAAACTGGTCTATCCACGGAAAGGAATATTATGCTGTACAGATGTGAACAAGAGACAGAAACTTGCCTAGTAGTTTAAGACCATAAGCTGGAAATGTCTTTGGCTCTATCCTTTCCAGAAGCCAGAAATGACATGTTTGGGGGCACTAGAGGTCTGTTCTTTCCTCTCCTTTTACTACACAGTTGCCTGGAAGC
>CAJQZJ010000545.1:625899-658702 GCA_907164525.1 Lophiomys imhausi
TCTGTTTTTCTGGAGTGGTGCCGGCATTTGAGAGTAAAAAGGATTTTTCGTAATGTTTTTCTGTGTATCTTATGTTTATGTTTTGTGTTACTTGTGACAATGGGACAGACTGTAACGACTCCTCTAAGTTTGACACTGGATCATTAGACTGAAGTTAGAACTAGGACTCATAATTTGGCAGTTGAGGTTAAAAAGAGACCGTGACAATTGTGCTTCGGAGTGGCCTACTTTTGACGTTGGGTGGCCACCCGAAGGGACTTTTGACTGGACCATTATTTTTGAGGTAAAAACTATTGTCTTTAAAAAAGGACCAGGGTCTCATCCCGATCAACAGCCATACATTACTGTTTGGCAAGACCTGGTCCAGAACCCACCCCCATGGGTAAAACCTTGGGTGAGAGAAAAAAAGCCAGGCTCCCGAGCCCTGGCTCTCCGTGGCACAGAGCCTAAATCAAAACAAAAGCCAGCTTCGGAAACAACACCTTCGGCTCCGCCTAAGATCTATCCCGAGATGGAGGTGCCACCCGAGTGATCGAGCCCGCCGCGGCCAACCCCCCTTCCCCAGCCACCCCAGGCGTCCCCACACCAGCCCGGGCTCTGGCCGAGCCTGGAACTACAAGGAGCAGAGGGGGGAGGGCCGGCAACTGGCACTCGGAGCCAGAGAGGGTTGAGTCCAGAGGGACCCAATTCCACTGTGTCTCTACCCCTCCGAATGGTCGGGTCCCTGTGGACCCACCAGCTTTTCAACCCTTACAATATTGGCCTTTCTCCTCGGCTGATTTATATAATTAAAAAGTTAACCACCCAGCCAGGCGGTGGTGGCGCACGCCTTTAATCCCAGCACTTGGGAGGCAGAGGTAGGCGGATCTTTGCGAGTTCGAGGCCAGCCTGGTCTACAAAGCGAGTCCAGGACAGCCAGAGCTGTTAAACAGAGAAACCCTGTCTCGAAAAACCAAAAAAAAAAAAAAAAAAAAAAAGCTAACCACCCGTCTTTCTCTGAAAACCCTGCTAGTCTTACAGGTTTGGTGGAATCCCTGATGTTTTCTCACCAACCCACCTGGGATGATTGCCAGCAGCTTTTGCAGGTTCTCTTAACTACAGAGGAGAGGGAAAGAATTCTCTTGAAGGCACAGAAGAATGTCCCGGAGACAGTGGGACCCCCACTACCCTCCCGAATGAGATCGATGCTGGGTTCCCCCTTGATCGACCAGATTGGGACTTCAACACGGCTGCAGGTAGGGAGCGGCTGACAGTTTTTCCGCCGGACTCTACTGGCAGGTCTCAGAGGTGCGCTCGGCGCCCCACCAATTTGGCCAAGGTCAGAGGAGTACTTCAGGGTCTTGTTGAGCCACTGTGCGTATTCCTTGAGAGGTTGATGGAGGCCTACAGGCTGCACTCCCTTTGACCCACCTCTGAGGGAACAACGAGCGGCTGTGGCTATGGCCTTTATAGGAATCTTGTTAGAGAGACAGAGAAAGTGTATCATAAGAGAGAGACTGAGGAAGAAAAACAGGAAAAAAAAAGAGAGAGAGAGGACAGGCGGGATTGCAAACAAGAAAGAAACTTGACTAGGATACTGGCCGCAGTTGTAGGAGATAGAGAGAGAGAGAGAACAGGGCCTAGACAGACAGGAAACCTGGACAACAGAAGACCTAGACCAAATAAAAATAAAAAACAGAGACGACATTCACAGACAGGGCATCTTGGTTCCCTACCAGTCACCATGGAACACCCCCCTGTTACCGGTAAAGAAGCCAGGCACTAATGATTACAGGCCAGTCCAAGATTTAAGACTGTTCTAGATCTAAAGGATGCTTTTTTCTGCTTGAAGTTACATCCTGACAGCCAACCCATCTTTGCCTTCGAATGGAGAGATCCTGACACTGGACTGGTGGGACAGTTAACTTGGAGTAGATTGCCACAAGGATTCAAAAACTCCCCTACCCTCTTTCATGAGGCTCTTCATCGGGATCTGGCCTCCTTCAGAGCTAAAAATCCTCAGCTAACATTGTTACAGTATGTTGATGATTTACTCTTGACAACATCAACTAAACCTAAATGTCTCCAAGGAACTAAGAGGCTGCTGACGGAACTTGGTGAGTTGGGGTATCGGGCTTCTGCGAAGAAGGCTCAGTTGTGTAAAACTGAGGTCACCTATCTGGGATACACCCTGAGAGATAAAAAGCGATGGCTGACGGAAGCCAGGAAAAAGACTGTCACCTAGATTCCTGTCCCGACCACCCCGCGCCAGGTAAGAAAATTCCTGGGCACTGCTGGTTTTTGTAGACTATGGATTCCGGGTTTCACTACGCTGGCAGCTCCCTTATTTCCCCTCACCAAGGAGGGAGGAGGGTTCACCTGGACCTCTGAACATCAGAAGGCCTTTAAAGATATCAAAAAGGCCTTGTTAAGGGCACCAGCTTTAGCCCTACCGGATTTAACCAAGCCTTTCACTCTATATGCGAATGAAAGGACAGGGGTTGCCAGAGGCGTTCTTACTCAGACTTTAGGACCTTGAAAGAGACAGGTAGCCTGCTTATCTAAGAAACTGGATCCTGTTGCAAGCAGATGGCCCACATGCCTGAAAGCTATTGCGACTGTGGCCTTACTTGTCAAAGATGCTGCTGATAAACTGACTTTGGGACAGCACATTACAGTGGTGGCACCCCATGCCCTTGAGAACATTATCCAGCAGCCCCCTGACCGGTGGATGCTAAAATGACCCACTACCAAAGCCTATTATTGACTGAGAGAGTGATATGCACACCCCCCCTCCCCCGGCCACCCTGAATCCTGCTACCCTACTGCCTGAGGCTGATGACTCACCTAAAGGACCGACCCTGGCCAGGAAGTCTGAACTGGTACACTGATGGAAGCAGCTTTGTTGTTGAAAATACATTTTCAGGGTGGGTAGAGGCCTTCCCTGCAAGGACTGAGACTGCCAATACAGTGGCCAAGAAGATTCTTGAAAAGATTTTTCCGAGGTTTGGAGTACCCAAGGTAATTGGGTCTGATAATGGACCCGCTTTCGTTGCCCAGGTAAGTCAGGGACTGGCCACTCAACTGGGGATTAAATAAAAATTACATTGTGCCTACCGTCCCCAAAGTTCAGGACAGGTAGAAAGGATAAATAGAACTCTAAGCCGGGCGGTGGTGGCGCACGCCTTTAATCCCAGCACTTGGGAGGCAGAGGCAGGTGGATCTTTGTGAGTTCGAGGCCAGCCTGTTCTACAAAGCGAGCCCAGGACAGCCAGAGATATTCAGAGAAACCCTGTCTCGAAAAACCAAAAAAAAAAAAAATAGAACTCTAAAAGAGACCTTGACTAAATTAGCCTTAGAGACCGGCGTGGGAGACTGGACAGCCCTCCTTCCTTTTGCCTTATTCCGGGTCAGGAACACCCCGGGGGCGGTTTAAGCTGACACCTTATGAGATTCTCTGTGGGGGGCCTCCTTCTCTTACTGAGGCTGGCTGAATGTTCCATCCTGATGTTGTCCTTTCTAACCCCTTGTTCACCCGCTTTCGTTGCCCATCCCTTGAAGTAGTTTTGGCGTAAAGCCTGGGAGCAGCTCTGGGAGGCTTATGAAGCTGGAGACCAGAGCGTGTCTCATCAGTTCCAGGTTGGAAAAACCGTACTCGTCTGGCGCCATGGAGCTGGGAACCTTGAGCTGAAGGGAATGAAAATTATTAAAAAGACCCCCTAAATCGGCAGTAGAACCAGGCCAGCCGCCAGGTGATTCCCGGAACTTAGCTGACCATAAACAGGTTAAAACCAAGAATGAAGGTCAATTGGGCCCCCAGGGCTTCAGGAACTGGCTGACCACAAGATTAGATTCATTCCTGAGACAAACAGATGTAAGATGTTTCCCGCTGACTAACTAATGGGCTGGGCTGGTACATTCCAGCTGTATTTCCCCTCCCCCTTAGGTTGTGGTAAACGATGGGCTGGGCTGGTACTTCCCACCTGTAATTTCCCCCACCCCCTTAATCTGTGGTGCTCCCCCATAAAATGTTGGACTCTCCCCCAAATCATGGTCGTGACTCCTAGCCCTGCGTGGGATATGAGTGGCGTCCCTCAGTGCACTGAGCCCCCCCCTTTCCCCCTTTTTCCCCCAAAATAAACCTCTTGCGATTGCATCAAGATGGTCTCTTGCGAGTTTTGGGGCGGCCGTGATATCCTGAGTGTCGGGTGAGGAACTTCCCTCCCCCGGGTCTTTCAGAGCCTCACTGGAAGGGACCATACCTGGTGCTCTCGACTACCCCCACCCCAATGAAGGTAGAGGACATCTCTGCTTGGATCCACGCCTCGCACGTAAAGAAAACTGAACCTCCTAAGGATGAGTGGAGATTAAAAAAGACTGTAGACCCTCTTAAGCTACACCTGCGTTGCAGGTGCTCTCCAGATGGGGAATGACAACCCCCATGCCCCTCAAAAACTTGTACTTGTCAGGTAGCTTCCCAAACTGGGGAAGTCGTCTGGTCAATTTCTAAGGTAGTCCCCTCCCTTTCCTGACTTCTGCCAGCTAGCTGCAGGCCTGGAACAGGGGGATATTTCTGGGGCAGACCCCCAGAACCTCCCTGAGAGGGACCCTCGATAAAGACACTCTATAGGGCTAAGAGCAAAGTTCGGGTATGGGAGACCAGAGGGACGCTGTGGGCTGGCTCAACAAGATTTTTACGTCTGTCCAAGGAAAGGTAGGGACAGGAGTGCGGCTAGGCAGTGTGGAGGGTGTTGGCTCTGTTTAACTTCTGGACCCCCTTACTATGAGGGCATCGCTGCGTTGGGTACTTTTACTAACACCACCAACCATGACGCCTGCTCATGACATAAAAAGAACAAACTGATCCTAACTGAAGTATCAGGAAAAAAGACTTGTTTAAAAAACCCACCTGCTGCCTATAAACACTTATGCAATGAGACCCTGAGGTCTCCAAAGACTTCTGATACCAGATACTTATATCCTGGCATAGATATCTGGTGGGCCTGCAACACAGGACTAACTCCCTGTGTTGCCACTTATATCTTTAATGATACCAAAGATTATTGTATGTTAGTACAGCTTATGCCTAGAGTACTCTATCTCCCCACAGATGCCTTTGTGGATGAGTTTGATTTCCGCCATGAGCGATTTAAGAGAGTCTATTTCCCTGACTTTAGCTGTAATTTTAGGATCAGATATGACACTGGAACAGCTGCCCTAGTGCAGGCCCCTCAGTACTTTCATCAATTAAGAGTAAGCGCCGTACACCCCCTAAGTCGGCAGTAGAGCCAGGCCAGCCGCCAGGTGATTCCCAGAACTTAGCTGACCATAAACAGGTTGAAACCAAAAATGAAGGTCAATTGGGCCACGGGCCCCCAGGGCTTCAGGAACTGGCTGATCACAAAGTAGATAACAAAACAAGATTAGATTCATTTCTGAGACAAACAGATGTAGGATGTTTCCCGCTGATTGACTAATGGGCTGGGCTGGTACATTCCAGATGTATTCCCCTCCCCTTTGGGTTGTGGTAAACGATGGGCTGGGCTGGTACTTCCTACCTGTAATTTCCCCCACCCCCTTAATCTGTGGTGCTCCCCCATAAAATATTGGACTCTCCCCCAAATCATGGTCGCGGCTCCTACCCCTGCGTGGGATACGAGTGGCGCCCCTCAGTGCACTGAGCCCCCCCCCTTTCTCCTTTTTCCCTCCGAAATAAACCTCTTGTGATTGCATCAAGATGGTCTCTTGTGAGTTTTGGGGCGGCCGTGATATCCTGAGTGTTGGGTGAGGAACTTCCCTCCCCCGGGTCTTTCATGAACAATATTTGGTGTACTCTAATACACATCCCTAATCTCTGTAGAACATGGCCATAAAGCCTGGTTTAACAGTTTTAAATAATTTTGTGGATTATAGTTAATATCATTTGTACCATCTCTTTCCTTCCCCGGATCCCATCATTGTTTTTAATTCAAGGCTGTTGTGATTTGTCTTAAACTGTTTGTATTCAATTGTTAATTGTTTGCCCCCTGTCTTACTTACCTTTGGAGCCACAGTCATGTACCCAAAATGACTTTTGTAACTCTTGCCTCTTAAGTTTTCCCTGATCGATTGAATAAAGTTTCCTGTAGCCTGAGCTAGGCAAAAGAGAGGGGCTTAGGTAAGGGTCACGGAATTTTGGAGGTGGGAGAAGCCATAAGGGGTTAGGGAAGCAGGAGAGGAGAAAAGGAGCAGACACCATATGATAGGTGGAAGAGAAAAAGTGCATGTGGCCAAGAACACCATGCTCTGGGGACTTGACCATATGGAATGTGCTAGTATTTTGGGGGGTTTTGGCTCAGAGATTGAAAGCTAGCTTAAGATTTGCCTAGACCCAGTGCTTAAGGGTATATTGGATTTTGGCAGGTCTCTATTTATACATTGTGGGTTAAAGATTATCTATACCAACTTATCAATCATAAATATATGTATTAATTAATATTAATTTTACTACAGTTATTGTTGGTTTTCTGGACTGCTGGATATCCTGACAATGAAGATTGATTGGGTTTTCCCCAGGAACAGAAAGTAGCCTACAGAGGTCTATGCCCCCTTTCCCTTCTAACCTTCATTCTCTCCTACCTAGTGTTGGGGGTTTGGAAGGGATTAGGGTGAATAAGGGTTGGGAGAGAGAGATATAAGAATCCAATAAAATAGATAAAATAAATATGCCTACAGATGTGCATCACTGTGGGGGCAGACGTTGAGTTCTTCCTATGCTCAAGCTATGGCCAGTGTGACACACAGTCTCCTGCTGCTGCCTGTGGATCTGTATCTGGAAACAAATAAAACCATGCTGATGGGCACTTGAGTTCTTTTCTTTTTTAAAAATTTATTTGTTTAACCGGGTGTGGTGGCGCATACCTTTAATCCCAGCACTTGGGAGGCAGAGGCAGGTGGATCTCTGTGAGTTTGAGGCCAGCCTGGTCTACAGAGTGAGTCCAGGACAGCCAGAGATACACAGAGAAACCCTGTCTCGAAAAACCAAAAAAAAAAAAAAAGATTTGTTTATTATGTATACAGTGTTCTATCTGCATGTATGCCTGCAGGCCAGAAGAGGACACCATATCTCATTATGGATGGTTATGAGCCACCATGTAGCTGCTGGGAATTGAACTCAGGACCTTTAGGAAGAGCAGTCAGTGCTCTTAACCTCTGAGTCATCTCTCTAACCTATCAGGGATTTTTAAAAATCATTATTTGAAGCAGAAAGAGCCACCCTGAATATGGCTCACACCCAAAAGGACATATAAGAAGGAAACTTTGCTTTTTGCTTCCTTGTGCTCACTCTTGCTGGCAAGTTTATGTATCTTGTTGCTGAGGCTGTTACTAAATCCAACTTCTTTAAGATTTCAACTATGGGGCTGGAGAGATGGCTCAGCGGTTAAGAGCACTGACTGCTCTTCCAAAGGACCAGGGTTCAAATTCCAGCACTCACATGGCAGTTCACAGCTGTCTAATTACCGGGTGTGGTGGTAAACGCCTTTAATCCCAGCACTTGGGAGGCAGAGGCAAGCAGATACACAAAGAAAGCTGAAGGCATACTTTAAAACTATCGTTTGTTTGTTTGGTTTGGTTTTTTGAGACAGGGTTTCTCCGTGTGGCCCTGGCTGTCGTGGACTCACTTTGTAGACCAGGCTGGCCTTGAACTCACAGAGATCCGCCTGCCTCTGCCTCCCAAGTGCTGCAATTAAAGGTGTGCACCACCACCACCCAGCTATTTGTTGCTATATCAATATCTCTATCCAACTTCCAACCCACTGACCCGAGGTACAGGAGAAAAAAGTTAAGTTGAGACAGAGACTGTAGACCTCTTTAGTTGTAGGTCCTTAGGGTGATTTGTCAGGATTACAGCAGTCTAGCCAAACAGCATACACAGGAACATTACCAGCAATAACATGAAGCTGCAGCAGTTCAGAGGAGGTCTAGAAGAGACAGCAGCAGCAGTAGCAGCTGCTACAGTATCAGTGGTGGCGGTGACAAGAATTGCCTTACACCTGCTTGAGGCCATGGTCTCTTCAGTCTGACCTGGGCCATGATCTTCAGTATTGAAGGCAGCAGTAAGTCTCAGAAGAAGCAAGTCTTGAGGTGTTGTCTGGAGTATTTCAAAGTGAAACAGCGATGAGAAGAGATGCCAAGCAAAAACCCTGCTGTGTTTCTGGGATTTCTATTTATACCCCCTCAAAATCTACATAAGGATGTTTTTTAATTGGCCAACATCACACCCCCTGCATGAGATAATACCCTCTTGACCAAGATCATGCGCTCTCCAAGGAGTCTGTCCATCAAAGGATGTTTTCCAGCAAAAAGCCAAAAAAGCATGTTTCCTGCACATGGCAGTTTACTGTTGGCAAAAATCACATGCTCTACCATCAGGATGTCTTTCTTTCTTTTTTTCTTTCTTTCTTTCTCTCTCTCTCTTTTTCTTTTTTCTTTCTTTCTCAGGGTTTCTTCTCTGTGTAACAGTCCTGTCTGTCCTGGAACTCACTCTGTAGACCAGGCTGGCCTTGAACTCACAGAGATCCACCTGCTTCTGCCTCCCCAGTACTAGGATTAAAGGCATGCGGCACCATGCCCATCAGGATGTTTTGTACGCCTCTTTCGTGAGTCTGTTTTTCAGTGGTGGACAAAACACTCCCACATCCCACTCTTGAAACCAAAACAAAAAACACAATCATTCAACACAATCATGGTTCTTTTTTTTTTTTTTCTTTTTTCTTTTTTTTTTTTGTGAGACAGGGTTTCTCTGTGTAACATCTTTGGCTGTTACAAAAACTGGGTTACGGTTAGGGTTAGGGTTTCTCTGTGTAACATCTTTGGCTGTCCTGGACTCACTCTGTAGACCAGGCTGGTGGCAAACTCACAGAGCTCCACCTGCCTCTGCCTCCCAAGTGCTGGAATTACATGCCCGGCAATTGCAGACAGCTGTGAACTGCCATGTGGATCCTGGGATTGGAACCTGGGTCCTTTGGAAGAGCAGGCAGTGCTCTTAGACAGTGCTCTTAATCACCAAGCCATCTCTCCAGCCCCACAACCGTGTTCTTTTTTTGTTGTTGTTTTTTTGAGACAGGGTTTCTCTGTGTAACCCTGGCTGTTCTGGACTCACTCTGTAGACCAGACTGGCCTTGAAGTCACAGAGATCCACCTGCCTCTGCCTCCGGAGTGCTGGGATTAAAGGTGTGTGCCACCATGCCCAGCTATTACAGACAACTGTGAACTGCAATGTGGGTGCTGGGATTTGAACCCAGGTCCTTTGGAAGTACAGCCAGTGCTCTTAACCACTGAGCCATCTATCAAGCCCCCACAACCATGTTTTTAAAGAAATTAAAACTTCCACCACAGAAACCCTGTCTCGGAAAAAAAAAAAAAAAGATTTCTACTGTCTTAGTTACTGTTCTGTTGCTGTGAAGAGACCCCAGGATCACAGCAACTCTGATAAAGGAAAACTTTTAATTGGTGCTGGCTTACAATTTCAGAGATTTAGTCCATTATCATCATGGCAGACATGGTGCTGGAGAAGGAGCTGAGAGTTCTACATCTTGATCTTCAGGCAGTATAGAAGGAGACCTGTCAGACTGGGGATAGATTGAACATATAGGAGATCTCAATGCCTGCCCCCACAGTGACATACTTCCTCCACCAAGACCATACCCACTAATGGTGTCACAATAGTGACACTCCCTATGGACCAAGTATTCAAACACACAAGTCTGTGGAGGCCATTCCTATTCAAACCACCATACCAACATAGACTAAAAGCTAACAGATCTCTTGTACTCCTTGGTTTCTCTAGTAGCAGATTGGGACTACAGAAACTTTCATCCTTGTGGACTGAACAACTAGCAGATTCTTGGCCTTTCTGTTGTGAGAAAAATATTACTGGGCTACCTGGACACATTTCCCTTTTAGTACATATTCTATTAGTTCCTTTAGAGAACTATGATGAATACGTATACCCAGCTCTTGGGAAGCTGAAGCAGGGAAGTCAAGTTCAAGGTCAATCAGGGCTACAGTGTGACACCTTGTCTCACCAAAGCTTGTTACTGCCTTGCTGTATAAGCGATTTCTTTTTGGGTCTTTGTGTATACCTGACCCCTTAGAGTATATTGAGATCAGACCCTAATTATGGGTCAAAGACAACAGAGGATGATCGCACTGACACTTCTTGCACATCATCACAGGCCTTCTAGGATAGCTTGCAATCTTTTCTGACTCTTTAAACTGTCAAGGTTGATAGAGCTAAATCAAACACAAAATTTACTCATTCTGGTCAGTGAATCACAGTATCAGTCAAACTAGGCAATGGGTAGGGCTACCTTTCATTTATATTTCTATGATAAAATATCTGACAGACAACTAATTTAAGGGAAAAGGAGTTTGTTCAGATCACAAATTCCCTTTTATAGTCCATCATTTCAAAGAAGTCAACTCAGGAATTTGAAGCAGCTGGTCAAAAGCAGAGAGAGAGAGAGAGAGAATGTTTGCATGTCTACTGAACAAATTGCTCTCTCTATATAAAGTCCAAGACCCTAACCTAGGGAATGGTGCTACTCATAATGAAGTGGTCTTCCCATCTCAATTAATTAACATAATCAAGAGAATCCCTCCCATGCTGGGTTGCTGCATCGCACACCTTTAATCCCAGCATTCAGCAATTCAGTAGGCAGAGACAGGTGAATCTCTAAGTCTGATCTACATAGTGAGTTCCAGGACAGTCAGAGTTACATAGTGAGACCCTGTCTTGAAAAAAACCAAAAAAAAAAAAAAAAAAAAAGAAAGAAAAAAACCAAAGAGAGAGTCCGTCACCCAAGACATTCCACAGGCCAACCTAATCTAGACAATCCCTCATTGAGACTCTTCTCATGTGGTTCTAAAGTGTCAAGGTAACAATCAAAACTCACTCTCATGGGCCTATAAGATGGTTCAGTGGGTAATGATTTGAGTTTGACCACTAAGAACCATATGGTGAAAGGAGAGAACTCCTGCATGCTGTCCTTGCACCTCCACACACATATTGTGGCATTTTCTCTCTCTCTCTCTGTCTGTCTGTCTCTCTCTGTCTCTGTTTCTCTTTCTCACACACAAACAGAAATCAAGAAATCAAATGCAGAAAATAATTTTTAAAAAGAACTGGAAGTCAAACATAGTGACATAAGCCTTTAATCCCAGCATTCACAAGGCAGGGATAGGAAGATCTCTGATTTGAGGCCAACCTGGTCTACAGAGTGAGTTCTGGGGCAGCTAGGGCTGTATACAAAGAACCTATCTGCTGAATAAGCAAACAAACTACACGTGGGTACCTGCACTTCAGTGTCTAAAGTGATGGTAGTGCCTAGCTAGTGCTGGGATCAGTGACCTTAGAAGTGGGATCCCTGGCTGAGGATGGCAGAAGCATGGGCTAGTAATCTCAGCATTCAGGTTTAGGCAGAAGGATTACAGCAGCTGCCCTGTCCATAGCTAGGTAAAGAAGCCTTGCTAGGGAGCTGCTCACAGGAAGGAGTGAGTGCCTTCTTTTTCTAGCCTTGTGGTCTCTTGGGAACATTCCCTGTTGGAAGAGACTGAGAGGTCTAGATGTCAAAGCATGTACATCTCTCGTCAAAGTCATCAAGCAGAGACACAAACTGGTTTGGCATGCCTACAAGCCAGCAGTTCACCTCCTAGGATCTGTAAATAGATCCCAAGAGACACTCACATGTACCAGCTATATTCATAATATCAGAGACAAGGAACAACTCATTTGTCTACTGATAGGAGTATGGCTGAGTGAATTACAGTGTGTCCATACAATGGCTGCTGCTCAGCAACTCAAAGAGAAGGGATACAGCAGATAACACGGATAAATCTCACAGACATAACAAGAATGCAGCGTTTCATTGATGAACACTCTAACAATCAGTGAGATCTACCTACAGCCTGAGGTGCCAGAAAAGAGGTCAAGTCCTGTTGTGAGGGTGGCCTGGAGGAGGCACAAGAAGTTTTCAAATGTTCAATAGTTTGATCAAATGATGGTCACATGAATGAGTTCACACAGGTAAAAACCTCACGCATATATTTTATGCGCACTAATCCTTGACAAGGATGTATTCAGTGCACAGGCATGATGGGACACACCCTTAATTCTAGCACTCAAGTGAAATTCAGGAAGATCAGGAGTTCAATGTCATCTTCAGCTACACAGAAAGTTTGAGATCAGTCAAGACTATTTGAAACTCCGTTTCATAAGAAACCAAAAATGTGTTCAGTGGATGTTCAGAGTATTTGTTCTACATAATCCTACAGTGGTACTGGATGTCATTGTTGGCCATGCATCATTATAGTCATGAACTCTAATATCAAGTATAAGCTTTAGTTAGCAAGAGAATTGCAGTATGGGAATATCAACTGTGATGGGCAGACAGGGGCACTCTCCACTTTCCCTTCAAGTTTTCTTTCTGTGAAGCTAAAATTGCTCTAAAAGTCCTCTTTTAGTGATGACTGACTGAATAAGCACAAGGATCTGGGTTCCACACCCAGTACTTCAAAATAAAAATAAAACGACATGTGGTGATAGTGCACACCTTTAATCTCAGCACTCAGGAGGCTGAGGCAAGTAGGTCTGTATGAGTTTCAGGGTAGCCAGGGCTACATAGCAAGACCTTGGTCTCAAAAACCCCCAAATGATGATGATGTTGATAAAATTATAAACACACACACAAAGTGTAGGAGTTGAGGATCTGGGGCAGAGTGCCTACTTAGCAAGTGCAAGATCATCAATTTGATTTGATTCCCTACCACAGCAAGACTAGGGTTATGGGGATAGGGAGATGGTTGAGTCTGTAAAGTGTTTACTGCACAAGCATGAGAACCTGAGTTTGAGTCTTCAATACACATAATAGGGGGAAAAAAGTAACATTTATAACATCTGTAGTCTCAATATTGAGGAATTAGAGGCAGATCCCTGGGGCTTGCCAGCCAGCCAATGGACCTGAGTTGGAAAATTATGGGTTCAGTGATAGACTCTGTCTTAAACAGTAAGGTGGATGGAGAGAGATAATTGAGTGGGTCATCTTTTGGGCACTTGCTCAAAAACATGAGGACCTGAGTTCAAATCTCTAGCACCTACATAAAGTGCAACCATGGTCACGCACTCCTTATAACCTTAGCACTGTAGGATTGCTGGCCCTTGCTGGTTGCCAGTTGATCTCAAGATTCAGTGAGAAACACTGTCTCAAGGGAATAAGGGGGAAGGGATAAAGTGAGAGACCAAATTTCTTCCTCTAGCCTCAGTCTGTGCACATAAACTCACACACACATTGGTGTACAGCACACACTTACATTAAATAAATAATTAAGGTGGACAGTGATTGAGGAAGTCTGGCCTCCATACATGTGTATATGCAGTTTCACATGCATGAACATGTACACATACAAAAAACAAATGTGTCTTTTTGTTGTTGTTTGTTCATTTGTTTCTTTTTGGTTTTTTGAGACAGGGTTTCTCTGTGTAGCCCTGGCTGTCCTGGAACTCACTCTGTAGTCTAGGCTGACCTTGAACTCAGAGACCCATCTGCCTCTGCCTCCCAAGTGCTGGGATTAAAGGCGTGCACCATCATGCCCAGCATCCCTTCAGCTCTTTGTGACCTGTCATATCTGTGCTCTGCTTCTGCTCCCACACTCCCATGCCACAGCTCACCTCTGCCCTCCTTACACCTACCTGGTAAGAACAGTAGTTGTGGAATGTTTTATTAGCTGAGCTGCTTTGTGCCTGAGCCAAAAGACTTTTTTTTTTATGAGACAGCCAGTAAACAGTTTGTGGGTAGAACAGAACAGGCTGATGCTGTTACAGGTAGATAGTGGGAATAATGACTGCCAAATGGATTCTCTGTGAATAGGATCAGAGAACTAGGCAAGAGCTGGGACGCACACAGCATTAGGACTGGGGCTTTTTGACAGTAGAGGCTGGTGTACCAGGCTTGTATGCTGACAGGACTGATGCAGTGGGGACAGCAAAAGAAAAGGAAAGGCAGTCGGGCGGAGGTGGCACACACCTTTAATCCCAGCACTCGGGAGGCAGAGGCAGGCGGATCTCTGTGAGTTTGAGGCCAGCCTGGTCTACAAAGTGAGTCCAGGACAGCCAGAGAAACCCTGTCTTGAAAAACCAAAAAAAAAAAAAAAAAAAGAAAAGAAAAAGAAAAAGAAAAAAGGAAAGGCAAGACTTTGGAGTAAATCTCACAGGGTAGATTCACTGGAGGGGAACATGCCTCAGTGGAACATCTTGGGGCAAGGCTGGTGGTGGGAACTGGAAACCATAGGGAAGACACCTTTTCCTTTTTGTTGTTTTGTTTTTTGAGACAGGGTTTCTCTGTGTAACAGCCCTGGCTGTGTGGACTCACTTTGTAGACCAGACTGGACTAGAACTCACAGAGTTCACCTGCTTCTGCTTCCCAAATGCTGGGATTAAAGGTGTGTGCCAATACGGCCCAGCCATTTTTTTTTTTTTTTTGAAAGCCTTCCACTGATTCAATTAGTTAACGAAGAAGTAGCTCACATTTGTAATTTCAGCACTCTGGAGACTGAGATAGGAGGGCAGATAACAAGGCCTGGCAGTAGGGTGGAATGCTGAAACTCTGGAAGGAAGAGGAAAGAAAAGGGGATTGGAGAGATGGCTCAGCGGTTAAGAGCATTGGCTGTTCTTCTAAAGGACCCGGGTTCAAATCCCAGCATCCATATGGCAGTTCACAGCTGTCTGTAATTGCCGGGCATGGTGGCACATACCTTTAATCCCAGCACTCGGGAGGCAGAGGCAGGTGGATCTCTGTGAGTTTGAGGCCAGCCTGGTCTACAAAGTAAGTCCAGGACAGCCAGGGCTACACAGAGAAACCCTATCTCGAAACAAAACAAACAAACAAAAAGAATAAATAAATAAATAGAAAGAAGAAAGGACTGAGCCGGGAGGTGGTGGCACACGCCTTTAATCCCAGCACTTGGGAGGTAGAGGCAGGCGGATCTTTGTGAGTTCGAGGCCAGCCTGGTCTACAAAGCGAGTCCGGGACAGCCAGAGATATTCAGAGAAACCCTGTCTCGAAAAACCAAAAAAAAAAAAAAAAAGAAGAAAGGATTGAGGCTGTGCTGACCACAGACCTCAGGGCATCTCCTGCCTAGGAATAGAGCTTCCACAGCATGGGACAGGTATAGGGGAGTAAGAGCTCACTCAGTAAGTGATGACAAGATCTCTTCATTTCCAGGTTTTTAATTTGCCTGTTATAATTCTGATATTATGTACATATATATATATATATATATATATATATATTCTTTTGTTTTTTGTAGGGGGCTCATCAACAGACCAAGCAAAGGCATACAGGGAGGCCACAGCAGTGCTGGGAGAACCAATCTTTGCTTCTTTTTTTTTTTTTTTCCTTTTTTTGTCTGCTTTTATTTTTCCCGGAGTGGGATCATCAAAGCTAACTGCTATAAAAAGGAGAAACCACCTAGAGACTCAGACATCTGCCTACACACTAGTGGCATATGGGGAAAGGGCAAGGGCACAAACTTTCAAAGTCATGGTGTATTTACATTCCCAACATGGGGGACAGGGGAAGGGGCTGAGGACAAGAACTGAGGGGCAGGCAGGGATGCTAAGGGGTCCTGGAGTATGGTGGCAGCAGGGAGAAGCTCAGCCAGTGCCCATAAGAGAAGGTGTGCCTATCTCCGGCAGTCACAGCCGCCACTTTGATGTTGTCTGGTGGGTACCGAAGGCAATGTAAGAGAGAGAGAGAGAGAGAGAGAGAGAGAGAGAGAGAGAGAGAGAGAGAGAGAGAGAGTAGCTCCTGAAAGGTGGAATAGCAATGGGAGGAGGGTGTGAACCCAGTGTGCTAAGTGGTGGGGGTGGAGACTCTGGGGTTTCCAGATGGCCTGTTCTACACAGGTGGCCAGCTTTCTCAGGTCTCCATCCTGATTAGAACAAAAATGGCAAAGAAAAGGGAGCAGATGGTGGGGACAGAGTTCTGTCCCTAGTCAGGCTAGCCAGGGAGTAGCTGGAGAAAGAAGAGGTGTCAACCTAGTCCTGAGGAGACCACAGCATGCCTGTTCCCAGTCAGAGAGTGAGAAAGATGGCATCTCAGAGATGGTTCAGAGGATACTCCTTTGTCCTCTCTTCCAAACTGTAGCCTCTCTGTCTAAATGGGTCGGCAAGGCAGCACCTGAAGATCCCTGATATGGGAGTAAACTGCCCCAAGCTGGGGCAAAGCAGCGTATGCCCAGGAAAGGGTGCAGCTGGGTTTTGGCAATAAAGAGGGTAGCGGGTGTTAAGAAGGAGACTCGAAGCCACAGTTCCTCTCCTCTGTTCCAGTCAAGTCTTCCATGGGCTGTGGAGAGAGGGAAAGGCCTCAATCCCAAAGTCAGTACATCAGTGGCATGGTGCATTGGCCAGGTATCTCAGCCTCTGGCTCCCCTGCACCTATGGTACTGGGCACAGCTTGGCTTGCCTCACCTGGCTGGACCTCACTATTCTAGGGCTACTGCAGGATTGATAGGAGAAGTGGCCCCTGAGCTGTCATTGCCTCCTGCTGCCTCCTTCTCTTTCTTGCCACTGTACTGGCCTATGAAAGAGCCATCCTCATTGAACTGGACGTCCACACTGCCCCCATAATCAGCCAGGCTGTCATCACTGCCCAGGGGTTTGATGTCTCCATTGAGAGATGGCTGGCTGCTGCCAAAGGCTTTCTCTTCATTATCACTGTATGGAGAGAAGGAAGGGTGTAAGTATATGTATTGCAGGGCCCTGGCAGGAGACCCCAGCAGGTCACCCTAATAGTTCCTTGCCCTCTTTTATTTGCCTGTCCTCACAGGAAATTTTGGGACTCAGCTTGACACACTTCTGGGACATCAGGCTGTACGCATGATGCCACAGGGCCTGTGCCTACTGCTGGAGCTGCTCTTAGGGTTAAAGGCAGCCAGAAGGGCGAGAGGCAAGCCTAGAAATTCCAGTCTTTTTTTTTTTTTTCGAGAGGGTTTCTTTGTAACAGAGCCCTGGCTGTCCTGGACTCGCTTTATAGACCAGGCTGGCCTTGAACTCATAGAGATCCTCCTGCCTCTACTTCTGGAGTGCTGGGATTGAAGGTGTGGGCTACCACCACACTTGGCCAGAAATTAGAGTCTTAACATATTAAGAGTCTGAGAATAATTGGGCATGTTGGCTTTTCCCCAAAAGAGTAACTGATGGGACACCAAAGGAAAAGTGAGGAACCTCCCCATTCCCTGGGCTCTAAATGAAAATTCCTATTGTCCCACCTTACCTCTCCAGGGATCTGAAGTCACCCGGAAGCACAGAAAAGAGAGAGGAGTTGAGTAAGAAGCAGAGGTCAAACCAAGCTGGGCCAACCCCTATTCCTGCCCCTGCTCACCTGTACTCGCCGAAGGTCTCGTCTTTCATCGGCCGGGCTTCGGAGTCTACCTGAGTATCCTCCTTGTCCTTCACTACAGACATACCAGAGGAGTCAGCTTCTCCTGTCCACCCCCAAACTCTAGATCCCCTTCTGCTAAGAGTCTCCAACACTGTCTTGACAGCACTTTTAGAAGCCTTCAGAGTTACCCACCCAACCCATGTGGGTCCAGCTCCCACTGGTGTAGGCCTCTGTGGCCCCAGGCTAGGAAGAAGGCATATTTGGCCTCTGGCTTTTCTCTACTCTCAGCTGTACCACCCTACCCCTGAGCCTGCACATTTTCCAGGGTTACCTGAGTACTTGCCGCCCTTGCTGCGTTTGATGAAGCAGAGAATGAGCAGGATGAGGAGCAAGAGAATGATAGCACTCACAAAGGCGATGAACCAGCCCTCAGAGGCAAAGCTACCTGTAGTAGAAACTCGCACGGGGCCTGAAGGCACAGAGTGGGAAGGAGACAAAGCCCAGGCCCTGTGATGAGCTGCCCAAGGGAGGCACGCTACATTCCTAAGCCCGAGCAGCAGCCCCTAAGCTAAGGCATGGTGCTCAGGACTCATTTGAACCTATAGGGAACCTTCTGGGGCCAGGATGTGTCACAGTAGCAGATGAGGAGAGAGGGAAGGGAGCCCTCTGTAGATGGTGTAGGGAAAGGCACACTGGCCACAGCACACCCAGATTTCTGGGAGGCAAAAAAGCTGTGCAGTGGTTCATGGCCGCGAAGGGCTGCATGCAAAACCACCAAGCAGTGGCACCCAGGGCTTCCTGGCAGAAGATAGTGGCCCCAGTGCCTCACCAGTGCCATTAGTCTTCACAGCCAGATGGTGCAGGAGGACCTTCTCCTTCATCAGGTGGATCTCGTACTTGGTGTCAGGCTGTAGGTCCCACTGTGTGTAGGAGCTCTGATTGTAGCTGACATATTGAGGCTGAGGCTGGCGATCAGGGGTCACCTTTCCTTCTGCACAGATGAGGTATAGTGGCAGGGGGACTCAACAAGAGTACTAAGGACACCTTAGCGGCAAGGACAGAACCTGAGCTTCCTTCCCTAGGGACATCTCTGCACTCACCTGGCATGGCTTTGAACAAGATGTAGAACCTGAAATTGCACTGACCCTCCCGAGGGACCCAGGAGACCACGCTGTAGTTTTCACCTGCTGTAGCTGAGATGTTGCCAAAATCTGGCTTGCCTGGAGAACGTAGGAGCAAAGGGGGACCACAAGGCCCTTCAAAGGCCCACCCTTCTGAGCCCAGCCTCCCAGTCAACCTCCTCCCCTGGTCAAGCACAGGGGAACAATCAAGAGTAACAGCGCCAAAACCCTTGCTCCAGCTCACCAAACAGGGCCATGGTGCCTCCTTCACGCACAATGGGCTCCCCAGGGCCCTGCTGGGTGGTGGCCTGAAGCTGGAAGCGGTACTGCAGATCAGGGCTGAGGTTGGTGAGATTATGAGTCCGGAGCTCTGGGTCTGAAAGGTTGAAGAACAACTGCTCCTTGCTTTCTCCATCCACTGTGGAAAGAATTAAGAGGCTAGCCTCAATAACTAACTTAGGGCTTTTGCAGGTCTTCCAGCCTCCACACCAGGTACAGTGCACGCACAGGGGTGGTAAGAGAGCAGATAGCCAGTGAGCACTCCATTGTGGCTGAGTGGTGGCTGCCAACGCAGTAGCAGACTTGTGTCCGACTGGCATTCCAGGTGGAAGGCCTCAGGATGGCCAGGCACTGTGGAGCATAGAAGGGTAGAAGGTATTCACCTGAGTCCAAGGAGAAGGGGTAAGGGATGCAGGTATAGGGTGGGGCGTCAGACTCACCTCCCTCTGGGGTGCTGAAGGTCCATTCACTTGCAGGCCCCAAGCCCCGCCCATTAAAGGCCTGCACCTCCACATGGTAAGAGCTATAAGGACGCAAGCCACTGAGGATGGCACTGGTGGTGTTGGCAGGTAGTACCATGTGGTTTTTATGGATATGCCTCTTGCTGTGCTTTCTCTGGCTGCCCTTCCACCAGTATGTTACCTGTACAGAGGGCCAACAGACCTCGTAAGGGCAGAGGTCATTCAACAGGACCTAAAACATGTTCCTCACTACCCTTGACATACCCTCACCCAAGAACTTCCAGGAGAGCTGCTCACAGACAACAAACTCCCCACCCTCAATTCCATCACATTCCTCTTTAGTTCTCTCCATATCCTGAGTCCTTACATTGTATCCCCTGAGGTGGCCCTTAACCTGGGCCAAGTCCACAGGCCTCCACCTGACCAGCACAGTGCTTGAGTTGAAGACCGTGATGGCTTCCAGCTCAGGGCTCACCTGGGGGTCTGAAAACAGCCAGTTATTTGGAGAAGAAACAGGCCCTCACCTTAGCCAGCAGGTCAGACTTTTTCGCACAGGAAAGTGGGCTGCATGCCACACAAGGGGCTATTCAGCAAGGAATGGGACTCTCCAGGAAGAAAGCAGTAACTTACACAGAGAATTCACAAAAAATTCTTGAGTGGGTGCTCAAAATTACCATTTGATGATGCTCCACATTCCAGGGAACCCACAAGGCATGGAAACTTGCTCTTAACTCACATGCTGGGACTGAAGTGACTTGTATTCTTATATATTTTGGAATATTTACATATACATAGTAAGATGTCTTAAGGATAGGTTCTAAGTCTAAATCTACAGAGTTTCTCTCTGTAGTCTGGGCTGTCCTGGAACTCATTATGTATTGCAGGGTATCCTCTAATTTCTGCCTCAGCTTCTGGGATGACACACTTAACTTTATACATATACATATAGGCAGTCTCATGGAGCCCGGACTGGCCTCAAACTCTGTATGTAGCTGAGGATGGCCTTGAACTTCCAATCCTCCTTCTATCACCTATCACCTCTTGTGTGATGGGATTACAGGGGTGCATTACCATGTGTGCTTTATATGGTGCTGGGGAATCCAATCCAGCCTTCATGTATGCTAGGCAAGCACTCTACCAAATTAGCTACATTCCAGCCTTATGTACACTACACTATTTTTAGCAAGCATGTATTTTTGCTGATCCAACATAGAGTCAAGTGTGGAATTTCCCACTTAGGGTGCCATATTTCAGCTCCTGAAGCATCTCAGAGTTGGGATTTTCCGATGAGGGATGTTCAGCCTATACCAGATACTCCCTGGACCAGAGGAAGTGCTGCCAAAGATAGTGCTGGTTCACTCAACTGAAATAGTGGTTGCTATTTCTGCTAATGGAAGAAATGCAGCATTTTGAGCTGTGCAGAACTATAACATTGTGGAATCTATGGGAAATCATATCCTTGTTTGTAATAATTGTACTCTGACCAGGTGTGGTGGCACATGCCTTTAATCCCAGCACTAGGGATGCAGAGGCAGGTGGATCTCTGTGAGTTCAAGGCTAGTATGGTCTACAGAGTGAGTCCAGGACAGCCAGGTATACACAAAGAAACCTTGTCTTGAAAAAAAAAGAATTGTACTCTGAAGCACCGAGAGGTGGGGGCTGGCAGTGGCAAGTGGGGAGTGAAAAATACATGTACACAGGCTGGCATGCATGAGGATTCCGGCCCCAGCCTCCAAGCCCCAGGATGTGGGCCAGGCCCACTCCAATACTCACAATCTTCCCCTGAATAGCCAATGGTGACCTGTGGCTCAGGGCCCTTGCCCTGGTTGTTCACTGCCTGGACTTTGATCTCATAAGGCACAAAGGTGGAAGTGTTAGACACCACCAGGAAGGGCTCGCTCACAGTCTGCTCCCTCCAGGTCTCCTGCTTGCCCTGTGGGCGCCACTGCACACGGTACTGAATCTGGGGGGCATTCCAATCCATCCACCGGAGGGGCTGGAGGAGGCCAGTAGAAAAGAAGCCCATTGGCCAAGAGCTTCCCTCTTCTGCCATTGGCTTCCTCTTTAGCACAGCCAAAGAACAGCAAATAGCTGGGTCCTGGCTTCATGTCCACAATGCAGATCGGGGTAGGGACCCTCACCTTCCATGTGATGACCATGTTGTTGGTCTCATTCCCTTCCCCTCTCACATCCACAGGGTTCTTCTCTGGGGCTGGAAAGTAATGTGTCAACTTATCAGTGCTGCAGCAAGGACAATGAACAAATGGCCCATTGTGGCTCCTGAAGCAATAAACCAGCAGCCCCAAGAGTGCAACACAGCCCTCCCTGTTGCTCCTGGAACTCTAGAAGCAGGGGGCATGAGCACAGCACCTCTCTAGACTGGACCCACAGAACCTGGAACCCAGTGACTGGCACCCCTTCCAGGTGATCTGGGAGAGGTTGCTGCCTTGGCTTACCTGCCTCGGGTGTGACCACAGTCTCAGAGACAGGGCTGGGTTCCCCAGGGCCATATTTGTTGATGGCAGTGACCCGAAAGGTATAGTGGACATAGGGGGACAGCTTGAGGGTAGTAGAGGTCTGATTTCCTGGCACCTTGCCCAGACTATACCATTTCTCAGGAGCCATTTCCTTGTCCTCAAATTCAATGTCATACTCTGCCAAGAAGCAAATTCATAGTGGAGTAATGATAATGAACATATAATGTAGCTTAGTGGGGAGGGCAATGGGAGGTGGGTGCTGTAAAGGAAGACGAGCCCCCTGGGAAAACAAGCATGTGCCTCAGTGAGGTAGGCCATCCTTTGGCTATAGTTCTGGAAGACAGGAGGATCCCAGGAAGAGGGAGGGTTATCAGGGACAGTGCAGGGGATGCCACACTCAAGTCCCTTACTCTCAATGGGAGAGTTGTGGTCTTCAGCAGGCCTCCAAGACAAGTGCACCTGGCTCTGCTTCAGCAGATGTCGGTCGGACAGCTCCAGGTGAGGCACTGGCCCAGGGCTCCCTAAGGGCCACAAAAGGTGGATTCTCATGGAAGATGGATTCTCTGGCTGCCTCAAGAGCCATCCATATGACCTCACCCCCAACTCAGAATGTCCAGCAACAGGAGCCTGGGCATGGTGGGCCAGAAGATAGGTACTCTTTGTACTTAACACTACATTAGGACTTACCCACCACCAAGAGCTGTGCCCTGCTCTCCACCTCATCCAGTTCAGTGCTGGCCACACAGCTGTAGTTGCCCTGGTCACTGTAGTCCAGGCTCTGGATGATCAGTTGCCCACCTTCTATGAAATACCTAGAGGTGGGGACATACATGCCCCTTTGCTAGAGCCAGATGTACCACTTTCTTGCTGTTCCCAACCCTTTCCCTTGTCCCACTATAGACTTCCCCTCTGAGCCAGAGTACCTCCTGCCTGGACAAGGCTAGGAGGTCTGACTTCCAGTTTTTCCCACTCTGCTTCCTTCTACATAGCCCAGTTTAGGCCTGGGGGCCCTCACTTGTCACTGTCCCCACGTTCCTGGAGGTCTCTCCCATCTCCACGCCAAGTGATGCTGGCCTGCAAAGAGGGGTCAAAGGAGGCCCGGCATGTGAACGTCACCCTTGCACCTTTCTTCTCAATTGTGCTCCGGGGCCCCTGTATGATCTGGGTTGCTTCTGAGGGGAACAAAGGGGAGGGGAGGTCACTTTGATGTTCTCCACAGACTTTGACCCTTCGTCCCAGGAGGTTTGACAGTCATGTGTGGGCATCATCTAACCTTTAACTTGCAGGTTAGCCAAAATGGTCACATTGTTCTGGTCATTGGCAGCCTGGCAGAAATAGCGTCCAGTGTCATTGACTTGGAGGTCTCTGATACCCAGAGTTCCATTGGCATAGGGGAAAAATCGTTCATCCTGAAGCACCGTGGTACCTTCTTCATCCAGCCTAGAGTAAGCAGAGGGCCTGGCTTGCACTAACCAGCTTGGTCTCCGTGCTCTCCTAGAATCTTTAGATGAGAATGTAGCTTAGAAGCCTCTATAAGATGGGTACTCACCACTGGACACTGGGAACAGGCGCTCCAAAAGCTTTGCACAGCAAGTAAGCAGTGCTGCCCTCAACTGCCATGTATGTCTGATTGTCTTTCGTTAGGATCCTGGCTGGCAGCTCTAGGGGAAGAATAGTCTCAGGAGACAGGGTAGGTCTAGAGGTTCCAAGTAAGGGAGAAGCCAGATGGTACACACAGACCCTTAGGAGCCATGCTCATTGGCTTCCCTATTCCAGGCTGTCCTTTACAGCCTTGGTTACATGATCCCTTTAGCCTTGTATGTACTTCAGCCACCAGGATTCTACCAATTACTGGAGACTCAAAGAACAGTCAGCATCTTTCCCAAAGCCTTCCCTGCCCAGCCCCCAATCTCCCTGAGCACCTATGACAGAAGTCATCAGACTATCCTGGCTTACATCTTGTCTAGGGTACACTTCTGCTCAGACATGATGACAAGACCCTGCCCATTCTACAACTCCCACTCCCAATTATTGTGAGGATGAAGGAGAGATAGGGTAAAGTCCTTAGAAAGCAGTGAGGCAGCTCCAAGAGGCTATGCCCCCACCAGCAGCTGGCTGAGCAGTTTTGGTGGACTGGAGGGACATACTGGGAGCTATGAGGCAAGAATGAGCAGGTGGGTTGGTGGGAAGAAGGCACAGAGGGAAAGAAGACAGGCAGAAGATAAAGACACACAGCCTGTTGGCACTGCACTCACGGACAACATTGATGTAGGCATTGGCTAGTAGGAGCCCATGCCGGTTGCGGGCTTCACACTGGGTCACCATTGTGTCACTTGGTTGCACATTACTCAGGATCAGAGACCCCTGCTCAATCCTGTACTTCTGGTCCTTGTTCACCTCTGTGTGCAACAGGCAGGTCCCAAAGGCCCAGGTCAAAATACTGAGCTGTGCTGAGAGCTCTCCTTACCCTCCTCTTCCTCCCCTTGATGTTTTCCTGTATTCCCTACATACCCAACCTCTGCTGAGGCCCTACTTACTCTCCATAGGCATTCCGTTGATTCTCCAGGTGACTTCTGGCTGGGGCCTGCCTTGGACTTGACAGTCTAGGCGGGCAGTTTCTCCTGGCCCATACAAATGGCTTTGGGGCTTCTGCAGCCAATATGGGGCAGCTGAGCAGAAGGAAAGAGCAGCCTGAGCCTGAAGCCTGCTCTGGCCCTAAGTGCAGGCCCCACCCTCTCCCATGACAGTGGACATTGAAGACCATTAACTGTACTAGCTGAGAAAGGGTATACCAGGTCCATACCTTCCACAGTGACATAGTAGGCATGCTGGGCACTGCCCAGCAAGTTCTCAGCAAGACAGGTATACTCGCCATCATCCTCCTCACCCACATTGAGTAGCTGTAGGGTCTTGTTGTAGTTTTGGTAGATAATACGGTCTGTTGGCATAGGGTTACTGGGGTGCAGCCACTTGATGGTGGGTGTAGGGCTGCCCAGGGTCATAACACCAAGGGAGAAGAGAAGAGAGAGATGACAATATCACTCAGTCCTGAGGCCTAAACCTGCTGGGGCTACCCAGCACCAGCCCTGCACCCTAAAGACCCACACTCACAATCCCTCAGCAATGCACTCCAGGATCAATGGCTGCCCCTGCAAGGCTATCAGGTGGCTACTGGAGTTTGTGGGGAAGAGCAGGCGTGGCTTCCGGTCAATCATGCTGTTGGCTACCAGAAGAAAGGGAGTGACTTGGAGGATTTGGACATCCCAGTGGGGCCCTATATTTCTGCTTGTTCCTATGTTAAAAAGAATGGCTGCAGTGTGGTTCAGTGACTGAAAGTTTGCCTAACATTCAAGAGGCCCTGGGTTCCAGAAAAAAATTCATGAATTTGAAGCACAAGAATCACTAGTTCAAGGCCAGCTTGGTCTACAGAGTGAAGCTAATTTTTTTCAGACAGGGTTTCTCTGTGTAACAGCCCTGGCTGTCCTGGAACTCACTCTGTAGACCAGGCTAGCCTTGAACTCACAGAGATCTGCCTGCCTCTGCCTTCCGAGTGCTGGGATTAAAGGCGTGTGCCACCACGCCCGACCATTACAGACAGTTGTGAACTGCCATGTGGGTGCTGGGATTTGAACCCAGGTCCTTTGGAAGAACAGCCAGTGCTCTTAACCACTGAACCATCTCTCCAGCCCCTGAGTGAAACTATTATTTTTGCTGTTTTTTGAAACTACTTTTTTTTTTTAGAGTATGTCCTAGTAATGTGTGGTAACACATGTCTCCAATTCCTGCACCTGGGAAACAGAAGCAGGCAGATTTCTGTGAGTTTAAGACCATTCTGATCTACACAGAAAGTTCAAGGCCAGCCAGGGCTACAGAGTAAGACTCTGTCTCAAAATTTTAAAAAAATTAAAAATATAAAAATAAAAAGCATGTCCACCCATGTCTTCCTTCACCACCTTGGAAGGAGTCTCAGTGGGTAACGTTGAGAGCTATGTTGCCTTTGAGGACATTTAGGATTGTGTGACCCTTTTCTTGCGGGACAGGCTGCAAATCAAGAAAAGAGTGGGATAGGGTTGTCCAAACTTCTGGGACTCACTGGGCTTGACCCGGAGGTCAATAGGTTCCTTTTGAATCATGGTCCGGGTGCCAGGGAAGTGGGCATTGCAGATATAATCTGAATGATTGTCCGAGGTTAGTACATTGGCAAAATACAGGTCTCCATTCTGGCCTATGGACACCCGCTCATCTTGTTTGATGTGCAAAATCTCTGCAGAAGAAGGGGTAAGGAGAGGGAGGTGAGAATCTGCCAGAGAAACGACCCCCCCCCCGCGCCCTCCATCCCCCGCGTCCCGAACAGCAGCTCCTTCTGGAACGCACTGCTGTTCATCCAGTAGATCTTAAGTGGGGCTGCACTGGGTGGAGGGTTGCAAGGCAGAACTACCGAGTCTCTCTCCTCCACTTCCACAGGTTTTACAGTCTCCTTTGGCCACTTAGGAGCACCTAGAAAGGACAGAGGCTGGTACTCTCATCTTGGTCAAAACAGTTGAACAAGGAGAGACAGGGGAGGGACTGTCTTGGTGATTCACAAGGGTGTAAAGGGGCCAGGTGGAAGTTCACATAAAGGGAGGCAAAAATTCCAGATGCTTCTGAGAATCACAGGAGGGATGGTGGGGGGCTCCACAGCAAAGAGATGATAAGCAGGAGGGCAAGTGACCAAGAAGGGTTAATCCAGGACAATTCTCAGCTCTCCCACCCACCCTGAGGAAAGTACAAGAATGGTGGGGGTAGGATGAGGTGCAGCAGTGGGGGAGGGGAGGTATGGAGGGATGCAGGAGCCACAGACCCTTCCATCATCTTGACATGGGAAACCATGGCAACGGTTCCCAAGGTAACTGAAGGGGCAGAGAAGGGAGATGAGAGTGCTTCAGGAGGCAGAAAGCTTAGGGAGGATGGAATGCAGAGGGAAAACCCCAGGGAAAGGGTGACATAGATAAAGACAGGAACCAGGAATGAGAGGGATGGAGAAGCCAAGTTAGAGATGCAGGAGTGGAAGGCAGCAGAGACCAAAGTGGGAAATTCAAGGGAAGAAAAATGGCAGAAATAGAGATAAGCTAAGAAGTAAAAGGGGAACCCAGGCAGAAACAGCAGCTACAAAACCCAAGAAGGGAGTGACTCAGACAGAGAAAGGTGGGCAGACAGAAAGGCAAAGTAGACCCTGTGGCAGTCAACCCACCCATTCAACCAGTGTGTGGCCCCCAGTCCACCAATGTGATTACAAGGTAGGCACTGAGAAAGACTGATAGAAGGAAAGGGCAATGAGGTGACCAGAAGTTCAGTGGAGAAAGAGAGGGTGAAAGGGTGGAGTAAACTACTGGAAAAAGGAGGGAGGGGCAATGGGGACAGCTGTCAATCATCACACAACCAGCTAAGATGACAGTGGTTGCCAGTCAGACCCAGCTCACAGGATATAAGGACCTTCTTCTCAGGCACCCCCAGCCCTCCCTGGCCGTGCAGTGCCTCGCACCCTCAGCGACGAGCTGGATCTCATGTGACATGGCAGTTCCTAGCTTATTGCTGGCATAGCAACGATAGACGCCCTGAAACCTCTGGGCAAAGCTGTTGTTGCCTTCGATGGTGAAGGAGCCAGAATAGGTTTCCTCATGCACCACAACACCCACTTCTTCCTTGGGTTTGAAGTGGATGCCATCTTTTGTCCAGCGGAACCTGTGGACAGAGCATGGATAAGAGGTCCTAGCACCCAACACATGCTGCAACAGGATAGGGGTGAGGGTTCATGAAACCAGGGAACTCCAGGTGGTGAGTCCAGAGTGGGTAGGGACTCAGGGTCACAACCCATATGTGATGCTTCTAGATTCAGAAGTTAGGTGACCCAGGGAGGCCTGAGGGCTGGAGGTTGAAGTCAGCATTCATCGACAGGGGCTCAGACAATGGGGGCCACTTACTCCACTTGGGGTCTGCCTCTGGCCTCACATTTGAGGCTTATGTCATCTGTTGGGAAGACAACCAGGCGCTGTGGAGACTGTTCAGTGATAACAGGTGGCTCCATCACTGGACACAAAATAAGAAAAATGGGGAAATTTATGTCTGGTTGCTCCCATGGCCTCAAACTCTGTCTCATCCTGAGGATATAGCACGGTGCTTAGAACCCCATGGCCAGTGAGGATATGAGGTAAAGGAGAATCTAAGAGACACAAGAAGTCAGAAATAGACACATGAGGGACAGAGAAAAGTAGCAATAGAAGTTAGAGAAAGGAGACAGAGACAGAGAAACAAAGAAAGATACAGACAAAGACAGAGAGAGTACAGTCTACTCAAATTCATCTGACTTCAGAAGCTAAGTAGGCCTGGTTAGTACTTGGATGAGAGAGATAGAAAGAACAAAAAGTCTAAAGAGAAAAAACAAAACAAAACAAAACCAAAACCAAAAACAGCTAAAGCAAGAAGGGCACTTACAGCCAGGCTGGGGTAATGCACACCTTTAATCCCAGCAGTCAGGAGGCAGAGGCAGATGGATCTCTGTGAGTTCAAGGACAGCCTGGCCTACAGAGTGAGAGTGAGTTCCAGGACAGGCAGGGCTGTTACACATAGAAACCCTGTCTTTAACTTTCTCCCTCCAGAAAAAGAAGAGCAATTCTCACTGGGAAGAGATGGCATCAGAAAGACAGCAATAGACAGAAACTAACAGAAGCAAAGACACTAGACTCAGGTGAGAGAAGAAGCCAAGAGGAGTCTCTGAGTTGAGTTAAAGGACAAGGGACCTGAGCCAGAAAAAGCCCCAACCACACAATTACAGCACTAAGGGAAAGCTAAGTGTCCTCCAATATGCACAACAGAGGTATGCCCACTCAGCCCAAAGCCCCTCATCCTCCCGATGTTTACAGCCTTCAAGTACATGCTCCCACTCCTCCAACTTACCATGGTGTCCTTTATCTGAGAATCCAGACAGCAAGGGAGAGAAAGGAGAGAAATTCTGAGAGCAGTCTTAATAGGGCCTGATGGCAGGGAGAGAAGCAAACAGGACCAGACTCCCATAGAAAAGAGAAGTGGAAAGATTATGGAAATTCAGGGCACTGGACAGTGTCCAACAAGAAAGGCTTCACCAGACCCAGTCCCAGGGTTTGTAGACCCCAAAATACAGAACTCTTGGCTCTAGTAAATAAGGCCCACAGAACTAAGGTCTTCTCCCGAGATGCCTTGGAAGGTTGAGAGGCAGACAGCCTGGCAACTGGCTCCCTCCTCTGCTCCAGCCCATTTCCCTCCTAATCCAATTAGTGTAGCTCAGTGTTTTCAACTAGGAAGGCCCAGTCTTCAGAGCCAGGTGCCCCTCCTCCACAAGCTCTCCCAGAGGTCTTGCCAGCATCTGAGTCTCCATAGCCCTCAGGACCTTTGCTAGCCCTCCTGTCCTTCCTTCCTCCCAGGAGACCATCAAGCTCCCTGGGGAAAAGGAGTTACCCCAACCCCAGGACTCAACTGACCAGAGAGATGGACGGAGGGGAGAGGAGGGAATAGAAACATTGAGTTGGATCTGAAAGCTTTGTGTCTGCAGACTTTAGCTTCAGCATAAGGCTCCCAGAAGAGAAAAGGGGATGCTCTAGGAACAACACAGAGGTCTGTGAGCTGGAGAGGAGCCAATCTGAGAGCAAGAGAATGACAGCAGTGACAGGATGAGGGGAATCAACTCAGTGCAAGAAACAAGAAGCAAAACAAAGGGGCTTGGAGAGGCTGGCGAAGGAGAGGCACATCTGCCTGCTGTGTCATACCAGGATCAGTGTCGAGGGCTGGTCATTGCCCAGGGCAGCCTTAGAAATGCTGTGGTCTCTGACCTAGTCATCTGTCCTCACTGCCACTTTTTTTTTCTGAATTCACCCTGCCCCCACTACACATAGACACACCCAGGCAAGATGGGCCAGCCCTTCTGGCAGCAGGGCAGGTTGATACCCAACATAAGGCCTTGGCATTTCAGATTAGGATGCAGACCTTGAAAAGCAAGTAAAAGGCAGAAAGGGAAGAAGGACCATTACATGTGTATAAATGTGCAAACGTGAGAGTCTGGCACAGGTGCGGATGTCCTGGAATGTGCATATTCAGTGTCTGCTGGTGAATGTGTGTATGCCTGGGACTGAAAAGAGGAAACATGCAGACTTGTCTGTGTGTGCTTGCATCTTGGTGCACGGTGTTGTACCATACAGTCCCCATGTCTATATAGATGACTGTTCCTCACTGGTTGTGTAGATAACTGCTCCTGTAAGTGTAAACCACCTGTGTGTGTTTCTGTCGGTGTGTCCCATTCCATTCACATCTCTGTGCCTCACTGGAACAAGTGTCTGGCTCATATTTCTAGCACACTTGTATGTCCCTAAGCATCTCTGGTGAATGAGGAATGGGTGTAGGGGCCTTTATATGAGTGTTTCAGTGAGTAGCCTCAGTTTCTGTGTTACCAGTCTCTCTTCACTTCCTCCAAAGCTTGCTATACCTTGATGCCAAGCACCTCCCAAGTTCACCTCTCTTGGCTCCTACCCCATTCTTGGTACAGTCTTTTCCACCCCTGCTCTGGAACTTGTCTCTCTTTATGTATCAGCTCAGAGACAAAGATGGCAAAGGGGACAGAGATCAAAGCCTGGTAACTCAATATGTATAAACACCAGCTTTTATGGCACTCTCTAAAATGTTCATTCCTGCAGGATGACTGCCACTTAGTGCAGTGTGCCTACAACTCTTGCTGAAACTTGGGAGGAAATCCCATCACAGTAAACATAGCCTTCATATACAAACATGCTCTACTCACCCATAAACCCATCCCACTACAATGAAACATTATAAGCAAATACCTCCATATCTCCACAAACTTGACCTCTAGCCAGGTGTGGTGGCGCACGCCTTTAATCCCAGCACTTGGGAGGCAGAGGCAGGAGGATCTCTGGGTATTCGAGTTCGAGGCCAGCCTGGTCTACAAAGCAAGTCCAGGACATCCAGGCCTATTACACAGAGAAACCCTGTCTAAACAAAACAACAACAACAAAACAAAAAAACTGACCTCTAAGTAAGTTAGAGTGACTCACAAATGTAGTCAAATAGGAAATTAAAATTATATCCTGCAACATCTATCTAGTAAGTCAAAACACACACACAAATGCACAACCGGTTTAAAGGCTTAGTTCCACTCCACAATAATCACACACTTACCTGTGATATCCTCCAAGCATCACAGACACATGACCTATCCATTCTCCCATCACCTCTAAATAATTATACACCAAAAAAATTTAGAAGGCTGCTGAGTCAGGACCTAGTTTTTTTGTTTGTTGTTGTTTTTCAAGACAAGGTTCCTCTGAGTAATAGACCTGGCTGTCCTGGACTCACTCTGTAGACCAGGCTGGCCTCGAGCTCACAGAGCTCCTCCTGCCTCTGCCTCCCAAGCGCTGGGATTAAAGGCGTGTGCCACCATGCCTGGCTCTGGACCTGGTGTTTTCAAGGTGTCTTTTCCTGTCCCATTAAGAGACAAGACTGCCGGACATGGTGGCGCACACCTTTAATCCCAGCACTCAGGAGGCAGAGGCACCTCTGTGAGTTTGAGGGCAGCCTGGTCTACAAAGTAAGTCCAAGGGCAGCCAGGGATACACAGAAAAACCCTGTCTCGAAAAACCTAAAAAACAAAAAGAGACAAGGCTACCCAAGGCTTAAAATGCGAAAGAGCTGAGATCTTAGGACTGCCCATTCTCCTGGCTGCCACATCTCTGGGGTGTTTTTAGAGGGAATGGGAACAGAGAAGAGAGTGGGCTAGGAAGGGGTGTGCCTGCTGAAGAAGAGGAGAGGTAAGGCCCCAGGAGGGCTTTTGCAATGTCTGCTGTCCATGGTGCTAGAGGCATGTATGTCCCTGTCCACGGTGCTGACATTTTCCAAGCTTTTTTTTTTCCTGACCCCTTTAAAGGTGAAGAGTAACCAGGGTACTTCTTGTCCACCTCGTGCTACAGAAGGAATGAGGGATAAAAACAGGGAGAAAGTGAAGAGGCAGAAGATAAAGAAGAGCTCAGTACAGCAGCGGTAGGAGGTGCTGAAGCTCCCTTCAGCTACTTACATTCATCAGGAATCTGTATGAGCAGGCAGGGGCTGCAGAGGAGGAAAGGCCACAAGTACCACAGCGCCACGACCATCTTCCTGTCAGCTCAGCGGCTAGGTGCAGTACAACTGGCCAGATTCCACTCACCCCCCTGTTGGAGGGAAGACGGCTGGTGGTTGGTTTACAGCAGTAGCTGGTGGCAGTGGCGGGGGGGAGCACTGACAAAAAGGAGGAGGGAAGGATGGGGAGGTGGGAAGAAAAGAGTGGATGGGGCAGCCATCTAGGCAAGACCCAGGTCTTGGCCCTACCCTCAGTCCCACCCCAGCTGTCAACTTTACCCCCTCTTTTCCTCCTTCCCACTCTTTGCACAAGCAATTCCATCTTGGAAGGGGAAACCTATAAGAGACCACCTTGGTTCGGACTCCAGATTCCCTTTCATTCCCTTCTCTTGGTTTGTGCCTTACTACCAGTTGCTGCTCCAGCACCAACTTGTTGCTACAATTAATTCCGCGGTGGGTACCATCAGCTAGGTGTGGGTTGATATATACCTGTGAGCAGATGCCCAAGGGGCTGTGCATGGATGCAGATCTGCATGTGGGGAGTATTTATGTGACTATGCATGTACATGAACAAACATACTTGCTGATGTGTGTCTGGAGGAATGAATGTGTAGCTATCAGCTTTTTCTGTTTGAAAGTGCATATGAAGGATGAATCCCTGTGACTCCTACCTAGCTTCCACACTTCTATGTAAAGAATGTTTCTTATAGTTTCATTGTTATCTTTCGAAGAGCTGAATAATCCCTGGGAGCTATTTACACCTATAAGCTGGAGGCTTAAGGGACAGGATAGGAAAAAAGGAAATGGAGCCAGGCGTGGTGTTGCATGCCTTTAATCCCAGCACTTGGGAGGCAGAGGCAGGTGGATCTCTGTGAGCTCGAGGCCAGTCTGGTCTACAAGAGTGAGTTCCAGGACAGCCAGGGCTACAGAGA
>CAJQZJ010000545.1:663702-688387 GCA_907164525.1 Lophiomys imhausi
AAGAAAGAAAGAAAGAAAGAAAGAAAGAAAGAAAGAAAAAAAAAAGGGAAATCTGTATTTCAGAGAGACAAAGATGGTAACCAGACAAGGTGGCTGATTACTTACATGTGCAGTCTGGCCCAAGCAGGCACTCAGCAGTGAGAATCTGTGAACAGCCCTCATGCCTGGCTACTGTGTGCCATGGTGCTCTGCCGAAGGCTAGGGGCTGGGCACTGGGGGGAGGAGTCTCTTGGGAGTAGGTGGTAGGAATCCAGGAGGGCTGTGCTGTGCTGAATGTTGAATGTTTTTCCCTCTCCTTGGTAATCAGATCACCAGCAATTCCTAATTTCTTTTGTTCGTCTCTGTTTATTTCAAATGTATTTCAATAACTTGCTCCTGTATATTTCAAATGTATTGTAACAAGATGTAAAAATAAATAGAGAATGAAAGACATTGGGATAAGCCAGAGAAGTGGGGAGTTCTCAGTCCTGCCTCCAATTCACCATGTGACCACAGACACTTGAGGGGGATTGAAGGCTTGGTACCTGAACAGTAAGCATGTTTGTAGTGCTGCATAGATGTTGAGCCAGATGAGAAACTAGGTTTGGCAAGTCTGACCACCTGCAGCAAGGAACCCCTGGGCAGGCCCCACCCTAGCCACTCTACTAAAGGACCATAAAAAGATGGGAAGAAAGGCTGCTGGACCTTATTCACCACAAGGGCCATGTGAGTCAGCAAAGATAACATTGGGCTGCCAGCAACCCCTACCATTAGAGTAACATTAATCAGGATCAAGGCATCTACCTGAAAGGGATGCTAGGCCCCCCGTGAAGATGGTGGTCCTACCCCCTGAAACAGATGGATGGGGGTCTAGATACTAGGTCAAGGGCAGTGGGTTATACCTGTTGTTCTTTCCACCCCATGTCAATCAACACCCTAAAACTCTGAACCAGACAGGAGAGAGAATAGGGTATAGAAAGCTCCCACCTCCTGTAATTAAACAGAGATGGTAAGACATGGCAACGGCCAAAATTACTGCAGTCTCTACAGAAAGGGTCCCAGGCACCTTGCTTCCAGAAGTACCTGGTCCTGAGCCAATGAGGCCCTTCTTCCCTTCTTCCTACCTGATGGACCCATGGTCTGCACCCATGTGCACTCAGAGGCACGTCCGTAGATGCCCAAACCCATCTCTCCTAGTGTAGCTTTTATTGGCCAAAGAACCTAAGGGAAGAGGTTCCCTGCTGCGCCTGAGAGGAGACTGGTTTTATAGATCATTTGAGGGTATCCCCGTGGGGAATTTGGAAAGGAGGAGGTGAAGAACAAAGCCCCCTCCCCACTTTAGGTTGGAGGGGCAGGCAGCGCCCACCCCTGTTCCCTCCTCCTCCCATTGCCGGAGGAGCTTCGCTCAATCTCCTCCACACCATGCTAGATGCCGGCTTTTTCCGCAAACAGGACCTTAGAATGGGGACGAGGAACAGCCACGCCCAGAGCCACACCCCGCAGCGGTCGACCGGGTTAGAGGGACGTTCCGCTGGTTTACATTTCCCTTCTCACACTTGGATATACCCATAGGGATATGCCAACTTCAGTCCCACCTGCCCACACAGAACCTGCCTAACCACTGCTGTGCCCCTCCCTAAGCGTGCATTTGGGGTGCCGCCCAGTTACCCCTCACCTGTCGGGCTCTAGCGTTTAGCCACTTTCCCCGATCCCATTCTAGACCGCAGTGCTCAGAGCGGATGCTTAACATGGGTGGGGCTCCTGCCTCCCAGCCCTCTACCAAGGCCCGCACGAAACCTGCTCGTCCTTCTGCCCGAGGCAGGGCTGGGTCTGGAACACAGATGGTCGCTGCTGCGGCCAAGGGGACAAACCAGCCCGCCTTACCTGCGCCGCTCGGGTTGCCAGCCCAGTCTCTAAGCACTCCGGCCTCGGACCCGCCACCCAGCGCCACCGCGATGCTGCTGCCAACGCGGATGCTGCTGCTGCTGCTGCTGCGGCGGCGGCGGCGGCGGCGGCGGCGGGCGGGTGGGAGGGCGGGCGGGGCGGCTTGCGCGGAGGGGAGTGGGGGAGGAAGAGGGAGGAGGGGGAGTGAGATCACCTCCCCCGCAGCAGGCCCCGCCTCGCCACACCCTCGCTACTTGTGCAAGTCTTCAGATAGAGCAGAAGAGACTGAACCTGCCTGGGTCGTGGAGCCAGGAACCTCCTGAGCTGGGCAGAGAAGGGTATTTTCCATGAGGTATTGAGCTGAGATCAGCTTCCTGACTGCACTGATGTAAGAGCGATAGGCCACAGTATTGGCCTCTCCTCTCCAGCTGCTGCTTGCCTGCCTACCAGACAGGTTTTGTTTCATCTCTCAAAAATCTTTTTCTTTTAATGTCAGCTTCGCAGATACCCCAACCTCACGATCTAGGATCCCCGCCACCCTGGAGGCTTGGATTGGGAATCGTTGACAGGAGTATTCTTGGGATCCAGGGGCTGGGCAGTGGGGAGAAGATACAGGCTGGGAACCAGATTGCCCGGCCTCCACTTGGCCTTCGAAGGCGCTGGCCAGTGATGGACACTCATATACAATTAGGTCCGGGCCGCGCCCTGGTCATGCATTTGAATGTCTCCGTATTCTCAAGGCAGAACCCTGTTAATCTCGAACTCCTCTTTGATCCCCTGCCCATCCAGGACGCTAGGTGAGGGTCATTTAGGTATGTGCGCGTGAACCTGAGTCCCCAGCCTGCAGAGGAGATGTGGTGGGGCATGGGCTCCTGCATACCCCCACAATCTCTTACCAAACACCCGGCCCCACTTTAGTCCAGAAGCGAAAGGGCGCCCTTCGACCTGAAACTCTCTACTCCCTGTGTTCCTCCTACTTCCCGCCTGTTCAGTGCCTCATTTTCTTTGTCCTCGGGATTGCCCTCTTCCTGACCTTTCCTGCCCTCCCCACTCTCGCTTACAGCCCTTTGGGGAAAGCTTCTGGAAAGAAGGAGCTCTTCCTAGTGGCGCCCCCTCTCAGACTCATGGCTGTGACCTCCCAAGCGAGGCGAAGTGGAGGGGGCTGGAATTCCAAAGTGAGTCCAGCTAGCCAAAGCCACAGGGCAAGGAAGGCCTAGGGCCCAGATGGCAGATTGGAGCCCTGGTAGGTACGGTATTTTTATGGGCATGCCTGTTACTCAGTGAAGCATTCTGTAGGCCCTCTGCTCAGCCTGCCAACACTCCCCTAGTGGTGCAATGCCCTGATCCTAGGAAATCACTTTTGGCACTCTGGTCTGCTCTACCTCCTTATAGGATCACCTCCCACAAGCTTCCTTTCTCATGAAAGAAAAAATTGGGGGCACCCTGCAGCCCTCTGGGAAGGTCTGGATGTCATGTTCAATGGAGTCTTTAGGAAGAGGCATTTAAGTGAAGGTGGAGGCCTAGACAGAGAGCTCAGAGGACACTGCCCCTTCTACAGGCCTCAGATGAATTCAAAGTGAAGCTGGCAACAGTACTCATGAAGCACTACTGGTGCAAGTCTTCAGATAGAGCAGAAGACACTGAACCTGCCTGGGTCATGGAGCCAGGAACCTCCTGAGCTGGGCAGAGAAGGGTATTTTCCATGAGGCATTGAGCTGAGATCAGCTTCCTGACTGCACTGATGTAAGAGCGATAGGCCACAGTATTGGCCTCTCCTTAACAGCTGCTGCTTCCACTGCCTACCAGACAGGTTTTGTTTCATCTCTCAAAAATCTTTTTCTTTTAAATGTCAGCACTTGGGAAGCAGAGGCAAGCAGATATCCTATAAGTTTGAGGCCAGTCTGGTTTATATAATGAGTTCCGGGCCAGCCAAAGCTATATAGTTACACCCTGTCTCAAAAAAATAATTAAAAAGTAAAACTCTGCTTGCTGGGTGTGATAGTACATACCTATAGTCCTGGCACCAGGAGGCAAAACAAGAAGATCTTAACTTCGACACCAAATTGTGCTAGTGAGTTTGAGGGACAGCCTGGGACACATTGCAAGATCTTGCTTCAAAAAAAAAAAAAAACAAAAACAAAAATAAAATAGATAACAATCAGCTTTAGGGCTAGGGCTGTGGCTCAATGTTTAGCATGTGTGAGGCACTCAGGTTTTTTCTCAGTTCTGCCATAAAACAGAACCCCCCACACACAAAAATCAGCTATGTTGAAATGTAACCTGTAGTACTGGGCGTGGTGGCAGAGGCAAATGGATCTCTGTGAGTTCAAGGCCAGTCTTGTCTACAAAGTGAGTCCAAGACAACCAGGGCTACACAGAGAAACCCTGTCTCGAAAAACAAAACAAATAAAAAAGAAGTGTAACTTACAGTAAAGTTGACCCTTTTGAGATATATAGTTTCAGGAAGATTTTTGAGTATTTATTTTTTCTTTTGTGTTTTGATTCTGTTTTGTTTTGTTTTATGAAACAGAGTCTCACTGTGTAGACCAGGCTGGCCTACAACTCACACATATCTACCTGCCTCTGTCTCTCCAGTACTGGGATTAAAGACCTGTGCCACTGCTGGTCGGAATATTTTTAGTTGTTTATTTTGCTGATTTTTAAAAATAATCTATTCATTTTTATTTTATGAACACTGATGTTTTGACTCTATGTTTGGTAGAAGTTAAGCCTCTTTAGTGAAATTAGTATGCAGTTCAGCTTAGCATCTAGTACCATGTAAGGAGGAGGCAGACGTCCTTTGAATGCGAGAAATATGAAATGTCCTGTTGAAGGGGCATGGCTAAGAAGCCACGAATTGAAAAAGTTAGGCCCAAACAGGCATTAAGCTTTGAAAGGGACTGCCTGCTGGGACTGCCATAAAACCAAGTCATCCTGCATGGACCTACACTAAGAACATTAATATCCTTTTAAGAAAGTTAAAATAGCCATATTTAGGTGTTCATAGATAATAAGTATTAGGGTGTTCTTAGATAGATTATAGGTTTTAGATTACAGGTTTTAGGTTATAGGATTTAGGTATTTTATAGGTGTTTGTTAAGTACTAATAAATATAAGTTTATAAATAAAAACATTCTGTTACATTCTATGTATGTATGTATGTGTAAGAGCATCAGATCTTCTAGAACAGGAATTACATACAGTTGTGAGCTGCCATGTGGGTCCTGGGAATTGAACCCTGGTCCTCTAGAAGATCAGCCAGTGCTCTTAACCACTGAGCCATTATCACTCCAGCTCTATTTTGCTGATTTTTTTTTTTTGAGATAAGGTTTCTCTGTATACCAAGCCCTGGCTGTGCTGGACTCGCTTTGTAGAACAGGCTGGCCTCAAATTCACAGAGATCTGCCTGCCTCTGCCTCCTGAGTGCTGGGATTAAAGGCCTGTGCCACCACCACCTGGTTTATTTTGTTGATTTTTTTTTCATTTAATTTTTTCTTTTTCTTTCTTTGTGTAACAGCCCTAGGCAGTCATGGAACTCACTCTGTAGACCAGGCTGGCCTTGAACTCACAGAGATCCACCTGCCTCTGCCTCCCAAATGCTGGGGTTAAAGGCATGTGCCACCATGCCCGGCCTTTTTGCTGATTTAAAAAAAAAAAATTTAAGCCCAGCAGTGATGATGCATGATCCCAGCACTCAGGAGGCAAGAGGCAGGCAGATCTCTTTGAGTTCAAGAACACCCTAGTCTACAGAGAGAGTTCCAGGATAGCCAGAGCTACACAGAGAAACTGTCTCAAAAATAACCAAAAAGAAAAAAAAGACATAAAAATTATTTTTAATCATGTGTTTGTGTATGGGTATGTGCATACTGGTGCCTAAGGGAGTCAGAGGTGAGGATCCTGATGGATTTGGAATTATAAGCAGTTATGAGTTGCTGGATAAAGATGCTGGGAATTGAACTCTGGTCACCTGGAAAAATTTTACATGCTCTTAACTGCTGAGCTATCTCTCTAGCCTCTGTATTTTTGGTTTTTGTTTGTTTGTTTGTTTGTTTTTGAGACTCACTTTCCTGCTTCAGTCTCCCCAGAACTGGGATTAAGACATGTGATGTTATGCTCACCTTGGCTTGATGAGTTTTTTTTTGTTTTGTTTTGTTTTTTTTTGTTTTTTCGAGACAGGGTTTCTCTGAATATCTCTGGCTGTCCTGGACTCGCTTTGTAGACCAGGCTGGCCTCGAACTCACAAAGATCCGCCTGCCTCTGCCTCCCAAGTGCTGGGATTAAAGGCGTGCGCCACCACCGCCCGGCTGGCTTGATGAGTTTTGATACTTATCATTGTAGCCACCACCAAAATCAAGCTGCAGAACATTTCCATTACCTCCTCAAATTCTCCCAATCTCTTTCACAGCTATCCTTCCATTCCCTTTATGCTCTGGCCCCTGACTTCCACTGTTCTGTGTACTGTCTTTTCTAGAATTGATTATAAATGGAATCATACAGTATTTATTCTTTTGTGTAGCTTAACTTTCAAAGCATAGCTTTTGAAATTAACAACCCCAACCTCCTCCTGCCCACCCCCATATATGTGTCTATGTGTTGGTCATCACTTCCTTTACATTACTGAGTAATAGTCCAGTGTTTGAATGTATCATAGTGTGTTTAGCTGTTTACTCATTGAAGTACCTGGATTACTTCCAGCTTTTGGCAATCATGAAGAAGATGCTCTAAATAACCATTTACAGGATTTTGGTGAGGTCATACATTTTCATTTATTTAGGATAACTACTTAGTATTGAGTTTCTGGATCATGTAGTCAATTTATGTTCACCCATTTTTGTCTTATAACTGCAGAGTTTGTTGCTAGGTGTGGTAAGGCATGCCTGATACCTTACTACCCGGGAAGCTGAGAGAAGAATATTAGGAATTCAAGACCAATTCCAGGCTATATAATGAGTTGCAGTCCAGTCTAGTGCAGAGTGAGACCCTGTCTCAAGTTGGATTCCATTGTGCTGCTTGCTGTTGTGCTTGGGTTAACTGGTATAAGCTCATTGTGCGATTTCTGTTTGCCCTGGTTTCTCAGTTCGCCTTCTTTCCCCCACTTCAGATCAGTGAAGATCTAAAGTGAGAGGCAGATATCTGTACTGTGACCATCTACAGAAAGGGATTTGGTGCAGAGAATCAAACACTTAACCAGCTGTTGGATGGGTTACCAAAGAGGGCTCAGGGCTAGAGCTCCTGCTTCAGAGGGCAGCTGCTGTATCTACCACCATGGTGGGAAATTACCAGGCTGCAGAACAGCCTATGAGCTCAAAAATAACATAACCATGAGTTCAATATGATATTTCAATGGATATACATACATCAGATACAATATTCCACATACTAAAAGCCATCATTGTCACAAGTGTCTCCTCACACCACGTGGTAGAGGACAAACATGGGTCTTTGGCACCCAGCAGAAACACAGCTCCACTAGCAGGAATGCAGCCTTCTCTGTCATCAGTGTCTTTGTCACATGAACACACTTGGCTGCCACAGCCACATTTGTCTCCCAATCCACAGGTGCATGAAAGTCTAGAAACGCCAGCATTTGCTGGCTAAGAATGAGCCAGGCGTGCTGGCACACGCCTTTAATCCCAGCACTCAGGAGGCAGAGGCAGGTGGATCTCTGTGAGTTCCAGGCCAGTTTAGTCTAAAGAGCAAATTCCAGGACAGCCAGCGATACACAAAGAAACCTTGTCTTGAAAAACCAAACCAACAAAACAAACAAAAGGTGGGAATGGAGGAAAGACTGGTGGGGCATACCTTAATCACTGTACTCAGGAGATTTGATTGAAGCAGGAATTCAAGGACAGCCTCAGGTATATAAAACAATTGAGGCCACCCTGTCTAAAAACAAAGCTGGAGAGATAGTACAGCAGCTAGGAATACTCAGTTAAGAGCTCTGTGGAGGACCTAAGTTCAGTTTCCAGCATCCACATCAGGGAACTCAAAACTGTTTGTAACATCAGCTCCAGGAGACCAGATAATTTCTTCTGGTCTTTGCAGACATCTGTACTGACATCTCTCTCTCTCTCTCTCTCTCACACACACACAATTAAAATTCAATTTAAAATCTTTAAATAAATAAGTAATAAACGAACAGATGAGATGAAAGCTGAGAGCAACCCAAGTATACTTTCTTGCTCATCTTCTTGTTTTGTAGTAGTTACTGTAGCTATTTTACCACCATGCATTCTTTTTTTTCTTTTGTTGTTTTGAGATAGGGTTTCTCTGTGTAACAGAGCCCTGACTGTACTGGAATTCACTTTGTAGACCAGGCTGGCCTCAAACTCACAGAGATCCGCGTGCCTCTGCCTCCCAAGTGCTGGGATTAAAGGTGTGCGCCACCACACCCAGCATAACATATATTCTTAACAAAATGTAAAGTTAATCAATATCTCAGCTCTGGTGGTTATAATGTAGGTCTACAAATTCCCTGATATTCCTCTCCCCAAAAAGTGGTACCCCAGGTGTGGCAGTATATGCCTGTAATCCCAGCACTCTAGAAGCTGGGACAGGAAAATTACAAATCTGAGTCCAACCTAGACTGCATAAGGAGATTCTATCTGGAAGAACAAACAGAAGTGGTTGTAGAGAATCTCGGAATCAACTCAAGACACCCCAAGAGCACAAAGGAGGTTTATTTGTTCCAGGGGGACAGAGTACAGGGAATAAGTTGTGGACCTTGACTGAGTCCATCTTTTTTTTTTTTTTTTTTTTTGGTTTTTCGAGACAGGGTTTCTCTGTGTGACCCTGGCTGTCCTGGACTCACTTTGTAGACCAGGCTGGCCTCGAACTCACAAAGATCCGCCTGCCTCTGCCTCCCAAGTCCTGGGATTAAAGGCATGAGCCACCACCGCCCGGCTACTGAGTCCATCTTGAAAAAAAGATTCCAGTTCCAGAACAACAACAAAATGTACTGGCCCTTGCATTCCAGGGGTGTTCCCTCTTCATCACCAGACAGCTAACTCTGAGAAAACACCCTAAAAGTCTAAACAAACTTTCTGATGGTTAAGCCGACCTCAGCTGGTTAGTCAGTAACAACGAGCCAATCAGAAGTGGACATGACTAGCTACCCAAATGCCATCCAATCATATGGTAAAGAACCTGCTTCTTTGTCTGAGTCTCTATATAAACTCTGTACTTTTGGGTCTGGGGTCCCATCAACGCCAACTGTTGTGTCAGTGAGTGTTGAGAGTCCAAGCTCTGAGCTTGAATAAACAACCCTCATGTATTTATATCAGAGTTGGCTCCTGGGTGGTCTTTGGGGGTCTCGAGAACAAGGCAGAACAAAGAGACAAAGACAGGAGTTAGAAGAGGAGGGAGAAGGGGAAGGGAACATGGGAGAAGGGGTAGGGGTGTTTGTCCCTGGGGGACAAAGGACTGTCTCTGGATAGAGAGGACAGATGTGATCCATAGGAAAATGACAGTTTAGAAAGGTAAAATGGGAAACCCCAGGGTTAGGATGAAGTGTTTAATTTTGATTGGGCATGTTAATTAGGTGACCCAAAGGGGGTTTTTGATTGTTTTACTTCAATACTTTAACAGCTGGACCTTGGTAGTCAGCCAGGAGGAAGAAGTGGCCAAATATGGGAACAGACCTTGGTGGCTAGCTTTAAGAATGTAATCTAATGATTTTTAGCAAGGCAGACGGAATGGGGAGAAGGACAAGACTTGCCAAAGCCATCCACTGGAGTAGGCTAGTGTCCCTTCAGTGGTAATGTGACTTAGTGGAGTGCTTGCCTATTCTGAAGAAGGCCCCAGGTTCAATCCCCAGTACTTTGTGAATCTGGTATTATGCGGCATGCCTATAATCCTAGTTCTCAGGATATGAAGGCAAGATGATCAGAAGTTCTGGGTAATCCTTGGCTACATATTAAGTTTAAAGTCAACTTCTGGATACATGAGACTCTGTTTCGAAAAAGACAAACCGAAAGAAAGAAAGAAAGAGGTTTGTGTTTCTGTGTGTATTTGCATAGTATGGATCTTTAAGACTTGTTTTGCATAGGTGTGGGAGGAAGGATTTCTAGGTTTCTAATCTGTTACACAGTCTGAAAGCTAGGAGAATCATGAAGGGCTGATCAACCTCTCTGCTATCCTGGAATCTCCCTTTGCACCTCAGAGGTGAATGGCCTCTACCTCTCCTCAGAACTGTCTCTGGTCATTGCCTTCCACATAGCCTTTGTCCTGCCTTCACACTGTTCTAGGTTTCCCTACCCTTGATCTCAACTACTACTGCTGTGTTCTGTAGTAAGAATTCTGGAATTTTGGTTTCTTTTTTTAAAAATTCTTATAATATTTCTACTGACCTTAGTAACCAACTGTAAGGTCAGTAGAAATATAAGAATATGCCTTCGTTTTAATCCGAGGTGTGGGGATATGGGGCTGCTTCAGATTGCCTGCAGCAGCTGCTCATGATTTGCCTCGTGCTCTAGCAGAGGCATGGTTGTGCCAGCTGCAGATAGTTTCTGCGATTGTGTGACATTTGGGATTCTGGGGACTTTTCAGAAGGGATAGAAATGCGAGGGCCCTAAGAGGCAGGGTTGTTGGTTGTTGGTTGTTCAAGGGGGTTGTTTGCAGTTTGTTAGTAGTTGTGGTCAAAGAATAAACAAGAAGAAAGAAATTAGATTCAGAGATGTATCTCTCCAGCCCCACCATCCTTCTTTCTCTCTTATCTAGTGAAAGTGGGTAGGGGGTGGGGGGACAAAGGGTGGGAAAAAGAGGAACCCACAAATTAGCAAAGACAAGCTACTGTGTTCATTGCAAACTTCTGCATAAAGCTCCTCTCTAGACCGTGGCCCACCCTAGACAAATCTAACCTTTTAGCTGGGCGTGGTAGCACACGCCTTTGGTGGATCTCTGTGAATTTGAGGCCAGCCTGGTCTACAGAGTGAGTCCAGGAGAGCCAGGACTACGATGCAGAGAAACCCTGTCTTGAAAAACCAAAACAAAAAAAAAAATCTAACCTTTTCTTTAAATGTGAAGTGAGGCCTGAAGCCACCATCCAGAATACTTTTCCAGGACCAAGGATGCTCTATTCTGAATCAGGAGGGAAATTAATACCTTCTTCATGTTCCTCATTTTGACTTTCGATGCCACTTATCATCATCAGTCCTGTACCAGTGATTCATGTCCCAAACAACATCCCAACCTTTTGTTTTCTTCACCCTTTTTGTTCTTCCAACACTTAATCTTAATTTTCTTTCTTTTTATCTTTCTTTCTTTCTATGTATCTATATATCTTTTGTTTTTTAAAAAAAAACCATTTCTTTTTTCTCTCTATCTTTTGGGATTTTTTTGTTTGTTTGTTTGTTTGTTTTTTCGAGACAGGGTTTCTCTGTGTATCTCTGGCTGTTCTGGACTCGCTTTGTAGACCAGGCTGGCCTCGAACTCACAGAGATCCGCCTGCCTCTGCCTCCCGAGTGCTGGGATTAAAGGCGTGCGCCACCACCGCCCGGTTATCTTTTGTTTTTTAAAAAATAATTTTATGGCCAGGTATGGTGGCATAAGTCTTTAGTCCCAGCACTGGGGAAGCAGAGGCAGAAAGATCTTTGAGTTCAAGGCTAGCCTGGTCTACAATGTGAGTTCCAGTACAGCCAGGACTACATAGAGAGAACATGTCTCGAAACAAACCACCCCCCTCCATAAAATAAAAAACATTTTAGATTTATTTATTTTATGTGTATGAGTGTTTGTCTGCATGCATATATGTGTATTATGTGTGTGCAGTGCCTGAAGAAGTCAGAAAAGGACATCAGATTCCCTAGAAATTGAGTTAAGGATGGTTGTGGTTGCTGGGAACTGAACCCAGGTCTTTTGCAAGAGCAGCCAGTGCCCTTAACCCCTGAGCCATCTCTCCAGCCTCTTTCTTTGGCTTTTGTTTTGTTGGTTTTTTTTTTGAGACAGGGTCTCACTACATAGCCCTGGCTACTTGGCACTCACTATGTAGACTAGGCTGACCTCAAACTCAGATCTGTCTGCCTCTGCTTCCTGTCAGCATCCCCCTCCTCCCGTGTGTGTGTGTGTGTGTGTGTGTGTGTGTGTGTGTGTGTGTGTGTGTGTAACAGTTTTTTGTTGTCTTATATGTCTTGCTTGTTTTTTTTCCTTAAAAGGAGTAATTTGTTTTGGGTTTTTGTTGTTGCTGTTTGTTTGTTTTTGTTTTTTCGAGACAGAGTTTCTCTATGTATTAACCTGGCTGTCCTGGACTCATTTTGTAGACCAGGCTGGCCTCAAGCCTCACAGATATCTGCTTGCCTCTGCCTCCCGAGTGTTGGAATTAAAGGCATGTACCACCACACCTGGCTAGGAGTAATTTATTTTGAATATTAAAGAGATTAACAATGGTCTCATTATCCTTACCTTCATAGAAACTCAATTAACTAGTGAGAAAGTTTCAAGCCCATATACTTCCTAAAAATTCCTAATTAGTCACTAAGAGACTTACAAACCCGAGCAGTGGCTTAGGTCCATAGTCTCAGCACTTAGAAAGGTGATTCATGTGAATGCAATAGACAAGTACACTGGGATGAGAACTTTCTTGGATACCAGAATATGGGTTTCCATAGGCAATATCTGAGTTTTGCCTAGCAGCTCCTTGATCTGAAAGATATCGAGGAGGTGAAGGGACATCTTTGGTGGACAGGAGCTCAGCATCAGTTTGTTGTTTTCTTTCCTCAGGAGAGAGACTTCTGTTTCTAGTCTCTCATGTTCTCTCTGTATAATGCTGGACTTGATCTTGATACCGTTTGACAGGTCAGAGTTCTTGTTCTCTAGCACCTGTTGTTTCTTCCTCGCAGTAGGTTCTTTCTCCCAAATCTTTCCCACTGTCTGCTCAAGCGTCTTCCGGTGCTCTTTCTGTTCAGTTAAGCTGAGAAAGAGCTGGCTGTTTTCGTTTTTGAGACAATCCAACTGCTCTGTCTTTTCTTGATCTCTCAGAACAGGCTTCTCCATTTCTTTCTCTTGAGCTGACAGTTGGGTCTGAAGCTCCTCTACTCTGATCCCCATGTTCTCCTTTTCTGAGGTTATCTTGGTTGTATTCTTTCAGCTGGAGCAGCTCATTCTCCCAGCAGGCCTTCCACTTCCTGTCCTAAGTTCTTATTGATGCTCTGCATTGCCTCTAATTTCTCCTGCTTCCTCCTGCATTCCTCCAGCCTGCACCTCCAAGATGTGCTTCTGGAGGCTGCCACAGCTGTCTTTCAGTTCCTGGTTTTTTGGTAGAGCTCCTCATTAAGCTGCTCGATCTCTTCCACGCTTCCCTTAGTGGTAACAACCACTATGTCCTCCTCAGTTTCTGGATGGAACTGGAAAGGGATACTTGCTCCCCGAACCACGACATCTTGATCCACATAGCAGAACTGGTAATGCTCATCATCCTTGGGCAGATAAATAAGCTTTGAACTCAACTTCCTGCTGCTTGGATGATTCCTTGTTTAGGTCACTGCGCAAGGCAACCCATATGAAAGTGTATTACTCCTGGGTCGTCTTCAACCACATTCTAAAGATGCCGATCCAGTCCTTGTGATGAGGGATGAACTGTTAGGTGAAAATATAATAGCACATGACATCTCTTCCAGTAACATAGAACTTCTCCACATTGTTAAACACAACCTGAGAGAAACTTCAATGTTCCAGCAAGACAGCCCGTGGTGGTGATGGTGGGGGGTTCATGTATTGTCTTTTTCATGGTACAGGGACAGCAGCCAGTAGTGGTGCAACAGCAACAGGGCCTTGTTGTTTTGTTTGAAGCAGGATCTCATGTAGCCCAGGATGGCCTTGAACTCTTTATCCTTCTGCCTCAGCCTCCCAAATACAGGGATTACAGATATGCACTACCATGCCCAGCATCCCAAACCATGCTAACCTCACCTCTTCTTCCATCTGCCTCAATTGCTCTAACCTGTTCATCTCAAATGCTTGCCTTCTTCTATTCTTAGCCTCATGCTGTTCCTTTCCATTCTCTGCAGCTCCTTTCCACTCCTGAGTCTGGACCAGCCCCTCAAGCAAAATCATGGGCTAAATGGATGATTCTCTATTGAGTGTTGGCCCATTTAATTCCTTAAGGGCTGGCAGCCAGCCTCAGACATCAGCCTAAAAAGATCTTCCTTGGGACTAATCCCAGGACCCAGGATCTGAAGACAACACATTTCCCAGCATCCCATGTTGGAAATTAAGCTTTTAATACAGGAACCTTTTTGGGACTGGACTATAGCAAGCTTCATCAGACCCTTGCTGTACTCCCCCAACCCTGTTCTTACTACGTGTTTGCTTTGTTTGTTTGTTTGTTTTTGAGACAGTTTCTCTGTGTCACCCTGGCTGTTCAGGATGGCCCCAGATTCCTAGAGATCGTCTTGCTCTTGTCTCCACAGTGCTGGGATTAAAGGTGTGTGCCACTACGCCCAGCCTCTTCTTACTGTTTTTTTTTTTTTTTTTTTTTTTTTTTGAGACAGTGACTCTCTCACTAAACTGTCGGGCTGGCCTTGAACCTATGATCTGAACTTATGTCTTAGCTTCTTGAGGAGCTAGGATTATAAGCCTGGGCTACCATGGCCAGCATGACAAGATAGCCAAAGATCTCCAGACTTCTGAGGGAAGCCTCTATCCTGACAGCATGAAAGAGAAAATACAATTGTAAAGATACATACTTTTGTCAGGCAGTGGTGGCACACACCTTTAATCCCAACACTCGGGAGGCAGAAGCAGGTGAATCTCTGTGAGTTCAAGGCCAGCCTGGTCTGCAGAGCTGAGCTCCAGGACAGCCAGGGCTGTGTAACAGCCTCAAAATACCAAAAAACATACATCCTTTTTCTGAGCCAAGCATGATAGTTCACATCTCTAATCCTAACCCCTTGGAAGCTCAGTGTATTATTGTAAATTTGAGGCCACCTATATTTTATATATTGCATCTCAGGATTATATATTGAGTACCAGGCTAACTAGAGTTACACAGCAAGATCCTTCTCAAAACCAAGCAGGGACACATTTAGCCCTGGTATAGCCCCCTACTCCCACTCCTTCCTTTCCTGTCCTTTCCTGTCTTCAGGCAGCAAGCCCTAATTGAGGAGGGGTTTGAATGGTTCTGAGAGGTTCTCCCATTCACAGGCTTTTGAATGGTTCTGAGAGGTTCTCCCATTCACAGGCTTTTAGTTAGTTCATTGTCCACCTGGGGACAAAGACAAAAGGAGCCTGACTTGGGTAACGGAGGTAAGGATTTACCATGAAAAAGTAGTAATTCTGGGTCAGGTCCAGCCATCTTCAGCCTCAGTTTCCCACTTAGGAGATGAGGTGCTGCACTAAATAGTTCCCATAGCACTGCCATACCAGATATTCTAGAAAGGTGGACCTGTAGAGTAGGTGTAGGCAGAATGGAGATTGCTGCTGAATTAAGCTGGGGACTGGGCTTGAGGGGGTGGTCTTGGGGACTGACCAAGGAAGCCTGAGGCAGGAAAGGAAATTAGAGGCCTGGAAGTTACTTCCTGGTGGATGGAGAAAGGAGGCTGGGGGAGGCAGGAGGCTAGGGGAGGAGCGTGAGGGAGAGGAGGGGGAAGTCTCCCATGCAGGTCATTCCCTGAGGCTGGGTTGGGGCGGGGCTGACAATGGAGAGCAGATCTGAGCGCTGGGCCACCTTCAAGCTGCTGCCCAGCTGCCCAGAAGCCCAGGAGCCAAAGCAGGTAAGGGGGTACAAAAGGGTTCTGAGACGCACACTAGGTCTCTCTTGTCCAGTCTTTAGCCCTCTGGCGGTGGTCTATGCAAACTGCTGTCTGAGCACAGGGACCTTAGTGTTTACCTCTGGTTCCTAATCACCAATCTGGCTCTTGTCAGCTGCCTGGATGGAACAGGGCTTTGTGTGTTCTGTGTGACTGTTCTTCATATTCCCTGCCCAGGCCTGAACACAGGCTGGATCCCCACCCTGTGAACACACCTACAGAGAAGCACCTGCCTCCTGATATCTCTCTCTGGTGCAGTGAACCTGGACAGTGGGGCTGGCCCCTTGAGTGGAGGCTGAGTTGGCCCCTGTGACAGCTGTGCAAGTCATCTGCAGCCACCTCACCATGTTCCTGGTGTCGACCATATCTGGTAAGGTTCCAGCAACTGGGCTTGTAACTCTCCTCACTTTGGTGAGGCAGGTGGGCTAGGTGGGTTTGATGAAACCAAGAAGGCCCCCTTTTTAAACACCTCTTTCTCTTTCTTGTGAGTGGGTGGGTTGCCAGAGGGGTTGGTTGAAGGGCAGGTACCACCTGCCTTCCAAACCACACAGTTCCTTAGGAGTCCCCTCTGCTGGGAGCCAGGAAATGGGCAGTAAGACTGACAAGGGGTTCAAGATACCAGCTGCACAGGCTACACCATCCCTGGCATTGGAACTTCCGCATTCTGGGGAGCCTACATAGCACCCCACTAACTTGTCCCTCATCCCTCACCCTTGCCCAGCTGTGCCTGGGCCTCTTTCGCTCCCTAGCTCTCCCAGCAACAGCAGCCAGGAGGAGCTACTGGATGGCCGAGACCCGCTGCTAGTCCGGGCTGAACTGGCTCTGCTTTCTACTGTCTTTGTGGCTGTGGCCTTGAGCAATGGCCTAGTGCTAGGGGCCCTTATACGACGGGGCCGGCGTGGTCGCTGGGCACCCATGCACGTCTTCATCAGTCATTTGTGCCTAGCTGACCTGGCTGTGGCTCTGTTTCAAGTGCTGCCCCAGCTGGCTTGGGATGCCACTGACCGCTTCCATGGCCCTGATGCCCTGTGCCGGGCTGTCAAGTACCTGCAGATGGTGGGCATGTATGCCTCCTCCTACATGATCCTGGCCATGACACTGGACCGCCACCGCGCCATCTGTCGTCCTATGCTGGCATACCGCCATGGAGGTGGGGCTCACTGGAACCGGCCAGTGCTGGTGGCCTGGGCCTTCTCACTCCTTCTCAGCCTGCCTCAGCTCTTCATCTTTGCTCAACGTGATGTGGGAAATGGCAGTGAGGTGTTTGACTGCTGGGCCCGATTTGTAGAGCCCTGGGGCCTTCGTGCCTATGTCACCTGGATCGCCTTGATGGTGTTTGTGGCACCTACCCTAGGCATTGCTGCCTGCCAGGTTCTTATCTTCCGGGAGATTCATGCCAGTCTGGTGCCAGGGCCATCTGAGAGGGCAGGAAGGCGCCGCAGAGGGCACCGGACAGGCAGTCCCAGCGAGGGAGCCCATGTATCAGCAGCCATGGCCAAGACCGTGAGGATGACACTGGTGATTGTGATTGTCTACGTGCTATGCTGGGCACCCTTCTTCCTTGTGCAGCTGTGGGCAGCGTGGGACCCAGAGGCTCCTCTGGAAAGTGGGTGTGGGTGTAGCTAAGGCTGGGTGTGGGGGAGGTAAGGGTTGCCCATATATATCCAAGTACTGGCTACCTTTATGCCCTACTAGTGGGTTCACATGTGGTGCCCCCATGGCTTGCTAGTGTGAGCAAGGGACATCCTGAGCTCCAGCCTGGACTCTCTTCTTCATAGGACCTCCCTTTGTGTTGCTCATGCTGCTGGCTAGCCTTAACAGCTGTACCAATCCCTGGATCTATGCTTTCTTCAGTAGCAGTGTCTCCTCGGAGCTGCGCAGCCTGCTTTGCTGTGCTCAGAGGCACACCACACCCACCCTGGGGCCTCAAGATGAGTCCTGTGCCACAGCCAGCTCCTCTCTGACGAAGGATATACCCTCCTGAGCAGCCACTGGGTTCTTTCCATCAAAAAACTCCCTGTAGCTCAGCTGTCTGGGGTTGGCCCTGGGAGCACCAAGAGGGGGGTACCTTAGCTATCCTTGGTCCTCCCTATGTCTCATTGTCCCCAGGTATGTAAGAAGGAATGTTCTAGGGCTGTAAGGAAGCCCTTAAGTTGGCTCCTTTTTGCCAGACACGGGAAGCAACTGGGTCAGATGCCTCAAGGTCTGGGAGGACAACAGGCAATGGAAGTGCTTGAGCTTCCTACCCTGGCAAGTACCCTGTGGGTGAGGAAGAGTCCCAGGGAGCTGGAAGGACTAGGATAGGGTTAGTAGACCTTCCTGTCATTCCTCCTTTCTATCTTTCTCCCCAATAAAATTGCAATTCATTTTCCACATGGAAAAAATTTCCTTGGACCAGATAAATGGTTGGTACAGAGGCTGGAATACAAAGATCCCCACACCTATAGATATATACATGGTAGGAACCTGTGATATAAGCAACTAAGACTGCATTTTGGGGAGCAAGTCCCCAGGTGACAATAAACAGCTCCATGTCAGAGGAGCCTCTCACCCAAGAGAAGTGTTGAAGCTGCTCAACCTTTTGCCTTGGCATCTGGCCTCTAGCAGTGCAGGCTCTGGGAGCTGTCCTGAATCCTACCTGTTCAGTCCCCACGCACCACCCCCCAAACAGAGCATAGGCTATTACAACAGCAACCAGAACATGGGTCTTTATGAATTGCTGCCCCTTCCATCTTCCACAGCCACAGCCCAAGGTTTCCAAGCAAAGGCACAGAGGGGCTTGTCTCCACCTTCCTTCCTTTGCTGCCTCCCAAAGAGGTCTAGAACAGAGGTAAAGATGAGGCAGTAGGTCTGGGGAGGGGGCTTGCTGGTGGCTGCTGGAGGTAAGCTGCCTCAGAGTGGCTTGCGAGTTGAATCTGGACCCTGGGGATGGGAAGCCAAGGAGAAGACTTTGTTTTTGCTGAAGCTGCTGCAGGCCAGGGGCTTCAGGTTTCGAGTCACTGGACTTGGAGAGGATGCTGTAGATGCTAGCCCATGGCCCTGGCGGACAGCAGCCTTTCCCAAAAGCTCCTTAAACACAGAGTCCATGTTCTGTGCCACAGCCTAGCAGAAAAGAAAAACAGGGAGGGCTCAGTGAGTTTCCTCCAATCTCCAAACTGAAGCCTTGGCTACCATGCTGTGGCTAGGCCAGGCCACTCCCCTCCAGGGGCCATGGGAGGGACTACTTGAGCTCTAGGCCACCTCCCCCATTCCATTCCAGCTTCCTTCCTCCAGACACTTTCAGTGTTGCTTGTGGAACAGTAACCTTTTGGTTTGGTTCCAAAAAACGGGATCCTTTTAATCCCTGGGTTCCCTCCTCTTCTCAGCCCTACTTTTTCTCTGGCTGACATCACAGCCTCCATTCACGGCCTCTGGGCTGTCAACACAGCAGGGACTCTTGGGTCAGGTGTTTGGTCTCACAGCTGCCAGGCTTTAGCTCCTGTGTGTTAGCCTGCTCTAGGATCCCTAGGTCCAGGAGTAGGACCACTCTTCCTGAGACTTAGCAACTGTGTTCAGGGATTCCCTGCTCAGAGGGGCTCAAAGAACCCACTGTATAAAGGGGACTCCCCAAAAGTTGTACCACTCATCAGATCCTTGTTCTGAGACTACTTTGTTTCCTACTACTTTCATTTGTCCGTTCACTCGCTCTGTCCCTCCCACCCCATCTCTTTCCTCTTGTCCCCATCTCCCTCCCTAGATTGTGACTTGACTTGCTTGTCTGGTACCAGGTGTCCCTGGACTAGAACCAAGGAGAGTAGCAATGGGCCTCACCTTGGGGAAGGCAGAGACCATGTAGAGGTGGCGCCCCCTGCTGGCCCCATAGCCAGTCCCAGCTTTTACCTTATCCATTTCCACATGTCGTTCAGGGGAGGTGGGGACCAAACAGTGTCGTCTGTGCCCAGAGGGACCCATAGCCTCAGGCAGGGGGCCTAGTTCCAGCCTATAAGGCACAGATAGGTAGATTGGCGATGGCCCTAGGAAACCCTTGACCTAAGCTGGCAGTGCCCATCTTAGGTATGGCCAAGGAAAGACATGAGCCTCCTTGGTCCCCAAATTCCTCTAGAACCTCTGTCAGTCACAAAAAGACTGACTCTCTTCTGTCCACACTTAGTGTCCTTTATGCAACAACTCCCTCAATCCCATGTGGCTGAAGCCTGGGCCCACACCCTCAAGCTTAGCAGTGGAGGTAGTAGCCTATGGCCCACTGTGCCAGCTGCTTCTAACAGCACACCAGGCAAGTAGAGACCTCTGAGGGGTCTTCCCAAAGGCCTGTCTTCTCCTAGCTCACCGATTGGTAAACTCCATGGACAGGAAACCCTCTGGATGGCTCATAGATTCCCCCATGGCCTGCAGGCTTCGACCAGGCATCTGTTTCTCATCCCTGGGCAAGAAAAAAAAAACTGTCTTGCTTTGGACTCTTTCCTGGCTGGAGCTTGGAGGCCAATGGCCCCTGCTCCAATCAAAGGAGTGGAGAAGGACTGTTCTTGAGCCCAACTCAGGCCTATAGACTCTGGCTTGGGACTGGGGATGGCAGCAACCTGGATTAGAACAAGTCCTGTTTGAGCATGTCAGAATGACAGCAGCTACTTCTAGAAAGAGGAAGAAAGCCTGGAGACTCTATGCTCAGTATGGGCTAAAAAAGCAACCATGAAAATCACAGCCCGGGAATTCTAAGGCAGATACAATGGGATCCTCTCCAGGGCTACAGTTCACTCACCCTTCAGGAAGTGTGATGTACTTATGGGGAATAAGCCCCCGTACACCAGCATGCTCCCCTTGCCACCAGTCACTTGATGCCCGAGCATACAGTCGCAGCACATCCCCTCGCTGGAATGTCAGCTCCTGGGCTGTGCGACCAGTGTAGGCAAAGCAGGCTACAGCCTCCACAACTCCCTCCGGGTCTATAGGGAAGAGAGGTTCTGGCTGAGGGTAGAGTGGGTGGGTACACAGGAAGAGGATAGGGTAGAGCCTCCCTGCTCTTTCATCACCATCCTCCTGCGCTGTAGTCCCAGCTTCCAACTCCGGCTCTGGTTCCCCAGTGAGGCTCTCCAATTGGCCATCCCTGAGGTTTCAAGCAGAGTAAGGCAGACTTGCCTCCACTAGACTCCCTCTCCCCCAAGAAGGCCCCGAAGCATACCCCAGGCAGCTGGAAGAAGGTGGTGCCATGCACTTCTCATAGATGGGGCCTGGAAGCATGGCCAAGGGTGGAAAAACTCGTGCTGGTTGCAGGATAAGAGTCTGTACCAACTGGTTCACCCGGCCCTGCAAGGCTACCGGGTCCTGTCCAGCAGGCACAGGCAACAGTGTGGGCCCGAAGCACACAGCCAAGTTGTAGGAATCCATCATGTTCTCATCGCTGTATTGGGCCAGGCTGGGGAAACAGGCAGGTCACAGGCAGGGAGCTCCAGCACAAGTGGACCCCTCCACCCCCAAGAGCCAACTGACTCCCGAGAAGTACTCACTGGTTGAGGAAGGTGAAGAGGTATCGCAGGACCACTAACACCGGTCTGGGCAGTCTGGATAGCAGATGGCTTACAGGCTCCACGCGCTCACCCACGACTTCCAGTTCTGTGGCCAAGGCAGCCCAAGAAAACAGACTGAGTAAAGCTGTAGCCAATAGCACTAGTGGGTAGCTCTCCACCCAGATGCCTCAGGCCTCACCTGCTGAAGCCAGTAGCTCATTAAACATGTCCAAGGGAAAGAGTGGGGGCTCCAGGCTCCGAAAGTACAGCTTCAGTACCCCAGCTACTGAGTCTAGGTCATGAGCAGTACAGCCTTCCACCAGAGGGTCCTCCCCTGTGGAAGATAACATGGTAAAATGAGGTTACCTGTGCCTACTGAAGCCACTGCCACACTAGCCCATCAGTCCTCACCTCTTTCAAAGGCATCTCGGATCTCCGAGATCCGGGCCTGGGCACCTGATACCCGGAAGATGCCTTCATGCTGCAGGCCTGTGGAGGATAAGGAGCTGACAGACAGAATCCCTTCCCAGACAAATACCTAGTGCCAGGCTGGCAGAGGATACGCTAAACTTACCATTAAGGTTAATGAAGCGGATACAGCTCTCCACCACAAGGGGCAGAGGTTGGCCTGAGCTCTGGGGACAGAGAACACATTTATTTCACTAGGACACAGCAAGTCCCCTGATTATTCTATCATTTTTCTCTTAATAGTGCTATAGTGGAGTTCATTGGAATCTCTGCAAAGAAATTGATTTGCTGGTACCACTTAAGTGGCACTTTACCTTTTATTTTCAAATTGTTGCAAATCCAAATGTTGATCTTCAGTCAAAAAGCACTGCAAACCTTATACTTGCTCATTTAAATGTCTGATTTTTTTATGAATGCTCTAGGTACATAATGACATATTTGCAAACAACACTTATTTTTCCTCCCTTCCCTTTGAGGCAGTGCTTCATTAACCCAAGTTGGCCTAAAACTTGCTATGTAGCTGTGGTTAGGCTTGATCTCCTAATCCCACATCCCCTAAATGCTAGGATTATAGGCTGCACCATCATACCTGGCTCTTTCAGATCTCTGTTGCATTCCTTTTTTGCTGTTTAGAATTGCCAAGGCCATTTGGGCCAGAAGTATGGCCTATAAACATCTTGTGCTGATCCTAATCACAGGGGAGAACTCTTAACACCTCTTCCCTAACAATGTTGCAGACCCAGATTTTCTGAGTTCCTAAAGAGTTCCCTTTAAAGCTGGATATGTTGGTGTACCCCTTTAATCCCAACACTTGGGAGACAGAGGCAGGGGAATCTCTTTGAGTTTGAGGCCAGACTTGTCTACAGACTAAGACTCTATCTCAAAAAACAAAGCAAAAACAAACAAACAAAAATAGTTCCCTTTAATTGGTAGAGACCACTAGGAAGCCCAGGGAGATCTAAGCAAGACTGGCGATGGCCTGCATAGGAAGGAACACCTGAACTCCACCCAGGAAGGCTGGGACTAGAGAGCACTGGGATTAGGCAATTGCTTGGGCCATCAAGACTGGAGAAAGACCAGAAGGGACAGGGATGGTGTCCAATGAGTTAGAATGTGGGGCAAAGCAAGTACCTGAATAAACTTCTCCAGGTCCCCTCCAAAAAGTTTCTGGTTATACTGGGAGCGAGGATGGGGGTGGTGGCTCTTGTGGAGTTTTCTCTCTGTACACTGGATCCTGAGAAGAATGGGAACTGTCTGTTAGGGGAACAAGCCGTGGACAAGTCTCCCCATCCCTTACTCAGCCAGGCCACAGGCTCTGAACCACTAAAATTATTCTAGAACACACTGGACAAATTGGGCTGTTAGGGCCACAGCGTGCTTGCAGCAGTGCTAGAGCTGGGCAGCAAGAAGAGGGGAGATAGGAACCTCTGAATAGGCCAGCATATTATTAAGGACTCACCAAGATGTCTCTCGCTCTTCCTTGTTACCTGGAGAGGAGAAAATACTGGTCTTTCTCTCAGACTGAGAATCTTCAATAAACCCAGAGAGAGGAGGCTTGGACCAAAAGGTAAGGATAGTCAAAGGACCAAGAGGTAGGAGAGAAGCCAGTACTCCTCTGTACTAAAGAGAAGCTGGGTTAGTTCCTGCATGCCAAACAACATCTCTTGGGGAGCATGGGCCCCAGAGAGGGTATGCCTGGAGTAGGACCCACCTCGGTGTATGGCCTCTTGCAGCTTTTCATGTTTGGCCTGCAGCTTGGCAAGGATGCTCCGGCCACTCAGATACTCCTGCAATTTCTGGGAAACCCAAAAAGGCCCTAGTTTAACCTCAACTCAGCCCCCTTTCCCTCCGCTGCCTGTTGTGGCCCTGTTCCGCCTGTCCAGCCCCACCGTAATGTAGAAGGTCTCTGTTTCCTGCTGCTGGCTCCGTCTGCGGCCTGCCTGTCGGGTGCCAGGGTCTGAATTTGTAGACTTGAGGGACTCAGTGGAGGGGCTGGCCTGCAAAGAGTCCAGCATATCCACATCCTCTGATGCCACCACCTCTAGCAGAGCCTGAAGTGTTGCCTTCAGTGTCTTATTCACCTGAGGGGATAGTGCCAGGGCATTAAGGAGGGTACAGTGCAGGAGTAAAGAAGCCTAAATCTGCAGAAAGATGAAAGCTACTGCCAGCTAGGAAGGAACTGTCAGGAAAGCTGAAAAAAAAATGTAGCGCCCCCCCCCCCCCCCCAGCTGAGCCATTCATGCCTCTTCTATCTCGATGGTCTTTTGGTCCAGGCGACTCTGGATGTTTTGGGCTCTGGGCAAAATCTCATCCCGAAGCTCCATCTCAACCTGGATCTCAGCCACCTGCAGCGGGTAGTACCAAGAGACTGAAGACTAGGTCAGGACACAGAGCTCAGGTGAGGCAGTAGGGATAGGCCTGAAGAAATAGAACTAAGGGCTTCATTCATGCTAGGTAAGCACTCTACCACCTGAGCTACACTCTCAGCTGAGAATGTAACTTGTATCTCCAGTAAGTTTCAAATACCAATACAAAGAAACACATAAAGTTTAAGTCATGTGAAAAAAGAAGCCAGGTGGTGATAGTACAGGCCTTTAATCCCAGCACTCAGGAGGCAGATCTCTGTGAGTTTGAGGCCAGCCTGGTCTATAAAGTGAGTCCAGGACAGCCAGGGATACACAGAGAAACCCTGTCTCAAACAAAACAAAAATAAAAACCAAACCAAAACAAAAAAAGACAGAAAGGAAGATAGATGAACCTTGAGAAATACAATGAGCCAGTCCCTACAAGACAAATGCTGTATAAACCCACTATGTGTCAATGCGAAGTTCACAGAGACAGCAGAAGAGTGGGCTCCAGAAGCTGGAAGCAGAGCAATAGAAACCTAAGTATTTATTGGTAACAATTTCTGTGTAAGAAAGTAAGCAGTCGGGCCGGGCGGTGGTGGCGCACGCCTTTAATCCCAGCACTTGGGAGGCAGAGGCAGGCGGATCTTTGTGAGTTCGAGGCCAGCCTGGTCTACAAAGTGAGTCCAGGACAGCCAGGGCTACACAGAGAAACCTTGTCTCGAAAAACCAAAAAAAAAAAAAAAAAAAAAAAAAAAAAAAGTAA
>CAJQZJ010000545.1:688487-714317 GCA_907164525.1 Lophiomys imhausi
AAAAAAAAAAAAAAAAGAAAGAAAGCAGTCAGCTGGGCGTGGTGGCACATGCCTTTAATCCCAGCCCTCAGGGTTTAGGGAGGCAGAGGCAGAGGACAACCAGGACTGTTACACAGAGAAACCCTGTCTCAAAAACAAAAAGCAGACATAGTGGGGGGTAAAGAGGTGACCCAGTGGTTAAAAGTGCTTACTCCTTTTGCAGAAGAACAGAGAGTTTGGTTCCCAGCACACATGTCAGGCAGCTCATAAACACTTGTAATCCAGTTCCAAAAGATATCCAATGCCCTCTTCTGACCTCTGCAGACACCTGTATACAGATGCATGCACACACACACACACACACACACACGCACGCACGCACGCACGCACGCACGCACGCACACAGACACACATTTATTTATTTTGAGTTTTCAGGACAGGGTTTCTCTGTGGCTGTCCTCCAGGCTGGTCTCACACTCAGAAAGCTGCTTGCCTCTATCTGCCAGTGCTGGTAATAAAGGTGTGCATCACCACTGCCCAGCAGTAAATTTATTTTTCATTCAGCAAAGAGTTGGAAGAGATTCCAAAAAGAAATCTCTTTTAATAGATATGGGAAACAGGAAAGGTAAAACAGAAAGAAATTAGAGAACCAATCAATGTGAGATCCAAGTACAAGGCAGGTAAGTGGGAGGAGGGATGAAGAAAGAGAGGAGGAGGAAGAGGAGGATATCTAAGGAACCCAAAAGCCTCAAGTAGACAAGTACACTCATTGCCTAGCACCAAGAGGGAAAACGGATCCCCAAAGCAGAGCATCATGGAATTTTTTTTTTTTTTTGGTTTTTCGAGACAGGGTTTCTCTGTGTAACAGCTCTGGCTGTCCTGGACTCACTTTGTAGACCAGGTTGGCCTCGAACTCACAATGATCCGCCTGCCTCTGCCTCCCGAGTGCTGGGATTAAAGGCGTGCACCACCACCGCCCAGCGCATCATGGAATTTTATATCAGAGGAGAAAGACTGTCCTAAAACCTCCTGGGAAGAGTGCACATATCTAATTAGAAATGATGCTGCATGCTGTATTTCCTCCTGAGTGCCTATTATGAAATTTTCTGCTGTTGTCAGTTTGTCTGTTTGTAGACAGGTTTTTATACTGAAGTCCAAGCTGTAGGCTTAACTACACTACATAGCCCAGGCTAGCCTTAAATTTAGGCCTTAGTTTCCCCAGTGGTAGGATAAAAGACATGCCCTACCACATCTGGCTATGTCCATATAGTGTACGGACAGCCATGGTGAACATCTGGACTGCTATGGTTGGTTGCACTGTGTTTGAGGGCAGCCCCGTGAGTGAGCTACCATAGCCAACTATTCTAATGGGCCAGAGGCTATGGAATGGAGGATTGAGAAATAAGAACCTTAGCATCTTGGAATTTCCTGTTTGTTTTGTTTTAGCAAAGTGTAAATTGTGTGACTGACCCACATTAGCATGAAGTCCAGAGAATGTGAAGCTCTCTGAAATCGTGCTTGGACCTTAAGGGTAGCAGCGGTAGAGAATAGAATAAACTGACTCTTACCTCATCAGTTTCATGGGGTTGGTAGTCAAAACGTAGAGGGGGACAGAAGGCCATGGCATGAACCTCAAGCGCCTTGGCTTTGTCCCCTGGAGGATCCAGGGCCTCCAGAGCCTCTTCCAGGCTGCCTAAGCCCTGCATCTGGGAGGCTTGGGTGCGGCTCTCAGCAGCTGTGTAGCTCCGGAGGGCCTGCCCCAAGGCTAAGTGGAAACCTGTGTCACAGCACTGGGAAGAAGCAAGCAGACAGTTTTGTGGGCCTGGAACCAGAGTCAAAGGTTCCAAGCGTTTAAGCTCCAATACTATGGCCCCACCTGCCCGACCATACAGGACTCACATCCATGAGGTCCAAGATATCATTTAGGTAGTAGTTGCTGACGGCGGCATTGACGCTGGCCAGACTGAGCAGGTATTCATTTCGGGCCTTGGTGCACTTAAGTCTATGTTCCAAGAACTTGGCCTGACGCTGCTCAAGACACCAAAGCACACCACGGTCACTCACTTGGAGACCACTCTTATCTCCACTCTTTCCCATTCCCTCTGCAGACAAGCACATCCAATGTGCCACAAGTCCCTCATGCTTAACATATGAACTCCTTCACTCTGTCACACGTCGACCCGTGGTACACCCTCAGTGCTCAGCCCTACTGCAGAGTCTCCCACTCAACCCCTAAAACCTGTCTTGACTCCTTAGCTCTTTACTGGCTACTTTTGATTTCTTGGCAAGGGCTGATCCCACCCCCTCTTCACTGCCCTTGATTTGGTTTGAGTCCCCAACATGCCTCACTGTCATTCTCCGAAGTAGAATTGGGTCACATGGAAACAGATGGTTAAGTAAACCCATGGTGGAGATAAGAGCTAGGAGGATGTATGAGAAAGCTACTTAGGTTCCACACCAGGATGGCAGAGAACAAAAGTCATTGTCCTCAGTGCTCTCTTTCCCATGGGGTTGCCTTGAATGTTTCTTCTCAAGAAATGGCACCCAGCCACTCATCCTGAGTTCTTGTGTCCCTAAAAACTTAGAAGCTAGCAGGAAAAAGTCCTCCAGACTTAGAGCTCTCTGCTTCAGCAAGACTATGGGACAATAAACTAGGACCATAATGTGATAAAATCAGTCTGGCATGACGTTATGATTATCCTTCCCATCTTTCAGGTCTGTTGAAACATCTGGAACTTAATTGCATTGTTTTTCTACATCCCAGAGTCATCAGGTCTGACCAGGAAGAAAGAATTTTGCTAGAGGCCTATGGCTCTTCCCCTACCCTTCTCTGCCCCAGGATAGCCAAGGGCTTGTAAGGACAAAGGCCAGGGATCAGAGCTATCAGAGATGGATTAGAGAGGGGGCCCATGGCCTTCCAGGCCCACCTTCTCCACTAGCCGCCCTCCCTTCTTGAGAGAGCTCTTTCGGACAGGTCCTGTCTCTGTGGTGGTAACAGTAGCCATGGTGGTGGCAGAGGCACCAGTGGTGGTGGGCAACACACTCCGGCCTGACCGCTTCTCCTCCTGCCGCTCAGCTTCCCGGAGTTTGGTCTCAGCATTCACACTCTCCAAGTGGTACACATGGTATGTCTTCTTGGTCTGCAGGGAGGCCCAGGTCATGACCAGGAAGTCTCCCTCAGCCCCCTTAACCCCGCTGGGATTCAGATTTGAGAGTTGGGGCATTTCACCTAAGTATGTTGTCATCTAACCACTCTGTTTCCAGAGCATAGAGTGGCCCAAGCAAGCTGCCCCCCAGATTCGGGTCTCCACTGAATATCTAATCTCTTGAGCCTAACTGGAAGATACAATGGCTTGGGGCTGTTTCTCTTCCTCCTCCCCCACCTCTCAGTACACAGTGGGTCTTGCTTACTGTCTGGAGTTCTGAGACCACCTCCAGGAGCTCATCCTGCAGCTGCTGCACCAGGTCCTTACTCTAGAGATAAAGGGGTATGTGTGACCCATAGCACTGCCCTTCTTTAGTGCCTCCCACTATCCTGTGACAAATCATCTCACCTCAGATTGGTACATCCCACTGGCCTTGGGCTACAACTGCCACCCGGACCCCATGCCTCTCAACCAAATTGCTCCCAGATAGATCCCCAAGTGTTTTCTTTTTAGATCCTGACCCCTCCACAACTTGTGTGACCCTACCTTTTTGACAATGCGCCCCACATCCTCTGCGATGTGACTCAGGCGCTGAGCCAGGGGCCCAGCCAGCATCTCACTGAGGACAGCACTTTCCCGACTCTGCTGCCGAGTGTGCTCCAGCAGCACAGCCCAGCAGTGCAAGGGTGACAGGAGAGTTGGCTCCTTCCTGTAGCAGAGGAGTACTCAGACCAGGGAGCCTAGGTCACAAGCCCTGCAAGGCACCCTTGCTAATGTGGTACCTACCGGAAGCTTTGCTGCTCCCGGCCGCTGCCCCCTAGGCGACCACTGCGACTGGCAAAGCGTTCAGCCAACTTCTCCAGGCCCCGAGAGTACTCCAACTCCACCTCTGCCCGGCGCCTCATGAACTCAGCTAGCTCCTGCAGCAAATCCCGCCGCAGCTCTCCCTGAAGCTCCAGGCAACGGAGCTGCTCACTCAACTGCCAGCGCATCTCTGCAAGGGGACCTTGGTTCAGGCCTGGCCAACATGCCCAGCGTGAACCAACCAGACTACTAAGAGGTAGAAGAGGCAGAGACAGACAGACAGACAGACATTCTGTCTACACCAAAGGCTCCCTGGCACCCAACTGAGCTAAAAACTGGAGCTAAGCACAAAAGTGTGCCCTGAAGCAAAGTACCCAGGTTCAGCAGCCCCTGTGCTCTTGGGAAGGGACCTGAGGCAGAAAACTCTATGCTGTGGCTTCTGTACAGACATAAGAAGCTGCTCAAGGGCAGGACTGCTGTGGCAGAGATTTCAGCGCAGGTCAAGCTGGTCCCACAGTAAGGACTTGTTTTGGTCAAGGTGGATAAGTGAAGAGACAGATGGGGCCAGCCTAAGTTTTGTGTCTGTTGCTCCACTGGCAGTTACCCAACCCAGGGCTTTTCCCTCTATCCTACAGGGGAGTCATAGCTAGTGGCCCACACCACCAAAGACCTTTTGACATCTTATCTCTGACTTGATTTGACAATACTTCTTCCCTCACCCATATCTAAAGCAAAAGCTGCCTGTCCTGCAAGCTGCTAGCAACACTGTGCCCCCGTCCCCCAGGCCAAGGGCCCAGATGAGCACCACAACCTACACCCCAATACATAGAGTACAAAAGACACACTGTCTTGGCTTTTTGTTGTTGCTGTTGGTGGTGGTTTTTTTGAGACAGGGTTTCTCTGTGTAACAGCCCTGGTTATCCTGGAACTCACTCTGTAGACCAGGCTGGCCTTGAACTCACAGAGATCCACCTGCCTCTGCCTCCCTAGTGCTGGGATTAAAGGTGTGTGCCACACTGCCCGGCTCACTGTCTTGGCTTCTGGTAAGCAGAATATTAACAGATAGGTCTTCAGCTATATCTTGACTAATAGATTTCTTCATTTAGCAGAATGGTATCTCTACATATATTTCATTACAGGCATAGTTTAGACACAGAGCCTGTTCCTCTGGATCTGGGACCATAGTGGGGGACAGATAGCATGGGAAAAGAGCCATGGTAGAATGATCAGGAGCAATGGAATGGGTGCTTATAAAATGGACACACAATCCAAGTGTGGTGTACACTGTAATCCCAGAAGAGCAAGAACATCCAAAATTCAAGGTCATCTTTGGCTATGCTATACTGTGAGTTTGAGGGCAGTCTGAGCTACACAAGACACTTCCTTAAAAAAAAAAAAGTATACAAAAAGCAAGGGGGAGGAATCTGGGAGGGGCAGATGACCAAAAGCTTGTGGTCTAGAATTCTCAGGTGGATGCCCAAGGAGAGATAAATCACACAGTAGTGTTCTATAGACTCATTTCATTTTCAGGGTCCCTGTAGCTACTGTGTAGAGTTCAAGGGGGCAGCTACTACAGTTGTGTAAGGAAAAGATGGTGAGCATTGGGACCAGAGGGCCAGTCTGACAGGCAAGCTCCAGAAAGAAATCTACCTTGAAGAGATCAGATTTTGTGGACTTGTGTCCTGACAGTGACTTTCCTGGGGCTATGAGATGAAAAGCTTTCTTAGGTATCTCCTATCCAGACTTCCCATCTCCCCTTCTGATTTCCTTTCTCAGTATGTCTCCTGCCTGCTCCAGTCTATGGTGGGACTGACTTCTCTTGAGTCCAGGTGCTCCAGGTCTAGCTGCCAGCATCGTCCACTCATCAGCCTTCTACCTTACCCATTGGACTCCCGTGAGGGTGGGCTTTGGTCTTTAGTAACCAGGTCACTGGAATTGCCAAATTTCCACCAAGGGAACATGTTAGGCAGACAGAAGCTGGTATGTATGTGTGGAAACTGCCAACATTGAAGCCAATGTAAAACAAAGCAGAGCCCACAATACCAGGTGTTACTGCCACTAGCCTCCTGTGCCAGCCACTCCATAGGATGAGCGCTAATGCTGTTGACTTCAATCCGGGTATCTCCACTAAATGAGAATAAAAGGTTTTGAAGAATGGCAATTTAAGTTCATTTCAAGCAGGATCCCAAGAGGATTCAGCAGGACCTTCCTTGGGACACTTGTCCTGTCCTCCAGAAGGGATGTGATACTCAAGATGGGACCTATTACAGCTGTACAATGCTAAGTTCACCAGAACATACCATAGTATTGTGTGGATTCTCCACCAGTGACAATAGCACGTCTGGTCCTGAACATGCACACCAGCTGGTGTTAACGAGCTATGATTGCAAGTCAATTGCATCTGAGGTTCACAGAAGACAGGAAACTGCTGCCTCAAAACTCCAGGTTGTGCTATGGCAGAGCTTTCAGAACTTAGCTCAAAGAACCCTGATCTCCCCCCAAGCTAGCTAGCTCTTGCCCTGGTCTAGCCCCAATATGCTCTTGTCACCTTGGCTGGTTTTTGTAGTGGTTATCATCATACATGAAATGAGCCATGCACTGGTTCTTTCCTATTTTTCTCTCCTCAGACCTGTGAACCACACAAGGGCAAGGACTGCTTCGCTCCTATACCATAAGATATTCCCAGAGAACGGAACAAAACAGATGTATTAAAAAAAAAAAAGAGCTGGCAGCTGGGTGTGGTGGCACATGCTTGTCATCCCAGCCCTGGAAGGTTGAGGCAGAGGATGTTACAAGTTCCAGGCCAGCCTGAGTAAAACATTGAGTTCAATACTAGCCTAGGCTACATACCAAGCCCCAGTCCCACTCAACCACACAAACAAACAAATGAAGAACAGCTGACAAAAAGGAGTGAGAAATCCTGTATATTTGCATTACAAAGCTGGGACCCAGGCCCCCATAGCACTTCCTGCAAGCAAGGCATTCACTCTCACTTCTGCTGACCAGTGGAGCAGAAAAGATGGCCTCCAAACCACGACTATGCTGACCTTTCAGAATTTAGTGTCAAGACAGTGTCCCTGTTCTAGCATAATTGGAAGGCTTTTTTATTTTTCTTTTTTGAGAGAGGTCACTGAGAAACAAAAGCCACAAGAGCTGGACACCCTGGGTGAGCAAAGGACATCTTAAAGACATTCTAGGGCCAAACTCCAGTTTTTTTGGTGGGAACTAACTGGCCTGTGTTTGCTGGTTGAAGACATTTCAAGGTCCTTGGGCTTCATGACATTTTGAGGAAGTAGGATGGGATCATTGTCTCCATCTGCTGGCTCACCCTCTGCAGTCACCTCAAGCTGGCTCTGGACACCAAGATGAGGAGGACTGAGTCAAACTTTCAAAGGCAGCTATGCACACCATTATAACAATTACACACCAGTAAGATACACTTTTGTATAAATTGCTTGCACCAAATAAGTACATTGTAATTTCATCTACAGATTGGAAAACTCCAAGGGTCATTTCATTCTTCCTCTTGGGAGCTATTGTGCTGTGTGACGATAAGTCACTGTGTTTCTCTGAGCTTGTATCTACAATAGGTAAAATATAGAGTCATTGAGAGTGGTAAAGGAGTCAGATATCTGGAGGCAACAACAAACCGAAGGTGGGGGGATTTAGATGCTGCTTCTTTTCCTGTGCAAGAGTTACCTACCACACCCTGAAGAAATGAAGCTGTCAGCTAAGAACTCACAATGTTGATTTGCATGTGATTTGCATCGTCGTGTTTGCCAGAATCCAGAGGTCTAATAACCTAAGGCTGTAAAGCCAGCCCAGTAGAATTTCTCTAACCAACATTCACTCTCTTAGTCTGACCCAAGGCCAACCACCCTAACCTGCAAGCTAACTCACTGCCAAAGGGAGGCGAGGGTGTTAAAGTTTCACGGATTCTAGTGGTGTTAAGAGTGAGGTGTTAGACCACTAGTAAAGTCAAGGTGGCCCATTATACTCTGGCTAGAAAGCTACCCTCTCAGTCTGCCCTTCCCTCGGGCTACCAGAGTCATTGCTGCCTGAGTGAGCAGCAGGCGACCCAAGTTGGGTAGAGAGGCGGGAGGGAGGGCATGGGCAGGCAGCTGAGGCCAAAAAGGCTCCAAGAAACAGCTGGGCTCCCTCCTCCATCCTGTTCCAGGGGTATCTGAGGATCATCAGCGGACACTGGAGGGGGGAGGTCTCCGCAGTAAACCAAGCCAAAAGCGCCCTCTCACCTTTGACTTGTGCCTCATACTCGGCCTGCAGACCCCGCTCCCGCCGCAACTTCCCGTGCGCCGCCATGGCCCAGGGCCGATTGCGCCCGACTCTCCCACGCGGCGGCGAGGCGAGACCGCGGAGCGCAAGGACCAGGGGCGCCGAGGCCCGCACAGTCCACTGGCTCCGCCCCGCCCCGCCCCGCCCCCAGCACGGTCCCCGGAGGGGCGGGGCGACCTGGACCTGGCACTGCCCGGGTGGGCCTCATAAGGACAAGGCACCCATTCCCAGGCTTACCTCTTTTGAGGCAGGCTGCTCTTCTACCTATATCACTTTGGGCCCAAAGCCTCAACATAAAGCAGCCAATGCAAGAGGGCCTAAACATGTCTGGTACCACCTGCTGCTATTCCTCACCATCTGCAGAAACCTATCTATGGTCCCCTATGTCAGACCACACCCCTAGGCCCTCAATACAAATGGACTATGGTGCCATAGCTGCTCCAGACCCAAGACTGCCCCTGGGTGCCCTGCTACCCCCCAGCCTCCCTGGACATCAGATGCCACCCTCCTTCTGGAGTTACAGCCCTGAGTGAAGCCTAAGGGAGTCCAGACAGCTGGATGGGAAGTTCCTTAGAGGACTTCAGGCCTGTGCTCCCTCTGGGCCCCCTGAGAGGGAGGAAGCAGGGTTCAGCTAAAGTTCCTCTTCTACTCAGCCCCAAAGGAAAGAACTCGCCTCATTTCCCCATAGGTAGTTACCACTTCCTGCTGCCGGAAGATACTCTTTTGGTTGCTTTTCCCTTGCATCTTGCACCTGTAGGGATCTATACTGGTGGGGGACTGAGAGGCAACTTGGGAACAACTCCTGTTGCCTCCTTTATCCACGGATGATGGCGCTTTGCTCCACCCCCATCAACCCGGCAAGACCTATTCATCAGTCACTTTCTGATGTTTTGTTTTGAGATAGGGTCTTATTCATAGGGCCTCACTCTGTAGCCCTGGCTGGCCGTACACAATCCAAGCTGGCTTCAAACTTGAGGCAATCTTTCTGCCTCTGGCCCGAGAACTAGGATTACAGGTGTGCACAACCACACCAGTCTTTTCTACTCAATTGGGAAGGCAAGAGGCAGGTGACAAGCCACCTGTCTTCAGATAAATGGAGAGAAAGCCCTAGGGTATACAGATGGTGGGAGACAGGCAAGACACTTAGGAAACATGCTTGAAGGTACTAATACAAGGGAATCCAGACCTGTACTTGCATGCATGGATGTCAGAGTGCATGTGAGCACATGTGAGCCTGACATAGAGACCTGGCAGGAGGGAGAGACTGTTCTGGCCTTTCAACTGTGTTCAACCAATTCTCTTGCCCAGAGAATCTCCCTAGCTTTTGGTCTCCACTTGCTCCTGGTACCAATGCCCTTCTCTAAGATGCTGCCAGGTGCTCACAGAGCCTTGAAGAAAAGGTCTGGAAGATAGCTAGATGCTGACAGGACCAGGTCCTGGACTTTTCAGAAGATGGTCTCAGAAGTAGCAATGTTGGAATATTCCACCAAGGCAAGAAAGCCTGTATCCCTTCACACAGCACATGAGTGGACATCCATCCTTGTGAACTTGCTTTGTTAGGACATTTATTCCAATAGTGCCTCATATGAAAGGAAATGAAATCAGGCATCCATATCCTTATTCATTAAAGCAACCCATCCTACCTGTCTTCCCTTCTGTCCAAGTCTTGACTAATTCTCAGAAGTCCCTCATCTACCCAGCAGACCCAGGCCAGGGTACGATTCAAGCACACAAGCAATGGCTGCTGTACTGGCTTTCAAATGTTCTCCAATCTTACTCCAGAAATATGAATGGTGTCCCATCATCCCCTTGCAATGAAACTGAGTGAAAAGCAAAATAGAAAACTTGAGTGATTGGCTCTGCTCTTAGGACACTTGTTTGGCATCTGAAGCCATGAGTGAAACTGCTTTCTGTACCTTTAGCTCCTGTTCCTTTTGTTTAGAGACAGGGTCTCACTATGTAGCTCTGGCTGTCCTGGAACTCATTGCAGAGACTAGATTGGCCTCCAACTCACACGAGTCAGCCTACCTCTGCCCCACAGATGCTGGGATTAAAGGAATGTGTCAGCACACCTGGCCTGTCCCTTTTTGACTTTTGAAATTTTTATTAGATTAATGTAATTGTGTGTATGTATGTGTAACTTTTGTGTGTGTGTGTTCAGTGTCCACGGAGGCCAAAAGGGGTATCAAATTCCCTAGATAATGGAATTACACATGATTGTGAAGCTCCATGTAGGTGCTGGGTGGTGGCTCAGAGGCAAGCCAGGGTTGCAGGGTGATTTCCAGACCAGCCTAAGCTAGAGAACCTGTCCCAAAAATCATATAAGCATCTAGGCGCACACCTTTAAATCCCAGCACTTGGGAGGCAGAGACAGGTGGATCTCTGTGAGTTCAAGGCCAGCCTGGACTACAGAGTGAGTTCCAGGACAGCCAGGGCTACACAGAGAAACCCTGTCTCGAAAAACCAAAAAAAAAAAAAAAATCAGATAAGCGGGCTGGAGAGATACTTCAGTGGTTAAAGAGCAGTGCCTGTACTTCCAAAGGACCCAGGGTTCAAATCCCAGCACCCACATGGCAGTTCACAGCTGTCTGTACTATAATTGCCAAGCATGGTGGCACACACCTTTGATCCCAGCACTCAGGAGACAGAGGCAGGTGGATCTCTGTGAGTTCAAGGCCAGCCTGGTCTACAAAGAGGGTCCAGGACAGTCAAGGATATACAGAGAAACCCTGTCTCGAAAAACCTAAAAAAAAAAAAAAAAAAAAAATCAGATAAGCTGAATGAGGTGATGCTCAACTAAAGGCAGAGATCAGGGCTATATATGGAGACTATCAAAACAAAGAAAAATAAAACACAACAAGATAGGCAATGTAGATGGTTCCGCAGTGGTGAAAGAGCTCTTCCACAGGACACAGTTCGGTTCTTATAATCTAAAGGCCACTCACAACCACTTAATACTTCATTTCTAGGGGATCTAACGTCCTCTTCTGTCTTCCGCGGGCACCCGCACTCACATACACACATAGACACAAAAATAAAAACAAATCTTTAAAAAGAGAGTGAGGGCTAACTGCAGGATTATTTATTCATGACAGGGTATCACTGTGCAGGCCAGTCAGGCATCGAACTTTATGTTCAACATGAAATCATAAAGGTCAATATATTTGACTTTGTGCACTTAGCAGAACTTATAGAAAAATTAAAACATTCAGAGTTGTCTGCCTCTGTCTTCGGGAAGTTGCAAGACATTTTAATATGTGGAAGAATATACACTTAGACCTGACGGATGATGGCCACAGGCTGGTGTGATCAGATTGGCTGGCTACCCTGGACAGAGGGAGATAAAATGAAACCTAAGGACTGTGGGTCTTGGAGAAAAAAATGATTAGGAGAAGGGTCCCCGAAGTCATCCCCCGCTACCCCACCCTCTGCCTCCCAGCCTCAGCTCACAATGCATCTAAGCCGGCGCTTCCAAGAGACGGATGACGCCCGAAGCAGAGGAAGTGCTGGGGCCCCAGGGCTTAGCAGGCCTGCGGTCCCCCCCCCCCCCCCCCCACCTACAGCTCCCACCTCCGCCCAGGAAACCTAACTGACTAGGGGCGGGGCGGACAGCAGAGCTTCAACCGGACGCCAATGACACCAAAGCAACCAGGGCAGAGGGCGGGGCCCGATCTGCGCACGCCCTCCCACCAACTCTGGGGCGCGGCCGAGCCAGTGCGCATGTCTGCCGCAGGCATTTGCTCTGGCGCTGCAGAGCCAATCAGAGCCTGAGAATACGTCACAGGCTTGCAAACCGGAAGGAACCGACGCTAGCACGCTGGGCCGAACAAACCGATTCGACTCGTACAAAGGGAAGTACGTAACTTTAGCCAACCAGAACGGTTTCTCTGGAGTTAGAGAAGCGGGGCGTTTCCGCAACTTTTCTTCCCATGTCGGTTTCTAATTGATCATTTGTACAACCAAATAAATAACTATACTCTAGGAAAAATTATTCCGTATAGGGGCGGATCGCTGTGTCACTTAGGGGAGTAGAGACTTTTATTGTAATAATGACAGCTCCAATATCAGGCGTTCTGTTCTACAAATAGGTGAGCAGCCCAAGCAGAACTCACGTAGGACCTAGGAACCACTAGTAATGGTCCCTTAGCCGCACATTTAGAGGAAAAAAACGTTAATACAAAGGTGAGGTTGTGATAAAACGTTCAGGACAGGGTTGCACTCACTTTTTTGTTTGTTTTTTTAGACAGGGTTTCTTTGTGTAGCCCTGGCTGTCCTGGATTCACTTTGTAGACCAGACTGGCCTTGAACTCACAGAGATCCGCCTGCCTCTACCTCCCAAGTGCTGGGATTTAAAGGTGTTTGCACCACCACCACCACACAGCAAACACAAAATATTAATGGGGGACCTGGCTGGGGTGGTTCACACCTGTAACCCCAGCACTTTGCAGCCCGAGGCAGGATTAGAACAAGTTTGAGGCCAGTCAGGGCTGCATAATGAGTTCTAGGCCAGATTGGGCTAAGGATTAGATCCTGTCGAAAGGAACAAAGGAAGGAACGAAGGAAGGAAAGAAAGAAATTAACCTGGTAATAATGTATGTCAGTATGCAAAGAACACCTTAGAAGATCAGGACTTTGAGGCCTAAGAAGAGGTTCAGTTGTTAGATCTCCAGCACTGTATAAATTGGATTTGTTGTCACAAAGACCCTGCCTCTCAAAAAAAGAAAAAGTATTGTGTGGTTGAACCTACAGGACCTAATGACTTGGGATATGGAGGAAAGAATCAGGGATAACAAGGAAGGAAGAGCCTGAGCAACCAGGTAGCTGAATAGGGCAGGGTCAAGTGAGGACATCTCCACACAAGTGCAATGAGCAGTTGGATTTAGGCATGTGGGGTCCAGGAGGGATGAACTGGAGCTGCTGCAGATGAGAGCAAGTATGACTAGGGTAAAGGGCTGAGAGTGCGACATAAGAGGGCAAAGCAGTGCCGCAAAGAACATCAAGGTAGGAGAACTGCCTCTGAAATGTGAGGCTGACTAGAGTGCCAAGAAATTATTTAGAATAGAAAATTAGTAAGGATGTTGTTGAGGCCTGCTGAAGACAGGAACATGACAGAATAGGGCATCCAAACCAGTTTATCTACCCACTCCAACTCACTTGCTGAAGGTGGCCAGATTTGGGGTCCCATCTCCAAATTCGTTTGACTTGTGAGCTCACTGGGCTCTGGGCTGTGAAGATGACATCCCTGCCATAAAGGAGCACATTCACAAATTCCCCAAAGCCACTGGGTGACCTTTATTGTAAAAGCATATGGGATGAGGCTAGGACCAGGTGGAGCAGGCTCTAGGAGGCAGAGTCAGAGGCCTCTGAGCTGTCTTTGACATCTGTGCTCTCTGTGGTCTCACTGACCTCACTGAGGTCCTTGCTGTCCCCACCACTATCCTCAGCAGCCAGGCCCTTCTCCTCACGACAGGCCTCTCCCGAGCTCAGAAACATGTTGCCTTTGTTCTCCACCTTGTTCTCCATGGCCGACAGTAACATGTGCCTGCCCTTTTCCTTCAGCTCCAGGTGCCGCCTCAGCTGCCGCCAGGAGCCCAGAGGGAATCAGGTGGAAAGAGACAGTGCCTAAGTCTCCAGACAAGAGACAAGAGGAGCCACACCCTGGGGCTGGCTGGTGGAAGGGACACAGTGAGAAGTGGTAGGGCCAAGGCAGGAAATAGGACTGGGGAGAGATGTAGTTCAATCCTAGCTCTGCCCTAAACCTGCTTCCTCATCTGTAAAATGGCAAGGGTCCTGCTGCCTTCAAATGTGCTGCTGGGGTGCTCCCAAGACAAGCAGTGCCTCTCCAGGTGGCCTGATCAAGAACCCTTTCTCCTCAGCCCAGTTTAGTCCTAGGTCTGAGCAGGCTGACCATGACTGTCCCCTGACCCTAGTAGTCCTGCTCCCTCTGTAGAAAAAGCTCTTCCTACTCCTATTCCTATTCCACCTCCAGGCTTTGTCCCCAGGGAACATCCCGTGGCCTCCTCTAGAATGTACCAAGGCCATGTCCCTGCTTGACAGCATAGGAAGTGAGGGAAAGAGGGGCTCTGACTCCTAGCTCTACAGCTACAAGGGCTAACATTCAACCTTGGTCTTGCCTCCACCCACCACTGCCCCACTCTGTCTCACAGCTCTTAAATAGTCACCTTTCCCAAGTACAGAATCTCCTCTTCTGCTGGAATTGCTGCCCTGGCCTGGCTGAACTCTTACCTCATCAGCCATCTGCGTAAGGTCCCGCTTCATTGCATACGCATCTTCTCCGTCTGCATAATATTTGGGTTCCACTTCACTGATCCTGGGGGTAGGATGGAGACACAGGCCTGGGGGCAAATTCTCTTGGTGTTTAGGCTACTGGGGTGGCTGTCATCTCCCCCTGCAGTACCTTTATAGAGGCAAAAGGCTAGCCTGAAAGGACTCCCTTTTGTTGTTGTTTTGGGCTTTTTTTTTTTTTTTTTTTTTTTGAGACAGGGTTTCACTGTTTAACAGAACCCAGGCTGTCCCGAATTTCTTTTGTAGACCAGGCTGGCCTCGAACTCACAGAGATCCATCTGCCTTTCCCTTCCAAGTGCTGGGATTAAAGGCGTGCGCCATCACATGTGGCTGAATGGAATCCTTTTTGTTTTCATTTGAATGGACTCTTTTACTTCCAATAGCCATGATGGCTCTCTCCAGTGAGGCTAAGCAGCATGTAGCATCCAGGGTACTTGCCATTCCTAGACTTGCTAACACTCTGTCCCTAACCTGACCAGCAAAGAGTTGTGTTTTTTGAGTTGAAGCCCTTAATTTTGCCTCTTCCTTTCTTTCTCTGACCTTTATCTACTAAACACACAGCTTGTTCTGCTAGGAAAGAGGGACATTGTACCTGCATGTAGGTGTGGTCATCATAGAGAACCTGTCTACTTCCTAGACAGCTGAGTAGCCCTGACACTGGAAGAGAAGCTGTTTGATGACCTAGAAAGGTTTCTTGCCAGCCTAAGACATTAAAACAAGAGAATTGGTGTGTGTGTGCATTTGTGTGTGTGTGTGTGTGTGTGTGTGTGTGTGTGCACTTGCGCATGTGTGGGTATGCGTGTGCACCTGCATGCTACTGTGTGCATGTGGAGGCCAAAGGTAGATGTTGAGTATCTTCCTCAGTTGCTTTCCACCTTATTTTTTTCAAAATAGGGTCTCACTGAATCTACAACTAACCCATTCAACAAGGCTGATTGGTTAGTACACCCTAGGGATTTTCCTGTCTTAACCTCTTCAACACTAGGATAATAGGTGCAGGGCACTGTTATACTTTTATATGGGTGCTAGGGATCAAACTCAGGTCCTCACAATTAAGTTATCTCCTTAGCATTCTTGTTTTGAGACAGGGTCTTGGGGTGTTGCTAAGACTAACCTGGAGCTCCCTATGCTTGGCCCCCAACCCACAGTTCTCCACTTTGAGTACAGAGATTAAGAGGTATGTACCACCATACCCAGCTGGGAAATGCTGACTTAGCATGAAAAGAAGTTCCCACCACAGAGGCATCTTTAACTAGGTTAAAGATCCCTCCACAAATCTGGGTGTTGAACCCAGAAAAGCCTGACGGCCACTGCCCTGTTTCAATTGTCTCATCATCACTCTACCTACTCAAAGCATAGTGTGGTTCAATAAGCCCTCCAGTTAGTCTACTCCAGTCCACTTTCAAGTGGCACTAGGTATGGCCAGGTCCTCTCTTCATGGAGATGTCCATGTCCTGAGTAGATCTGCCCTCAGCCAGCAGAACACCCAGAGCAGTAGGTCCCTCATTGCTTTTGCTCATGGCCATTTTCCCCTGCCAGCCCCTTTCATCTGCTCTTACTTGATGCTTCCTGGTGCCAGCTACTTCTTAGCCTTTGCTCATGCCCTACCCTAGCTCTCTTTACTACTAGACCAGCACTAAGAAGCCTTGTGTGTTCTTTACCACACTGCCCTTCACCAGCCTCACTAGCACCAAGCCACCCCTCCTCTACCCAGATATATTGGATCCCTCCTCTAGTACATCCACACAGAAAGCAGGTGCCTTCTCCATGTTAGCTTGTCAGTGAATAGCCAATGAGTATACAGAAAGCCTCCCAGCAATGTCGGCAGTACATCCACTCTTTTCTCAGCCCACCTCAGCCAACTGGATGGATCTTGCCATTTAAAAAAATCTTGATCTACTTACTGAAAGTTGAGGGTGTTGGAATAGAGATGCAGGGCAGCCCGGTTACTGCAGGGGAATAAGGTACTGCTGAGCTTCACAAACTTGGCCAGGCAGGTTGGCAAGCCATATCCTGCCCTTCTTCCCAGTCCCCCTTTCCCACTAATACTACTTCCCATCTTCTTCTGAAGGCAGTAAACCCCAGAACACTATCAATAAGGTACCTCTTCCTCCCCACTCCCCAGCATTGCCCTTTCCCCCAACTTGGCTTCCACCTCTTCCTGACATGCAGGGAGACATATTTGGCATTGAAGTTCTCTATCATGGCTCGAGAGGCCTGGTCCATCAACTTCTGAGCCAGGCCAAGGCGCCGGTGGGAACGCTTCACAGCCTGAGAGAAGGATGGGTAGAAATGGAACCTTGGCAGCTCCTCCAATTATCTCCAAACCTGCAGTAGCTCTACTCACCAGTGAGGTGATATGTCCATGGGGCACATCATCTGGGTCCTCTTCCCTACAAGAGAAAGGTAGGAGTCTGGTATGGGTGCAGTCTATATGGGATACCTGTGCACATCAGGTGGGCAGACTCTCTGTGGCTGATCCTACACCATGCTGGATCCAGGGAATGGAGAAGTAGGAGCTTCTGAATCAGAATAACCAATCATGCCCCACTCAAAGCCCCATGCTACACCCACCAGATGTGTGCAGTATCAACAGAACATTGTCCTGTGATTGAGCATAAAAAAACAAAAACTCAGCCGTTAAGCCACAAAAGAGCAATGCCAAATGCAGAGCACTAAGTGAAGGGAGCCAGTTTGAAAGAGCTATAAGCTACTATTCCAACACTGCATTATAAAAAGGTGACCTTGTTGTCACAGGTTGAGGGAGGGAGGAATACTCTAAACAGATAGACACTCTTCAGTGGTCCAACTCAGAGGGTGTGCAACACAGACAGAAGCACAACAACAGAAACATGAATCTGCTTAACAAAGTCTGTGTTGCTTTCTTGCTTCTAACAAGCTTGCCATACATGCATGGTAGTGAGAGAACAAATGTGAAAGAGGAGTGTATGGAAATACTCTGTACCTTCTGCTCAATTTTTCTGTCAACTTAGAGCCACCCTACCAACCTGTTAATTAGAAAACAAGATCCACAACAAGCTGGATGTAGTTAATCCCAGCATTGAGGAGGCTCAGCATGAAGACTGTTGTAAATCTGAGGCCAGCCTGAGTTACACAATGAGCGCCAGTCTGGACAACAGAGAACCTCTCTCAAATTAATTCACGCACACATAGGAGGTGTTGGCTTCCCATCGCCTTCTCCAAAGTCTTTGCCCCGGCCCCTCAACACCCAGTCTTAACATTAGGCTCTTTTCCTCCTTGGTGACTCACATTTTGGCCAAGACGTACCCCACAATCTTCCCATTCTCATCCTCAGCAATGTAAGAGAGCTGGTGACAGAAAGAAAAAGGAAGTCAGGCAGAGCAGGCTGCAGACTACAGTTCACTGCCAGCCTCCTGCTGTGTGGGTGATAGTGGGAAGCTGCAAAAATTGGCTGAGTTGTGTGACATCTGGTGACCTGGAATGCAAGGGGTCCAGTGTCCCTACTCCACACTTGTGCCTTCTCTTTATCTAGAAGAGGGTAGGCACAGGTGGAAATCTCATCTCCACCCTGTGTCTAGCTTACAGTCCCTACTTACACCTTTTCATTTGTCAGGCTTCCTCATCAGCCAGGGCCTCACTGTACCAAGGCTCTTATGGCCTTGCCCATGGCTTTTAGCCCACTCAGATCCATGTTTCCCTCCGGTTGTCCCTTAAGCCCCCACAAAACACAGAAGCGACCCACCTGGGGCCAAGAGAGGCCATGATAGAAATAGTACTTCATCTGGTAGTTCTCTGGCAGGCAGAGGAGGTTGCAGTGCTGCATGTTCATCAGGTCCTCCGGCTGTACAACAGCGGGACATGGTTAGTCCAGGGCTGCAATGACTAAGAGGGCCTCAAACACGCGGGACCCATGTTCGCTGTCAATCTCCCCTTCCCCCAGGCGGGACAGAGTTGTGACTATCTGACTTTGCCCAAGCCTGAATTCTATGCGCCATGCAAAACGTGCTAGCTCCAAGAACGAGCAACACATCCTGGAGGTTGCGGATCCGGCTCGGTGGAGCCCTGACATTAGGCAAACGCGGGTTACTATAAGCGCTAGACGTCGAAAGCAGGCTGCAGCAGCCTTAAGGTCCAGCGGCCCTAGATGTACAGAGCCACAGAACCAGCACCCTTAGTAGCATGCGCACATGATCACACGGTAAGGTGCTCATGCAGTACAGATATGCTGGATCCCCGTCACCTCACCCTAGCATTGCGGATGTTCATCTCGGTGGCGGAGCTCGCGAGTCCTTGTGGGTCGTAAACGCGTACTCAGGGCCACTTAGAAGCCAGGCAGGGAAGATAGGGGCAAGGGCTGGGACTTGGGCCAGGATCGAGGCAGGGCGGGGGAGAAGAGGGCGGTGGCGGAAGAGGAAGGCCCCTCAGAATGATCTGCAGCGGAAGTGGAAGGCCCCTCAGAATGATCTGCAGCGGAAGTGTGCAGCTACCGGACCCGCCTCCGAACCGCACAACCAGCGAGCGCCGGGAGCGCCGCATTTAGAGTCAATTGGGCGTGGCTGAGCAGCTGCGAGGTAGCGTGTTCGAGGCCGTCGTGAAGGCTGGGCAAGGCGGGCAGCATGGGGAGCTGTCCCTTCCCTTGGAACCCACAGAGGTGCGCACACAAGCAGGTGGAATAGGGTCAGCTTTATTTAGAGCCTGCGCGGGTGGGGACAGAGGGCGAGGAGCCGACGGAGGCGGGCCCAAGGCGGCGGAGCAGAGTTCCCAGAATCTGCTCACACATGGCCAGGCACCGTGGCACGTGGAAGCAGCCTGTGGGAAGAATGGATTCCAGGGTTGAGAGGACTCGGCGAGCCGGGTGCCACAAATCCCTGCAGTCTCACCCCGTCCTCACTTACCTTTAAAAGGGCCTCCCTTGATGGTGAGGGCCACCTTTCCCTCTCGGTTCAGATAGCCAAACCATTCCCCGTACTCAGGATCACGAAACTAGAATGAGACAGTGACAGCTAGTGTTTGACAGGACCCATCCTAATGTCATCTGCTGAGGAAGGGGCTCTCGGTGTCCCTTTTGCACTGCTACCAATGGTCAGATTAAAAGATGGCATGGTTTTTGTCTCGAAAAACCAAAAAAAAAAAAAAGGCATGGTTTCATAATCAGTACTTTTAACGGACCATATCTTGGAAAAGACTAAAGTTGAGGGTACTAGGCAGTAGGCCTTGTCAGCATGTAACCTGATGGGGAAGGGGCTCCAGGTGATGTGCTGCAACACTGAGAGAACAGGTGCTCTACATTTAAATAAACTTTTAATTTTTGTTTTTGTTTTTTTCAGACAGGATTTCTCTGTGTATCCCTGGCTGTCCTTGACTCACTCTGTAAAGTCACTCTTGTGATTAAAGATGTGCACCACCACCCCTTAATTAAATATTTAAAAACATACAATTTACTGTACCTGGTCTTTGCTACCTTGTGGGTTCGTTTTCCCACGCTTTGTCCCCACTTGGTTTAACCTCCTATCACTAGATAGGAGAGATAGAAATCCTTGAATCTAATTTCTTTCTTGTTTTCGTTGAGCAGACTACTAACCACCCTCCACCACCAATCCCACCCTATGGGGCCCTACCATTTTTATACGCTCTGAAAAGTTCCCACAATTCCAGACATCACATATTTACAGAAACTATGTGCAGCTGGCAAAGTGATCCCTATGCTAGAGCATGAGACAAATCAGGTGCTTCAAAGCAGCCCCACCCCCACACCTGGGATTAAAATGAAAACATATACTTCTGTTTTTAAAGAAACCAAAATCTCAGAACTCTCACTACATTTTACCTTATCTAAGTTAAAAGAAAAGAGAAAAAAAAAGAAAGAAAGGGCTGGATAGATGGCTCAGAGGTTAAGAACACTGGCTGTTCTTCCAAAGGTCCTGAGTTCAATTCCCAGCAACCGCAAATACTGTATACATAATAAATAAATAAATAAATAGATAGATAGATAGATAGATAGATAGATAAATAGATAAATAAATAAATATTTAAAAAAACAAAGAAAGAAAAAGAAAAAAATCCAAAGAATCCTAGATTGACCTGCCAGCAAACTTTGCAAAAAGTGACTTCCCTAGAGTACATGTCCTCTACTTCACGGGCATTTGATCTGAAAGATCTTTGGATCAAGCAGAAACTCGTAACTCCTGTCCTTGCATACCCAAGGTTTTTACGACAGGGTCTCACAGGCTTTCCTTTAGCTCTGTGTAATGGGGCCTTTAGTCCCTGCCCTCAGGAGGCAGAAGCTGACACATTTCTGTAAATTCCAGTTCAATCTGGTCTTCTGCCTGTCTTCACCATAAGTTCTGAACATCTCTCTCACTTCTTTTGACCCTGTCCAGTGGGTTTGATGCTTCAGATATGGTGAACAACAGCTCAGCTGGCTGGACAGACCCATTGTACACCCCATTCTTGTCTCACTGAGGCTTTCACTTCCCCAAAATGTAACCCAGGTTCTTATCCTAGTTCCTTCCCATTTTGTTGTCACTGATAAGATGTAGAACTCCTTCTTAGAAGGCTTATAGAAGAAATAAATTACATTAAATGCTCCCTTTAAATTGTGACATGAGTTGCAAATTTTAAGCTGTGTGACAGTTCATGTCTGTAATTCCAGTACTCAGGAGGCTGAGGCAGGAGAATTGCCTCAAGTTCAAGGCCAGTCCAGATTTTGTCTCAAAGAGTGGTGGTAGTATATTCTTTTTTTTTTTTTTTTTTTTTTGGTTTTTTTTTTTGAGACAGGGTTTCTCTGTGTATCCTTGGCTGTCCTGGACTCACTTTGTAGACCAGGCTGGCCTCGAACTCACAAAGATCCGCCTGCCTCTGCCTCCCAAGTGCTGGGATTAAAGGCGTGCGCCACCACCGCCCGGCTTTTTTTTTTTTTTTAAAGATTTATTTATTATGTATACAGTGTTCTGTCTGCAGGTACATTTGCAGGCCAGAAGAGGGCACCAGATTTCATTATGGATGGTTGTAAGCCACCATGTGGTTGCTGGGAATTGAACTCATGACCTCTGGAAGAGCAGCCAGTGCTCTTAACCACTGAGCCATCTCTCCAGCCGGGTAGTATATTTTTTAAGGGAGTAATAACCAGCTCTGTATCTGTTCCTTATAACTTTAGAGTAATCTTGTCCTTATGTTTTGTTTTGCTTTTTGAGAGCCCTGGCTATCCTGGAATTCACTCTGTAGACCAAGTTAGCCTCAAACTCACAGAGATCTGCCTGCCCAGAGCCTCCCGAGTGCTGGGATTAAAAGTGTGCATCACCACACCTAGCTTCATACATTTTTGAGAAAGGGTCTCACTATGTAGCAATTGCTGTCCTGGAACTTGCTATGTGGCCCAGGCTGGCCTGGAACTAAGTAGAGATTCTCTTACCTCTGCTTCCCCAGTACTGGGACTGAAGGCATGCATCATAACTGCCTCATGTCCTTTTTTTTTTTTTTTTTTGGCTTTTCCAGACAGGGGTTCTCTGTGCTCTGTGTAGCCCTGGCTGTCCTGGACTCACTCTGCACACCAGGCTAGCCTCAAACTCACAGAGATCTGTCTCCTGAGTGCTGGGATTAAAGGCATGTGCTGCCCACCCAGTTCATGACCTTATTTTCCTCCCTCATGTCTTTATTTTTAACTACTCGATCTGACACAAGATAATGGGAGTGGGGAGAGGGAAAACTAACAAATTCCCAAGTTGTTTTTTCTGTGGATTGTTCCTTGGCCACCTGTATTTTGGGCCTCTATTGTTATATTGCTTAGTGACTATCTACCTGTTGATTATAACTTTTGCAATTAATTTCCTTGTTCTCATTTGAGACAGCAGCACAGGCAGGCTTTGAATTCACAGTCCTCCTGCCTTGGCCTCCCAAGTGCTGAGATTACAGGGTTGCATAGCACAATGGGCTCTTGGAATTGTTTAATATCATCTCCATCTTATTCAAGTGCATTCTTATTTCATTTTATGGTTAGGATTGGTGACTTCTAGAACTTGGGGAGATGGCTCAGAGGTTAAGAGCATTGGCTGCTCTTCCAGAGGTCCTGAGTTCAATTCCCAGCAACCACATGGTAGCTCATAACCATCTATCAGAAAGCTGACTTATATACATAAATAAATCTTAAAAAAAGAGCCAGGCATGGTGACTTCTAATCCACACCCTTAGCAAATATATTCAGTATTCAGGCAGAGATGCAACCTAATGCTCATGTTGTTTGGAAGCAGTACTGAGAGTATCTGAGAGAGCTCCAGTTGTCTGTTTACATACAATGTAATAGAGCATGGCTTGGATTTTTTTCCTCTAATCACAATAAAACCATGCTGGATTTTATTTATAGTTAGTACAAAACAGCCAAATGTAGTAGCACACACCTGTCATCCCAGCACTCAAGAGTAAAGGTGGAGGCAGGAGGAGCAGAAGTACAAGGTCATCTTTAGCTACATGTAAGACCAGCTTCGGTTACATGAGACATCAACAACAAAAAAAATCACACATGAACTGTCATTTTCTTCTAGAACCAAAGCCACAGGTCATAGAAAGGGATAATGAAAGAGTCCCTACTACACCTCTGGAATAAAGACTTTAGAAATACACCAATAGTTCTTCAAGAACACTACCCTTTGGAGGCCCCTAGTTTGGTTTCTTTCCTAGTTCACGACTGATTCTGTTCTCCTTTACTATCCCTGATTCTCTCTTCTCTTCACCTTCTGTACTAAAAAAAATTTACCTTGCTCTTGGATCTCCATAATATCTATTGTTGTTGTTATTTGTTTGAGACAAGATCTCCCTATGTAGCTGGTTCCTCTCAAATTCAATATGTAGACCAGGCTGGTCTCTTTGCTGTGATCTAGTGGGTGGCTGGAATTACAGGTATGTACCACCATGCCCAGGTCACCTACATTTTTTTATGACTAGGCATTTGTAGCAAGCCAAACTACAGCCTCAGAAACTCATCTGCTGGGCCAAGAGATATACTTCAGTCAGTAAAGTGCCTTGCAAACTAGCCAGGCAGTGGCGCACACCTTTAATCCCAGATACTAGGGAGGCAGAGGCAGGTGGATCTCTGTGAGTTAAAGGCCAGACTGGTCTACAGAGTGAGTTCCAGGACATCCAGGGCTACACAGAGAAACCCTGTCTTGAAAAACAAAAACAAAAAAGTGCCTTGCAAACATGAGGTCAACTTGAGTTTGGTCCCAGAACCCATATGAAAAAAAGACAAGAATAGCATATGTATAATCCCACCACTGGAAGGGAAAAGATAGGATGATCCCAAGAGTTCACCTGCTAGCTAGTGAGTGACTCTGTCTTCTCAACCAAAAGGACACACACACTTGCATGGGGGGTTGGGGGAATCCAGCTGCTGGTTTAGCAGCCTGACATACTAGCTGTTGGATTCCCTGTCAAGGTTCAGGCTTGCTGGCCCTGACAGATCAATGATGTTCCTGCTACATAGAGCCCACTTACTTGGCTGGACCCTCCCAGCTTCTCTTCTATCACCAAACAAAAGGCACTTCTGGGATTCTCAGACCAGCTGAGGGCAACACCTGGCTCAGAGGGGCTGAGGGAAAGCCTTCTGGACGCCGTTATATAGCCCCTGTTTCTCCTTCTGTTGCCTGTCATATCTTTCACACCCCTGCACTGGGCTTCCAGGGTATAAGAAGACAACACTTGGCCGGGCGGTGGTGGTGCACACCTTTAATCCCAGCACTTGGGAGGCAGAGGCAGGCAGTGAGTTTGAGGCCAGCCTGGTCTACAAAGTGAGTCCAGGACAGCCAGACCTGTTATACAGAGAAAACCTGTCTCGAAAAACCAAAAAAAAAAAAAAAGAAGACAACACTTACCTGGTGGAAGGTGTACTCAGCCACCTGGTAGAAGAGGTCCAGCAAGGCAGGGTCCCCACTGTCACTGTAACCCATGAGGAAGGCAATCATGGCTTCACTGTGTGGCCACCACAGCTTCATGTCCCACTCCAGCTGAGAACAGAGCACAGATGGGAAGCTGAGGTCCCTGTCAGCCTTAAGAGGACACTTAACATCCTCTGTTCTGGCTCAGTCTGTCTGGCTCAAGACCTGGTGCTTAATCATGAAACATGGGACATGGAATTTGATAGCCTTTAAGAGTAGGGCTAGCCAGGTGTGGTGGCGCACGCCTTTAATCCCAGCACTTGGGAGGCAGAGGCAGGTGGATCTCTGTGAATTCGAGGCCAGCCTGGTCTACAAAGCAAGTCCAGGACAGCCAGGGCTGTTACACAGAGAAACCCTGTCTCGAAAAACCAAAAAAAAAGAGTAGGGCTAGCTCTCTGACCTGTATGTTCCCCAAGCAGCTCCTTAAAAGAGACAAGTACCGGGGCAGGCTCCTTTAGCCCTTGAATTGGAATGCTGTCTGCATGGCTGGCACAGTACCTTCTGCAGATCTCCAGCAGGATCAGGAAACAACCGATCAGAGGATCAATTCCTCTCCTGCCTGCCACCAAGTGAGAATGGCCCTTTCAGCCACTTGCACCAGACAAAGGGAATATGTGTCTTAGCATCAGTATTTGATAAAACTCTCTTTAATGGCTTTCACACAGTATGGGGCTGGAGAGAATTGGGCTCTAGATTCAATTTTTTTGTTCATGTTGCTGCTGTTTTTTGAAACAGGGTTTCATTATGTAGCTCTGGCTATCCTGGAACTCACTATGTAGACCGGGCTGGCCTCAAGTTCACAAAGATCCTCCTGCCTCTGTCCTCAAGTGCTAGGATTAAAGGCGTGCACAACCATGTCCCCCTCCTACTACACGCCAGGTTTCTAGCAAGCAGCTCTGGGTACTCCCACCTGGGTAGGGCAGAGATCATCAGCATCCTGGAAGTAGAAGAGGCCTCCATGCTCAGGGTCCCATCCAGAGTGGAAAGGCAACAAGAGAAACTTGTCAATAATATGCATTCGAAGTTTGGAGTCATCTTTCCTTAGGGCATACTGAAGCAGGAACCACCCAGCTTCCAGTGTGTGGCCTAGTGAGGGTTGAAGGAAAGTAAGGCAGGAATCAAATTCCCCATTCCAGGCATCTGAAGATTTGAGCTCCTTGCACCTCCCTTTCTTCCTCAAGGGTGAGAGATGTTTGAACTCTGTCACAGGGTACCCTGCCTTTCTGCCTGGATTCCATTCCCTGGGGAAAAAAGATGCCCGCCTGAGCACAGACGCTCAAGTTCCTGCACCCAATGCCAAGTCCTAGGGAGAGTATCCCTTCCCTCTCCCCGCTCCTTGATGGAGGGAGGAGGATAACCCCTGTAGTGACATTCTTAAGAATTCTGGAATTAGC
>CAJQZJ010000545.1:721706-751583 GCA_907164525.1 Lophiomys imhausi
ATTTTTTTTTTGGGGGGGGGGTTGAGACAGGGTTTCTCTGTGTAGCCCTGGCTGTCCCGGACTCACTTTGTAGACCAGGCTGGCCTCGAATTCGCAAAGATCCACCTACCTCTGCCTCCCAAGTGCTGGGATTAAAGGCGTGCGCCACCACTGCCCTGCTGACTTAAGCTGTATTTATTCATCCATGTCAATCCTCTCACCTGCCTTCCTTGCACACAAATCATCCTCAAGCTCAGCCACGGACAAGCCTTGGTATGATAGTATGGTTGGTTCCCTGGCCCTGGGTCTCATGGGAACAGGGAGGCAAGGCTGTGATGCCTTTCTCTGCCCCCAAACTCAGTTTGTTTGAAGCCAGAGTCTCATGTATCCCAGGGTAGCCTTGAACTATTAGCAAGGATGGTTCTGAACTCCTGATCCTTTTGCCTCATCTCTCAAGGAGTGAGACTGCAAGTGTGTTGCATCACATTCAGCTTCAAGCTCAGTATTTTGAGATCTGCACCAAAACACTTCCGATATATTCCTTTTAAGTGATTACTTTTAAAAAAAAAGATGTATTATGTAGACAGTGTTCTGCCTGCATGTATGCCTGCAGGCCAGAAGAGGGCACCAGATCTCATCATAGATGGATATGAGCCACCATAGGAATTGAACTCAGGACCTTTGGAAGAGCAGCCAGTGCTCTTAACCCCTGAGCCATCTCTCCAGCCTATGATATATTCCTTTTAAAAAAGATGTATTTCTAATTATGTGTATATATGTGTGTCTGTGTGTCAGTTCATGGAGGCCAGAAGTATTGAATCCTACTAGAGCTGCTCAATAACGATGCTGGGAACTGAACTCTGGTCCTTTGCAAGAGTAGTACACTCTCAACTACTGAGTCATCATTCCAGCCCTGCATATTCCTTGCCTTTCAGAGTGGAATGAGAAGATGAGCACAGGGAAAGAGGAGGAAGGGTAGCCCCATAGGTAATGGTTACAGGAGTAGGGTGGGAGAACCCTTTAACTTCTGTCAGGTTAAGTGTCCACATGTCTTAACAAATCTGCACAGGCCACTCTACCTGCTGACTCATGTCCTCCTATCCCTGGACATTGCTCCCACAGCTGCTTCTCTTCCCTGAGGCAGGCTAGGGAAGAGGGTAAAAGACCCATTGTTTACCCTCAACAAACAAGAAGCCTTGGAAGTTGTAGACCCAGTGCAGCTGTGCTCCCAGCCCCAAGTTGTTCCTTACATGTCCCAGGCTGGGAGGACACAATGGACACCACATGCTAAGAGATGCTGCTGTGGAGCCCAAGAGTGATGTGAGCACCAAGAAAAGGGCTTCTCAGAGGAGGCCTACTACACAGGGCCTGCACTCATTATGAGCATGCACTGACTGCACACATCTAGGTGCATAGCAGCACCAGGCTCATATTCAACTTTTGGTACCAAAATGAGTGAGAGGAAGAGTAACAACACACGGGCCTGGAGAGACAGCCAAGCATGGTGGCACAGGCCCTTAATCCCAGCACTCAGCAGGCAGAGCAAGGCGGATCTCTGAGTTGAAGCCTAGCCTGACCTACAAAGTGAGTCCAGGACAGGGCTACACAGAGAAACCTGCTCTCAAAAAAACAAACCAAACCAATAAAAGAATGTACTGCTCTTGCAGAGAACCTAAGTTTAATTCCCAGCACTCAAGTTGGGCAGCTCATAGCTGCCTGTAACTCCAGCTCCAGAGGATGGTGTCTTGGTGTCTGGGGGAAACCTGCATATACTGCACACAGCCACCCACACATGTATGTACACATAATTTTTTAAAAGTTGGGTATGGTGTACATAGTGAGTTCCAGGGATCCACAATGAGATCCTGTCTCAAAAAAATAAAAAAGGGGGGCTGCAGAGATGGCTCAGTGGTTAAGAGCACTGACTGCTCTTCCAAAGGAACCGGGTTCAAATCCCAGCACCCACATGGCAATTCACAGCTGTCTGCAATTGCCTGGCGTTGTGGTGCACGCCTTTAATCCCAGCACTCGGGAGGCAGGGGCAGGTGGATCTCTGTGAGTTCAAGGCCAGCCTGGTCTACAAAGTGAGTCCAGGACAGCCAGGGCTACAGAGAAACCCTGTCTTGAAAAACCTAAAATAAATAAAAAAAGGAGTAGCAGCAGAGATGTCAGACAGGAAGTGAGATGCTGAGGAAACATGTCCCCGCACCCCTTTTTTCTCTAGCTCAAACACCAGGGACTTGGAGAAACATGGGGATAGTATATTTGCTCCTCTCAGCCTGCTGGCACTTAAGACCTGCCAATCACTGAGCTCTGGCAATAGGCCAGGACTGCCTCCAGACTTTCTTCACTTCCTGCCCAGTTAGCACTATTCATCCAGATTATAGCTGTATCACCCAACTGGCTACTGGAGTGCCAGGGTCAATAAATTCTGCCTCTTCCTCTTTGGAGGCTTGGCTTGTGCACAAAGCCAGAGGACTTGGACCTGTAACACTTAATATCCATCACGTGTCAAACACACCTGTCCTGACGACCTGGGGCCTCCTGAATTTATGGTAGGAAGTAGAGGCTGTGGCCTACTCACATGTACAGGAAACCCAACTGCCAATGACCAGCTAGGCCTTTGCCTTGGTCTGTACCTTAGTGGGAGAACAGGTGATCTAATTTCCAAATGCAAAATCAGCAAGTGCTCAAGAGGCCCCCTCAGCCTTGGGCCTATAAAGTAGTATGCCTCTAGAAGCCCCAGCCCCCGTTGGTGTACAGTGCTCTGAAGTCTTCTTAGCAGCGCAACTGAGAATTGCTCACCTATGATAACTGGTTACAAAAGGCCTCCAATGACTCGTGAACTTTGGCTCGGTCCCAGCTTCCCTTCTCCAAAGGTCACAAGACACTCTTGACACAGGGGTAGATACCAGATGGGTTATTTCAAAAAAAGTCTTTTAATTGTTCAAAATAGCACAAAACAACATCGCACTATGGTAATATTGAGTCACAGGGGTTGGTTACTCTACAATAGATGAACAGGGTAGTACTGTTCTCAGAAGAGAAATCAAAGGGTGCTTGGAAGAGAGGATAGGGAAAACAAAGGGATCAGGCGAGTGGGCTCCAACTTGACTAACATGACGTTTCCACAGAGAAATATAATACAACACACTAGAGGCCCAAGGGGTACAGGCCAGAGGCTGAACACATTGGCTATCCATTTTTAAATCCTTCAGTAACTTGCTTGCAAACATACTCACTGCCTAAAACTTGGGTCCTGAAGAGAGCTTGGGAACAATGCTACAAAAGTTAACTACTGAGTTGGTATCCGGTACCTATCATCAGCCTTACCCCCTTCCTGGGCTGCCTTCAAGGGGGGGCAGGTCCCACCTGTTCTCTGTCCCTGCTGTGTTGTTCAGGGTCAGTCTCTGCAAATGATGCTGATGAAGGTGGACTCCACTTTCAAACCCAAGCTTGTACATGTTAAGTGCCAACCCACAGGAAATGAAGTTCAACATCTCACACCTCCAGAAATACCAGGGACTAGCAACAGGAAACTGGGCTAGGCATTGTCTACCAGGTCCCACCCAGGACACTGTTTCTCTCCTGTCCTAGCTGTTCTCTCAGCTTTCCCCAAGAAAGATCCCTGCCAATGATTAGCCAAAGGGGAGAGGGGGGAGAGATACGATACACATTCTGTACACAGCTAACAAAAAGGGATAAACCTCCACACACTAAGGCTAAAATTACAATAAAAAATGTTCATTCAACTTAAAAAATACAACAAATGCAGCAGTTGGTGATGTGGCCCCCAGGCTCAAAAGAGGTGGGCCAAAGCCAGGGACACTAGGGGCCACTTTGAGCCCATTGGGAGGATTTCACAGCCACTGCTCAGACCACCCAAGGCTCCGTTTCCCTCTTTTCTTTTTTGTAGAGGGAGAGGTGTTAAGTGGGAGCACAAAGGCCTCTGAGATGTGTTAAGCTTCCTTTGAATTCACCAGGTGGTTGAGACCAGTCTAGCTAAGCCTGAAGGGATGGGAGGTGGCTGGAAATATAAGTAACAAAACAAAATAGAACCAGACAGACACCCAGGATGGGGCACCTGCTGGGAAAAGCCTCTGAGGGAATTTGGGGGGACACTCCTCCCTCTCTAGCCCTTGGCTACCTCTCAAGCCAAGGGCAGTGAACTAGAAACAAGTGCAGGCTTAAGTGTGGGTGCTATCTCCTTTGTTTTCAGTTATAGTTTCTCTTCCCAAAGTCTCTGAATGGTTCAGTCATACTCAGCCCAGGGAGGGCGCCAGGTAGGAAGAAAGGAGTACAACTTGTACTCATTTGCTTACTTGCCGCTCTTTCCAATCTGCCTTCTGCTTCCTCCCAACAGCAATGGTAAAATGTGCTTTCTTTATTGTAAAAACAGAGGGAAAGGAGGAGACTGAATGGTGGCCAGTGGCTGGTGAGGGTGAAGTGCAAAGGCCAGGTGGGCGGGGTGGGAGGGTGGGCCCTATAGGGCATTCCTGAAGCAGAGGAGTCTGGAGATCCAGATGTAGGTCAGCTTCCTCACTGACCATCAGCCTTGGACTTCTTTGGAGCAGATTTCCTTATGTAAGAAAGAGAGAAGAAATAGTTATAGAGGGTCCCAAAAGCATTGCAAAAACACCAACTCAGGACCCTGTGAGGATATTGTCCCAAGCAGCTGCTGAGAAGTAGAACCTACTTCCACTTTAAGAACCCACTACAGAAGATTCCTGAAAGAGACTGCTGCTTACATTTCTGGAGACGACATGGGCCGCTTGCTGGCGGGCTTGGTGCCCGAGCTGTCTTTACTGGTTTCTGAAATGAATGGGATAGATGATGAGCAGCCCAGCAAATAGCAGGAACACTTGGGTGTACCCCACTTGTTATGGTCCTGACTGCCAATGTCATCCTTCAGGTCCCCGGTGTTCCCTGGACAGGAGTCAGAAATCCTTCTGGTTCAGCTCCTGCCTCTCAATGTAACCTCCTGAGACAGATGCCTCCTGGGAGCTGGCCTCAGCCTGAGCCACCCATTTTAAGGGCCTTGGGACATGCTGTTCTTGGGCCTGACAGCTTTTGCTTTCCTCTAGCCATTCTTCACTTTCCTAACCTTTCTCACTTTTAGATATCCCAGGGTATCTTCTGTGCACCCCTAGAGCACAAGAGGCTCCACTATAGTACCTTATATCCTCTTATCCTACATCTGAAGTCTCCGTAACCTAGTTAGTAACTTTCCTTCACTTAGTGCTCTACCGTGTCTTCCATAAAAAATTGCGTCAAAAAAGGCTTATCAACACTTACCTTGTAACCACCTCACTTGTGTGGCGGGGCCATAGCCCTTTTCATTGCGGGCAGCAATGCGGAAGATGATGGCAGGCTTGGTGGTATAGTCAATGTGGGCGTTGGAGAGGCTGGAGGACTGCACAAGGCAGGAAGGGCTAGGGCCACAGTACACTCGCATGAAGGCCAGCTGGGCTGGGGTGGAGCTCTTGGGCTCACCACTGGCCTGTGAGCTCTGGATGGCCAGGTACACAGAATACTCGATGATCTTGCCGGAGGTCACAGACGGTGGCTCCCAGGTAAGGTGAGCACCATCTGGGCTCTAGAACCCAGGACATAAAGTCAAGCCTTGTCTTCTTCAGCCCACCCTGCCTATACCCAGAGCAAGAGGGCTAGAAGCTTCTAGAGCTGCTAATAACCCAATAAATAACCTCCCCCAACACAATAGATATTTCAGGGGCTAGTGAGATGGCTCAGCGGTATGGTGAAGGTGCCCACTGCCAAGCTCGATGACCGAGTGCAATCTCCACGACCCACATGACCTCCTCTGACCTCCACATGAGCACCTTGTCACTCCTATGCCCCCCCAAATAAATAAAAATATTAATTAGAAATTGAAAGAACTTAAACTCAGATATTCCACATCAAATCTCAAAAGACTTTCAAGAGCCTTTATAACCTCAGTTTCTGCATTTGAGAATATGACTAACAGGATTCAGGTCCCCTTGGGACTTTCAAAATTAGAGAAAAGATTTATCAATAGACAGCCTGGAATATAACCTCTGTCTAATAAGGGTATGACTTTATCTGGTACACTCTTGGTCCAGCCACCCCCTGGTTCTGTTCATATGCATCTCCCTAGGGCAGATAGCAGACCAACAGGGAACAGAAAGGCGGCCCATAGAAAGACTCACCTTGCTGATTTTAATGGCACAAGGAGCCCCTGGGAAACCTGGCAGACAAGTCTTAAAAGCTGAGATCTCACTGAAGGGCCCCCGGCCACAAGCATTGATTCCAGCAACACGGAATTTATAAGCTGTGCCTGGCTGTAGCTCCTGCTTCTTTAGCTGGTTATAGTCTGGGACTGTGCCTGAGTCATCCTAGAACAAGAGGTGGAAAACCAGGAAAGAAGAAAATGGAATGAGGCCTGAAATCAAAACCAGTGCTCTGGAAACTAGGGAGCAGTTCAGTGCTAGCGTGCTTATCTAGGATGGCCAACATCCTAGAGGACCATGGGACTAAGAGGAAGTTCAGTGGTGGCTGCCCATTTATAGCAAGGCCGTAGGGACATGATGAGATTAACTGTGGCTTGGTGCCATTAGGAACAGATCAAGTTTTAACTTTCTTACTCTCTGGTGTGTGTGTGTGTGGGGGGGGAAAGGTCTCCACCTGGCTGCCTTCCCATGTCCTAATTGTTCAAGTGACACAAAGGTGGAATTCTTCTGTGAGCCCTTCTTGCAAGGCAGTGAAGCTGTTTGTTTCTGCAATAGTCTCACAGGCAGGGCAGGATCCACCCCCCTATCCAGGAACACCAATTACTGGGTATACTTACATCTGACTGAACAGCATCATCTGGTGGCAGAAAATAGTGTGTCACCATTACATTGGTACCCTTAATGACCCCCACATCAAACCACTGGTTCTCCTTTTTCACAGGGGCTTTGCTGGGTGGGGGTGGCAAGTCCGGTTTCTAGAGAACAGAAATGAAATGACATCGAGTCCTTGGGGCCCAAAGGCAGTGTTGCCCACATCCCCTGAGGCCACTGCATCAGACTCACCACACCCAAGGACTCGATGCCATTGGCCACTTCAGTTAGGGTAGCTGCAGCCTGTATCTTTGCTGTGCTGGCTACAACAACAGGCTGGGGAGCCACAAATGTGTTAGATGGAGCCAGGCCTGAGAAGAATCAAAGTATCAGTGAGGAAAAGGTTCTGTGTTGAGCCAGAACCTCTTAGAACCTTCATGCCACCCTTGCCACACTGTGTCCATCTCCCACCAGTTCAACTATATCAACAAATTACCCCTGCCAAAAAGCAGCCCAGCTTACTCTCAGTGGCTGCTGGGGGTAGCAAGGCCACAGTGCTGGGGACAGCACTGGCTAGCTCGTTCAGGCAGCTGCTCTCGATGGATGGGTCATTGAGACTGTCGGCTGGGGCCAGGGCCTCAGTGGGAAGGTGGTGTTGTTGCTGGGCTTGAGCTTGAGCCTCCTGGAGCTGCTGTTGTTGCTGCACCAGGGCTGCAAGCTCCTGCTGTGTCAGCACAATGGGTATGGTGGTGGCCTGACCCTCTTGGCCCTCAGCTGAAAGGTGACCCAGTTCTGCTTGTGTCACTGCTGCTGCTTCAGATGTATCCATGGGCTCCCCAGTGCCTGCTCCAGGACCAAGAAAACTACTATTCAAAAGGAACACCAGTATGCCTGGCCCAATGGACAGCAATGGTGTCCCTGAAATTTTGTTTCCCTAAGCTTTTTTTTTGTTTGTTTGTTTTTTGTTTTTCGAGACAGGGTTTCTCTGTGTAGCCCTGGCTGTCCTGGACTCACTTTGTAGACCAGGTTGTCCTCGAACTCGCAAAGATCCACCTGCCTCTGCCTCCCAAGTGCTGGGATTAAAGGTGTGCGCCACCACCGCCTGGCTTCCCTAAGCTTTTTTCCTGCCCACACCTTACTACCGTGCCTCACCACTGGGCCCTCCTATCTCCTTCCTAGGACCACTTGTCCTACACAGGTTTCCCTAAGTACACTGTGGTACTCACAGGAAGTAGACCTTGTCTCAAGTTGTCCCCACATGGTACCTTAACCCTCCCTATCCATCAAAGGTCCCAGCTGATACCTACCCATGACAGCCTGTTGTGCAGCCTGGAGCACAGCCTGGATGGCCAAGGCTTGGGCTTCTTCAGTGGCCGCAGCTTGGGCAGCTGCTTCAGCAGCAGCTGTCACTGCCAGCTCCTCTGGGGTGAGCCCTGTCACCATAAGGGTTGTGGTGCCTGCCTGGGCCTCAGCCATCAGCTCTTGGGGAAGTGATAACTGGTCTACTTCGGACTGTGTGGGTGGGGGCGGTTGGACCACCACAGTGGCCACGACAGCAGAGTTGGCAGGCTCCTGGCTTGAAGATGGGTCCCCAGTGCTGCTCAGATCCACGGCAGCCTGGAGCTCAGGGGTCTGGGAGACTGACAGGACCTCGGCGGACTCCCCCAACAGGGGCGTAGAGGCAGGCTGCAGGAGTTGCCGTGGAGGCAGCTGCTGGCGAGGCCCTGGTGAGACCTGGAGTTCCTCTGGTGCCTGCAGGATGTCAACAGCAGAGAAGGGCATGTGAGAAGTTTCTGTGTTGGCTAAGGTCACTGTTATCGTGGCTGGGATGGGAACTTCAGAAGTCAGAGCCCCTGGAGTAGTTCCAGTCAGTGATGAGATGTTCTAGAAAGGGAAAGAAGCCCCCATCAGAGGGAGAGGGGAGGAGACAGAGGCTAGAACCAGGCAGTGGGAGTGAAAAACAAGATGGCCTTTGTTTTCTCCCTGTAGGCCCATGGTATTGCCCATAACAGGCTGGCCACCTTTTACCCCATGCTAAATGTAGATGGGGAAGGTGGATCAAGAAGCAGGAAGAAGAGTGTAGTAGCTAGAGGAGACAAGTTTCAACTCATGTCCAGAAGGGTTCACTGTAGACAGCAGCAATGGGAAACAGCCAAGAAGGAAACCAGCAGTAGTAGAGGCGCCTCAAAGGGACAGTCTGCCTCATGCCTCGCAGGCACCAAGATTGCCCTTTTATGGTCTGGAAGAAGAACCAAGGGGCAATACCATGCTTGATACAAGGGCGACATCTGGTGTCCATCTCTGGACAGCACAGACGAAAGGCACAGTGAGCAAAAGGCCACAAAAGGAATCCTCTGGGGGGCTTACCGGCACAGAGGGACCAGGGACTGGTGTAGACTGTGTCACAGTGGTTACTGCTCGTGGCAGTGTGGAAGACACAGTTGTTGTGACGGCACTGGCGCTGTCACCTTGAGTGCTTACCACTTCTCCCTGGTCACTGGCAGCTGGTGGAGGGTCTGTGGGTGTGTCAAAAGGGAGACCAGTTGACTTCCATTTGCTCTTACTACCACAGAACCACCTCCCCCACAAAGGCCAACACAGCCAGAAATATCTGTACCCTGCTCTACTGGATATTTTCACTCACCTTGGTTTGAGCTCATGTTAGAAGTGACAGTGGTGGCTGTGTGCGTGGTGCCTGTCTCATGGGTCTCGCAAGGAGGGTTGGAGCATACCCTCTGTGTTGGGAAAGAAGCCAGCAATGTGGTACCAGGCTGAGAAGTGATGGTGGGCACCGCTACCACCTCTAAGCCAGACTCCAGGGTTCCACGAGAGGGAGTGGCATCAGGAAGCAGGGCACCAACACTGACTGACATGGTGGTGCCAGTGGAAGTGGTCTGGTGTGTCTCACAGGAACGGCCACCAGCAGGCTGTTGACCACCCTCAGGCTGGCCTGCACCTCCGTTTGATGTGGCAGTGGTAGGTGTGTGTGTGGTGCCCGTCTCATGAGTCTCACAAGGTGGGTTGGAGCATACCCGCTGAGCACTGCCAGCATTGGAGGTAGTGGCGGTGTTGGTGGTACCCGTGTCATGGGTCTCACATGGTGGGTTGGAGCAGACTTGGGTCACAGTAGCCGAAGGGCACAGCAGTGCCTCTAAGGCTGTCATAGTCATAGTGCTGCTGGGAGAGCTTGCCTGGAGGCTTTCATATGTAGATATTGGGACCACTCGAGCTGCACCAAGCTCCCCAGAACCCATGATAGAGCGGGCTATGGTTGGGGTATTGGTTGTATAAGTATGATATGTCTCTGGCTGGTGCCCTGTGGGGATGTCCTTGCTGCTGGGACCACTAAGTCCAACTCTGACGCTTGGAAGGGCTAGCTGCACAAAGGCAGGGGTGTGGCTCCCAACCTCCAATGCCATACTTGGCCTGAGCAGTGGGCCAGCTGAGCATGGAGCTCCAATGGCCGGCACAGTCATGGTGGTGCTGGTCATGTTGGTGTGCTGGGTTTGGCACTGAGGCTTCATAGTACCCTGGACTCTCTCCAACACCCCAGGAGCCACAGTGATCCGCACTATAGTGGGGGTATTAGAGGCACGACAAGTGTCTTGCTGTTGCCCAGTGCCCATGCTGGACATTGCTGTAGTGGCAGTGCTGGTGGTCCCTGTCTCATGAGTCTCACAGGGAGGGTTCGAGCAGCCATTCTGCCCAGCCATGTTGGAGGTGGCTGTTGTGGCAGTGTTGGTGGTGCCTGTCTCATGGGTCTCGCAGGGGGGGTTTGAACAGACTCGGACCACGTTACCATTCTGTTGTCCCACAGCTGAGGTCACAAGAGAAGCAGCTGCCTCCTGTCTGTCACAAACAAACTGCACCTGGGTAGGCTGAGGATGTCCCCCAAGGTTAGCCACGACAGTGGTGGTAGCAGTGTTGGTGGTGCCTGTTTCATGGGTTTCACAGGGTGGGTTGGAGCACACTAGTGTCACAGTGCCAGGCTGTACATCGGCCTGGCCTGAGTCAGCGATGGTGACTGTTGCTGTGGGCTGCTCTGTAGTAGGTGAAGCCAAAATGGACACAGGAAGGTCATGTACAGGCTGGGCCTCGACTCCACTGGGTGCTGTGATCAGAGTCACCTGGGTGGGCTGGGAGACAGGCTGGGGACACAGAACAGAGGAGTTAAGTGCCTGAACTATGTGGTTTCTCATTTGCCTCTCTACTATCCTATGCTCCCCCATGCTGACTGGGACCACCAACTCTACTAACCAGCCCATGATCTCAAAACAATGACTTACTGAGAGAGCAAGATGGAGGGGCTATGAGGCAGAGCTGGGGCAGATAGGGAGTTGGGTTACAGTCAAGCCCTTGTTGTGATAATGTACAAAGGCCAGCAATAGATTCCTTACTACCTCTTATCCAGTTTGAGAGAAAAAATATGACAAGACAACAAATACTATATGCATATACAATAATATATTATGAGATTCTGGTGTCTGCAAACTGGAAGTAGATCATATAAGATGTGTCACCAGGAAAGACTGAGACAGATCATACATGTGGGAAAAGCTGTCATAACTGCATAAGGTTGCAGAATAGCATCTGGAGAGAGAAGAAAGGTGGAAATGCCCCCTACTTTCATGTGGGAGTGCTGCTGTATGGTGGTGCACCCTTGGGCCCACTCACCTGCATTGTGATTGTGGGTGTGGTGAGCCCACTAGCGGCTGTTAGTGTAGTCTGTGCAGCTGACACTGTGATGGCGGTAGGGTTGATCACTTGGCTTGACAGAGTGGCAATGGTGCCCAAGGTGGTGATAGGTGTGGCCAGGGAAGCACTGGTGCTATGGGCCCCAGCTCCTGCAAGGCTGGTAGAGACAGTGCCTGTCACTGTGCCTAGGGTGGTGACACCTAAGGGAGGGAAAGGCAGAGGTAGAATGAGGCCTATTGCTACCACCTTCTATCTAGCAGGATATCTCTGGAGAGAGCACCTGTCATCCTCCCCCAGCCAGACTAGAGGTGATGTCCATAGGAAGACTAGAGGGATAGAGCCCAGGAACTGCCGAGGACCTGGCCTGCAGACTACACACCTGTGGAGCCCTTCACAACCAATGTGGTGACAGCTGGCTTGACAGCAGAGACGGTGACAGGGGTGACCAGGCGAACGCCACCCATGGGCACAGTGCGGAGGATCGTGCCTGGCTGTCCAGGGGCCCCCTTTAGCACCACCTGGAACACCATAGCAAAGTGTCACCAATGTCACTTTCAGGTTGACTGGACTATGCTGTCCCTCTCAGGCCTGTTAGAACACATGTGGCCTGCACTAGAATGAGGTGAAATGGGGCCACGTGTGCCTCACCTGGGTCACTCCTTGCTGCCCATGGCCAGTAGCAATCTTGGGGACGGCAGTGATGATTTTGGCAGGTGCTCCTGTTCCCGAAGTCATCACCTTGGTGGTAATAATTGTGATGGGGGACTTAATGCCAGGAGTGCTGGTAACACCTGCATAGGGAAGGGTTCAGAGAAAATAAGCTCTGTGAGCGCTTCCCATCTTCCTGATTTAAATTCACCAGCATGGGCCCTTTGAAAGCTTGTACGTTTACCTGTGGCACCCGCCTGGGTGATAATGGCTGACATGGGAATTGTCTTAATGATGGTAGTTGTGCCAGGTTTGGTAGTGCTGGGAGAAACACTACTGATGCCCAGGATGGTGGGCTTGCTTCCTGCCCCACTAGTCTGTGTGGTGGTGATGATGGTTGTAGGCTTGCCATCTGCTGATGTAACCAGCTTCAGGATAGTCCCCGCTGGCAGGGGCCCTTTGGTCTGAAAGGGAAAAATTGCAAATGAATAGGAACTAGTGCCAGAAAGGAACATTACGCTTAGCTCCTCTAACTCGGAGAATATTCTGAATACTATGGGGTGCTGTGGTATCAGCACATGTGCTCATGTGATCTGTCCTTGTTTCCCAGTGCCCATTCATCCCCATGGATCTGGTGTTTAGGGATAACTTCTGAGAGACAGAGAGCTCACCTGGATGATCTGAGTCACAGGGCCTGTAGATGCTTGGCCTGTGACTGCTGAAGTCTGAACTGGTTTGGTCTGGACCACTGACATCACTTTTCCCAGATTGGAAATCTAAAAAGGAAAGGATAGAGCAGGCAGTGATTAGGAACCAAACAAGGGCATGGCCTGGGCTAGTACTATACTGGAATTAGCCCAAGACAGCAAATCACCAGTGATATTCACCATAGCCTGGCAGCTGTCATGCACAGTCAGGTGGTGCCTGTCACTCACCAGAGTACTGCCTCCTGGGACAGAGATGGGGCTCTTCACTAGGGTGATGGTCTTGGTGACTCCGCCTACCACTGTGGTCACCACCTGGGCTTGCTGAGCCACTGTTACAGTTCCTGATTTGTGTACCGTGATGATAGGGCGGGTAGATGTGCTGGCAGCAGAGGACACAGATGTCCCCACTTGGGCAGCTGCAGTCTTTAGCATGCGAGTGGCTGGGTTGCTCACCTGGAGAAGCAAGAGATGAGGGATGAGCATAGTGGTAACATAATTACTGTAGCTTTGCTGCCCACCTGCCCACCCAGCTTGGTTGGCTGAGCAGCAAGAGAACAGCCTGAACTCCCTAAGGCTGCACACCCTTAAAGGTAACTGTATGTTCCAAAGCCCATGCCAGAACCAACTATAAACCAATGGCCCAAAGGGTTGGTCCAAAGCCCGGAGGGAACTAATGGCCACTGCTTGTTTGATCATAGTGACCAAAACTCACTAGCCCCAGGGCTGTGCAATCTTAGAACCAGGCCCAGAAGATAAATCCTCACCATGACAGGGGAAGAGGCAACCTTCACAGTGGCTGGAAGAGTGGTGCCAGGTGTAACAGCCACTGTCTTGACAATGGTGGTGCCTGCCGGGACACTCAGCACTGTGGGTGCTGACGAAGGAGGGATTTTCTGTGTGGCAGCAGCAGCAGCAGCCAATGCAGCCATCCCACTCATCTGTGGGTTGCTGCCAATCACCTGTGGTGGGCACAAAGCGTGTGAGCTGCAAGAGTTCCATCTGCCACCTGCCTCCAAACTCAATGACCCTTTCAGAACCTGCCAGGAGAGCTTAGCAACATCCCTTGGTTTTCCCTAATGCTGATTCCTTTCTCCTAGTGCAAACAAGTAGGCAGATACTTCCCAAGGGCTCCCAATTCTTATTTTTCTTTTTGAGAAAGGCTCTCATGCAGTTCAGGCTGGCCTTAAACTCATACTGAAGATGACCTTCCTGCTTCCAACTCTCAAATGTTAGAATTACTAACATGCAACCACACACTTGGCTTATGCAGTGTTAGAAACTGAGCCTAGAGCTTTGTGCATGCTAGGCAAGCTCTCAACTGAGCTACACCCCCAACCTCTTAGCAGATTTTAAATCAAAGAACCAGAGTCAAACTAGGCCTGGGACATATGCTTGTAATCCTAGCTACTCAGGAGGCTGAAGTAGAAAGATTCCAGCTTAGTAAGACACTGATTCAAAAGTAAAAGCTTGGGGATATAGTTACTCTGTGAAGTACTTCCCTAACAGGGTTCTGTCCTCAGCACTAAGAGATAAAGAAAAAGACCACAGCCAGAACTGGAGATGTATCTTAATACAAGAACACATGCTTAGTACACAGGCAGTAATGGGTTTCACATTCAACACCATCAATACCATCACCATCACTGCTAGGTGTGATGGTTCATGCTTATACATCCAGTACTCAGGAGGCTGAGGCAGGAGAACCTAAGTAGTAGATAGCCTGGGCTACAGAGTAAGACTGCCAAAACCCAAAACAAAATACAACCCCCGAGTTAAATAAAGCTCATTTTCACAGACCTGGGTCAAACCCAGCTAGCTAACCATATTTTCCCCTCCACCTTCCAAATCAGGAAGTCCACATTGGAAACGCCCCCAAGGGTCATACGAAACATTAGGAAGCATTATTTCCTTCCTTCCTTTCTTGATTAAAGGCATGCAACATTCTGAATGCAGCAGCACCTTACAAACAACAAAGGCATGTGGTATGATGAGAGCTGGTGTGCTTCATGCATGATAGGCAAGCATTCTATCAACTAAGCTACATCCCCAGTTCCAGGGTAGATACATGTATTTTTACAGATCACTCGAAAACTCTGTTTATGCTACTGAGTCACCACAAAGCCCCACTCAGTAACAGATCCTCACCGTCCCCTGGGTACTCTGTGTGGGTACAACCATTCGCACACTGGCAGGCAGGGAGGTCACAGTGACAGGGGCTTTTCCAGCCTGGCTGGCAGGTCTCATGGTGACCAGTGGTGTTCCTGTTGTAGCCTGAGGACCAGTCACTTTGAGAACAGCAGGGACACCTGATAAGAAAGAGGGTTGGCCATTAGGAGGTCCTCTTCCACACATATCCCACCACTCTGACAAGTTCTTTATGTGTGACTTCTTTATGACCTCAGCACAGTCGCCATCAGCAAGACAGAATATTCATACCCCTAATCTCAAGAACAAGCCTGATCCACCAAGAACAGAGCAACAGTCACTATTCAGACAATGTCTCCAGTGACTAGGCCCTCCACAGATGCCTTTGGCCCTTGTGGCTAACCTTGAGTCCTCGTTGCAGCGGGAACAGAAATGGAGCTGCTCGGCACTGTCGACAAGACCTGGATGGTGGTTGTGGTTGGGGGTGCAGTGGCAGCCTGGGGCACAAGTGTGATGCCTACTTGGGTCAGTGGCTGTACAGCAGGTGCAGCTGCTGCTGGCGCAGGGCTCTTGGGAGGGTTGGCAGGCACAGATGGGACTGGATTGGGAGTGGGGGAGGGGGCAGTAGCAGCCGTGGCAGGAATGTCGTATTTCTGGAGTTGCAGAAGGTAACTATCAGCTGTTGCCACTGCACCCCAGCTAACCTCCAGTGAGTTGGTGTTGGCTCGTACTAGTTGTACTCGAGCTGGGGGTGGTGGCTTTTCTGTAATACAACAAAACAACTGTTAAGAAGTAGAGAGGCAGCCGGGTTGTGGCGGCGCATGCCTTTAATCCCAGCACTCGGGAGGCAGAGGCAGGTGGATCTCTGTGAGTTCGAGGCCAGCCTGGTCTACAAAGCGAGTCCAGGACAGTCAGAGCTACACAGAGAAACCCTGTCTTGAAAAAACCAAAAAAAAAAAAGAAGTAGAGAGCCTTTAGCAGTGGGAATAGCAATTACCTAGTACCTTACCTGTCTCCAGATACCACAGGTCCTTGCAACAGACCTGGTTGTTCCAGGCCTTGCGGTAGCCATCACGGCCACTCCAAATGTACAGGCGAGTATTGATGGCAACAGCACAGTGGCCAGCTCGAGCTCGAGGAATGTTGTCCTCCAGTGTATCCATCAGGATGTTTTCCCAGGCCATGGAATCTAAAGGTACACAGGGGCCAGAGGTCACACAGAGGACAAAAGAAACCTGTCCCCCCAACTCCCAAGTTACCCTCTAACCTTTCATTGTCAGGGAAGGTAAAGTTATTAAAGAGTATCAAATTAAAAGTAAACAAAAATAAGGCAAAAACACCATAAAAAGAAAATTAAGCCATAAACTGAAAAAGTATTTGGAAGATATAAATCCTTGCACATAAAATAACACATTCCTAAGAGATGGGCAAAGAGAAATACAATATATGGAAAAATCAAGTAAAGTACCTAAAATGTGTGCATCCTCAGTCAAAATAAAAGCAACTCAAAATTTTTGTTGAGATGGGTTTCACTATGAAGTCCTGGTCTCAAACTCAAAAGATCCACTTGCACCTGCCTCCTAGATGCTAGAATTAAAGCTGTACATCAACAGTAAAGAATGTGATACTGTGCATGGGTATAAAATGATCTCTAGGATACTGTTAGGGACAGGGCTACTTGGCCTTGTCTATGGCAGGCTAAGGTCCTAGAGCTATTTATTGCCTGTATAGAAGAGTTCCTGAAAATGGGGTACAAGAAACACCTCCTCTTCACTGTATGTACTTTTGCACTTGCGGATGTCATGTACATATGAAGAGTCCATTGGAACTAAAAGGAACACTGCCTGGGAGTTCTCTGCCCATTAGATATTTCTAATAAATTCTAGAAGGATCCATGAGCCCAGGTTTGTTTCTTACACACCCTAAAAATCTTCCAGGGCTGCCCCACCCCTGGCCACTCTTAAGCCTGAGAAAGCCATACCCAGGTTGAGACAAGCCAGCGTGTTGGTACACTTCCACTCCTTCTCGTGTGTGGCCACTTTGACATCATCCATGACAAGAGGCACCCAGCCACCAAATACATACATTCTAGGAGGGTGAAGAAAAAAAAGCAAGAGTGGATTGAAGAAAAGTATCAAGCTAAAGGCTACCTCTTTTACCCAGAAAGTTTTGAATATGCTCAGTTTTCTAGAGGGCCCCAGGAGTCCTTAAAGATGAATAAAGCTGTTTAACATGGCACTTCCTACCTGATGGGCCAACTCTTACAAAGAACTGTCATTTGTAATGATAGGGGAACACTGTTTTGCTCATCTAAGGAGTACCTACCTGAATCTCCATGGACCCTAGAACTTTGCATTCACAAAAAATGCTGTTTGTATGAGGAACTATAGCAGTCTATACTCTTGATGGGGTATATAGGCCAAGGAAAGATATCAGGCTGAATTACATCCAGTCCCTCCACCTTTAATCTATCTTTTCTATGTTGTAATAAGGTAGGTATGGAGCTGTTGAATGCCAGACTTGCCAGAAAGAGGCCTCCTTGGGATTGAGGGACAGTCGACAAAACTGACTTGAGAACCTTTCAAGAGTGAGGGGCAGCTCAGGTGAGGAAGAGAAGAGCACTCACTTATTTCCTATGGTGGTTGCAGAGTGGAGGCTGCGAGGAAGGGGTGCCACCCCACTAAGATTGGGCTTATTCCATGTCAGTGTCTCTGCAGAAATGGAAAAAAAAAAAAAAGATTACCTATGCTGGATCAGACACCATAGTCCCAGGACTTGGGCCAAGTGGGCCCTAAACATAAAAACTACATTCCTGTCTTCCTAAATCCTTTAGCAGGCTCTACAATTTATTGCCTTAATTAATAGCTAGGTTTCAGCATTTCCAAAGCTGTCTGGATGATATGGGCAAGGGAGTTTCTTCTCAAATGTACTGGGTACCTATTATAAGACAGTACTACACTCAAGGATGACACAGGGCTGTCAAGTTTACCCCAACTTCTCCTTTGCACTCTTCTACTCCCTGCACAGCACATTTACCCCCATGCCATCCTAGCACTGGACAGAGCACATTTAAGGAAATATTGCTACTTAAGTTTTGTTTATGTATAAAGGCTTACGTGCTCTGATCTACAGAGCAATATAACCAAGATAAGCAATATAACTATTCCCATCCAATACATCACACCCATCTACAGCCCAAATAAAAGGTCTAATTGGTCTATGGGCAACAAATTTTATCAGAATACACCATTCCATATACAGACTGTCCACTGAAGAGTTAGTAGGGACTCTACTCAGATTGAGAGAATTCCATTCTAAAAAGATTGCACACTCTCTCTCTGTTCTCCTGAAAGTTCATATACTAGTACAACCAACTGAGTCTTACTCTTTGTTTCCTATCCACTAATAAGGCTAACCACTAATAAGGACACTACTAGCTCCCCATGAGCCCCATCTCATCGGTCAATGACATCCACTCAAGGCTAGCTACCCAAAGACTGGTTTTGCTCTGAAGATACTAGAAGAGCAGCAACTTCTTACCGATGTCCAAGGTCCAAAGGTCCCCTAGCCTGCAGCCACTCATTCCTCCATAGATCACCAGCTTGGATTTCTTGTTATCTTTTTCAGTGTAGACCACAGCAGTATGTGACTCCCGGGGTGGAGGCAGGACCCCATAAGTGATGGGGATGTCCCAGGCTACCACCCCAGAGCCTGGCCGTAGTTCGAGAATATATAAGTCATTCAGGTACCTAAGGAGGAAGATTAGTCATAGCAAGCCTTGAGCATATGCACCACAGGCCTCACCACCAGGTTATCTCAGTGAGCAGTAGATTCATTAGAACATAAAAGAGCAAAGGCCACAGATATTCCAAACTCTACTATCCTTGCCCCTAAAGAGGGGACTGCCAGAAGCTCACAAGGTGAATCCAGTTGGAACAATGGAAGGGGTGTATGTGCAAAGCTATGATGGCAGCCTTAAGTTCAGGCTTAGTGGCAGGTCCCTTTAGGTAAACATATACATAATGTCAGGCATTATATCCGGGACTCTCTAGAGCAAGGGGACATCAGCTTAGAACCACCTAGGATAGGGCTGGAGAGATGGCTCAGCAGTTAAGAGCACTGGCTGTTCTTCCAAAGGACCTGAGTTCAAATCCCAGCACCATATGGCAGGTCACAGCTGTCTGTTATGGCCGGTTTGGTGGCACACACCTTTAATCCTAGCACTTGGGAGGCAGAGGCAGGTGGATCTCTATGAATTCAAGGCCAACCTGGTCTACAAAGTGAGTCCAGGATAGCCAAGGATACACAGAGAAACCCTGTCTTGAAATACCAAAAAAAGAACTACCTAGGATAGTAAGAGCTTTGGCCACAGACTTTGGAAAATACCCATTAGAAAATGTATAAGCAATAAAATTAAAAAAGAAGAAGAAAAAAAAAAGAAAATGTGTAAGCAGCAGAAGCTGTAAATGCAACAACCAGATCTAATTTTGGTCTCAGGGATAGGGACCAGGCCAAAGCAAAGCAGGCTTCTACCTCTTGCCTGGCTTTCTCCTACGAGACCTACCCAAAGGTTCAGATTTCAAAGCTGGGAACTTCTGAAAGAGCACTGAATGCATTCTCTTATTGACAACCCAGCATGTGAGAGATATATGGCTCTGGTGGAGTCAGCTGGCATAACCAACTTCAGAATTCCAGATGAGTCTTGTACCTGGGGCAAGTAGACCCACCCTGGTAGGGTTCTCCAGAAAAAGGACAAAGCCTCACCTCGGAATGTTGTTCTTGGGGTCCTCACTATCATTGGCCAAACCCCCAAATAGGTAGCATTTGTTGCCCACAAGGGAGAAGCTGTGTCCAAGCCGAGGACACGGAGGAGGCCCATTTTTGGGTGTCTTTGCTTTCAGTCTCTTCCATTCCCAGCGACTTGCCTGCAAGATCAATACTTAAGAGAATGACTCCAAGCCAGGTATGGTGGCACACGCCTTTTATCTCAGCACTCGGGAGGCATAGGCAGGTAGATCTCTGTGTTTGAGGCCAGCCTGGTCTACAGAATGAGTCTAGGACAGCCAGGGCTTGTTACACAGAGAAACCCTGTCTCAAAAAAACAAAAACAAAAATCCAACCAAACAAACACACAAACAAAAAAGAGAGTGACTCCAGAGATAAGAAGGTCACTGGTGGAGGGCCTGGGGCTATTTGTGGCATAAGGAGAAGATGATTTGGAATGTGCTAGAACGTGTAAGTTCTAAAAATTTGGTCCTGTTCTCTGCTCTGACACTGTTCAAGGAGAGAACAGCTTTGAAAGACTTTTAACTGATCCCTTCCACTGCCTGTCTTAACCTTCAAACCACTATAAGGAACACTGTGGAGAGTCTCATGGAGCCTGAACCCAGGCCCACAGAGGTTCTATGTTATTACCTGGAGCTCATAGAGGTCGTTGCTGTATTTTCCATACTCTACCATCCCACCAAACACCAGTAGGCGAGTACCATCACACACAAAGCCATAGGCTGCACACCCTGGAGGTATATCCCCTCTCACAGCTGGGATGAACCACTGGTTGGTTGCTGAAGAACAAAAGGAAACAAAAGTCAAAACATCCAGGAGCTTCTAGAACCTAAGTGTCCCTTGCCTCCCCCATTCTTCTTATTCCTTAAGTCTTACACCGTCCAACTCCTAGTCTTCAAATGTAGCCAAGAGGGAGGAGACTGGGCCAGCATACTATCTTTTTTTTTTGTTGTTTGTTTGAGACAGGGTTTCCTCTGTGCATCTTTGGTGTTCTGGACTCACTTTGTAGACCAGGCTGGCCTTGAACTCACAGAGATCCACCTGCCTCTGCTTCCTGAGTGCTGGGATTAAAGGCGTGTACCACCAGAAGCAAAGCTTCTGTGACAGAAACTTCTCAGGAACCCCTAACATTTCTAGTTGGAGGTAAGGTGGGGAGATTACAAAGAAACAGCAAATCATACCTCAGGTACCTTCTGGTTCCCTTAGGACAGTACAAGACAGTGGTCAAGCCTTCAGCTGGAATGGAGCCCTTCCCTAGTTTGCGTGGCAGTTTGTTCTTTCACCTATGCCCTTCACATCTGCAGTGCAAGCTTCTGAGAATGTTACAGGCAAGCATGTTCTTCTACTATGCCACACATTTAAAGGATAAGCTCTTCCTCTCTCTCCAAAATCTAAACTTCCTGGTATGGAGATAAACCTAACACCACCTCTCACCTAACCTATGAATCCCTGTTTTACTCCCTGCAAGTAAGTGTGCAAGTATGTGAGTTTCCCTCTCTCATTTTATAAATCTAACAGCTGCTCTCCATTGCCCTCAAACACTCAGTGGGGTATCATGTAACCCAATCACTAGGTCGCTCATTCTTTTTTGCTTTGTTTTGCTTTTTTGAGACAGGGATTCTCTGTGTAATATCCCTGGCTGTCCTGGACTCACTTTGCAGACCAGGCTGGCCTCACACTCACAGAGATCCACCTGCCTCAAGTGCTAGGATTAAAGGCATGCACCACCACACCAGGCAAGGTCCCTCATTCTTGATATGCCCTGGCAGGTCCCTGGCCCTCCAGCCTGACCCTCACCAGAAGAGGAGAATTTGAGGAAAGGAGGCCACTTGTTTGTAGGATCCAGAGTGAGATACTTTTTAACCTTCTCCTTCTTCAGGTCAACTTCATTATTTGTAGCTTCTGCCTCCCCATCACCACCTAGACACCCGTGCAGCAGAGAACATGGTGTAGTTCAAGGAGTTATCTTCCTTTTAGTGTGACTGGTTATACCAAAATAATTTCTGATGTGGCAGGCCCCATGCTGGGAGGCACAGAAGAGCCCCAGTCTACTATTTCCCATGTGGTAGTTGGACTGTGCACCCCTCCACTGATGGGAAGAAACCCTAGAAGAGCCTGGAACCCTGACCAACCCTTGGGAACAGAGCAAGGATGATGAAGGACATAACTGAAGGTTTATCTGAGTAAAAAAAAAAAACCTTTAAACTGGCTGGGTGTGGTGGCTCACACATTTAATCCCAGCACTCGGGAGGCAGAGGCAGGTGGATCTCTGAATTCGAGGCCAGCCTGATCTACAAAGTGAGTCCAGGACAGACAGGGATACACGGAGAAACCCTATCTCAAAAAACAAACAAAAAAAGTAAGGAGGACCTGAAATAGATGGGGGGAACAAATGTGATACCTATTTGTCTTAGTGAAATTTAAGTATATGGTGGTTTTCAGCCTATTAACTGAATTAAGAAATGAGTAGTACAAAAGTCCCCATAAAGGTTCACACTCTGGCCCACTTCTACCACTGGCTAGTGCAGTACCCCTGGATCTGTCACTTCCCCTCTCAAACCCCAATTTCCTTATGTGTAGGAAGTCTCATTAGATATTTCCCACCCACCCCCAAAGTCTAATGAGGGACTGGAGATGTGGCTCAGTGGTACAGAACTTGCTCAAAGCTGTCCCACACCCAACGGGGAGGGAGGGGCATCCAATATCCACCAAGGCAAAAGCAGTCTAGGAGAGGGAACAATCACATGCCCAGCTTCAGCAGAGCACATTCCACACTCAGATTCTGGATTCTTCAGCTTGAGGCCTCTTGAGTAATCTGAATTGCCTCATGGAAATAAAATTCCTCCATGAGCAATAGCAACCCCAAGACCTACCAAAAGCCAGTAAAGGGTCTTTCAACCCCTGGGGTTACTGACACTAAGGGGGCAAAGCCATGTATGCATGCACTCTATAGCACACATAAACCCAGTTATTCCATCGGGTAACCCCTGGGTTAATTATACCCCACCCCCTGCAAACTGAAGAGCTGACCAAGACACCCTGGATCTTTTTCCTCTTTTCAAAGAGGTATGTTTCCAAAAGAGCCCACTCTTCAAAGGGCTGATCCCACAAAAGCAAAGGGCTACAGGCAGAGACATGAACAGATTGTGAACTCGGGCCTCTTTGGAAACAAAACCAAGCAAGGTAAGCAGAAGAGGAAGTCCTTGGGAAGGATGGGCAGCCAGCACAGCACCAGGGCGGCTAGCTAAAACTTGGAGTCTGCCAAATACACGACACTCGCTGAGTTCATCAAAACAAGGTGTACACCCTTTAAGGCAAGGAAGAGTAGCAGGGTCTGCTAGTAGTTCTTTCAAGTCACCTAAAAATTGATAAGGACAATTCAATAACTGTTGCTCCTGGAGGATTCCAGGCCTTTGCTTTAAACTGACTTTTAGATGGCTGGTTATCTTCTAACATCCAACATCTTTGCAAAATGGTAACAAATTAACACCAAAGTAGTGATAGTTTTAATAAATACTAATGAATATGTATGTAGAGGTCCCAGAAGCCAAGACAGAGGCCTGCAATGGACTTTGGAGCTGACTGTAATTAGGCCCCTGCCCTACTTTCTAAAATTGTATTTCCTGGCCAGAAATTCTGCTCCAGGCCTTAGAAGAAGAAAGGTGTTCCAGGGAATGGAGAAGGTGCTGCTGCTCCTGTGGAGGGCATCTCTAAAAACAGCTCTACTACTCTGTAAGTTGCACCACTGCCCTTGGCCTTACCTTACTGGGCTAATTCCTGCCATCACAGCTGCCTGGGCTGGCACAAGCATCACCAACCCCACCCCTTTCTGTGGGGGCCCTGGGAAAAGCCCTGCTCCCTGGAGGCAACAGGTGCAGAGAGACAAGGAACTCAGAGAGGTGAACAACCCACCAGCCTTTCAAAGTCAACTTGGGAGGGGGAATAGTTCGGAGGTGCAGAAGCAGGCCTGCACACTCAGCCTGGTGGGGGTGGTGCTGGGGAGCTGCCAGGAGAGTCTGGTTCCAACCCTTGCTCCACGAACTACCCCAGACCAAGGAGGCAAGGGGTGAGGGGATTGTCAGGAGAAAGGCCTTGTTTCACACTTGGTCCTGCCCTCAAACGAAGAGGGGGTGCCTGGGACTGCAGGAGCCCAGAAGAGGCTAAGGAGCTGGCAAGGGAGGAAGCACTGCAGGTTGCACCTCCTGCAGCAGAGGGAAGCTTCCAGTCTACCACAGGCAAGGGGGCTGTCTGGCCACACTATTCCAGACTCTCACCTGGACACAACTGGCACAATACTTCCAGCCTTAGCAAATCCCAGCACCTCTCCTTTAGGGCAAGGCAAAGGTCCTGGAGGCCTTTGGGCAGACAACGGGCAACTTGGGCCAATCCCCTGTATTAGATGTGCAGAAAGTGCCTAGAGGCTACCTACCACAAGGGAAGGATGCGACAAAGCTTTCTACCCTGGACACAGAGCAAGGGAACCACTCAAGGAACAATGTGGCTCCCATAAGGGAGGGGGCAGAAGCCAGGCTGCAGCAGATCAGCCATACCTGCAGACAGAGAGGTTCCTCCCAATTTGCACGGGCTTGGGATTTGGGAAGGAGGTACTAGAAGGGACTGATTAACCCCTTCAACCTCACAGGAAAGGAGGCACTGAGCAACTCAGATGTTAAGGCACCAGCTTAGAAAAAGAATCAATTTGAAGAAAAGAAAGCCCACAAAAATCTATAACTGGTACAAGTAAATACCCCCAAGTAGGGGGGCGAAGTATAGCAATCATGCCACTGGTGCTTGCCACAGGGTCGCATTAGACTGTTCAAAGTCTGCCCCTTAAAGAGTGCGTCCCTCTTTTTCTGGGTGCAGAGAACGGAAATGTGATCTAAAAATTGTCTTTTCTCCCGAATGAGCATGGGTGCTGGAGATGAGGACGAGCGCGGGGGCGGGGGAGGGGGGAGAGAATCCGCCTACGCCAAGAGAACACATCCGCTATCGCGCCAGCCCCAGCCTGCCGGGTAACGGTGTACGTCTGAAGTCACCATCGCAGGCGACATCCCCTCCCCCCCACCAGTGGGACTAGAAGGTTTCTCTAAGTACCGAAATGCAACCTTTAAACACAAGAGAGTTCGGGGGTGTAAGAACGGGAGTTGAAAAACCAGGGAAAAGCAGAGATAGCAAGCGGAGCAAAGAGAAGGAAAACACATCAGGGGAGTGAGAGAGGAGGACATAAGAAGATGGAGAAGAGAAGGATTAGGAGAGAGATGGAAGAAGAGCTTTGAGAGCCCAGCGGGCTACACTCACCAGTGTTGTACACGTGTAGTTCGTCCACTATCCCCTCGTTGCCGCCGCCAAACACCACTATGAGCTCCTTGATAGCTACGGCACGGTGGCCGTGGCGAGGTCGGGGCACCGGACCCGACCAACCCACTACTCGCTTCCAGCGGGGCTGCAGAAGAACCGCTGGCAAGTTGGCGGGGGGCACAGACGAAGCCATAGTTCCAGTTAAGGATGCAGTGGGAAGAAGTCACTGAACGGGAAGGAGACCCTTAATTCTTCACACACCCCCTTTCGTCTAAGGAGGCTCTCACGGAGCGGCTCCTCACACAGCGGTGGACTCCATGGAGGCCGCCATCTTAACTGCCCTCCTTCCCTTTGGCTCTTCCCCCCTTCTCACTCAGCTCGTCTCCTTCAAAACTTCTCAAAACTGTAGAGTACCTACTCCCGAAAAGCTGGAGGCCACTGAGGGCCGGCGCTCTAACTATTTGCCCGGGTGCTCCCGCTTAGAAGCTCGGGAAGGAGGCTCTGGGAGTCGCCATCTTGAGCCGCCTCTCTCTCCTCCCTTCCTCAGTCGTAGCCCTCCCCCGCCGGAAATGGAGCCCCGGCCCGGTTCCCACCCCCCCCCCCCCCTCCCCAGCACTGGCTGGCTTCCGGGGCGGGTGGAAAAGAGCCACAAATGCCGCGGTTGTCTCAGGCCCGCCGACAGTCAGACCACAATCGTGGAAGCCGCCATTTTGAGACCGTCCAGCTTCCCCGCCCAGCACTTCGACCGCAGAACCCCAACGTTCCTAAATAATAAAGGCGCGTCAGAGATTAGCGGAACGGGCTCGAACTCCCGGGTGCTGCTCGGCGCGAGCCGTACGGCTCTCGTCAGATTCCGCACCTCTCCCTTGAGTCGGCCTCTCCTGTTCAGGCTGCGTCTGCCGTCCTGGGAGTCGCCATCTTGAGACTAGCTTTCCCCTCCCCCGCTATTCTCTCCTTCCTGGACAGTTGTTCTACAGCAAACCAAACCCACGATAGCGTCCAATCCTCGCTTCCCTCCTTATGACTCCTTCCCACAGGACCCACTCGAAAGAGCAGGAGTTAGGCCCCGAAGTGACAACTGTACGGCAGAAGGAGCGGTAACGGCAGGGCTCTCATGCCTCCTCCCTGGGAGCCGCCATCTTGTGTGAAGAAGTAACAACTAAACATGGCGGCGGTCGGGCGAGGGGGCGGAGTAAGAAGACGTCACTGCTCCCCCGCCTTCGCAGGTCTCGGCCTCTGGGCCGAACCTCTTAAAGGACCCCAAGGCTCATAAAGAATTAAAGCTTCTTAAAAGATCAGTGCGCTGATTGCGGACGAGTTGGCGTTGCTGCGCAGTAGGCTGGAGACAGCTGAGCTCCGGTCAGGTGCAGTAGCGCCCCGCCCTACGCCCCCCCTGGGAGTCGCCATCTTGCCACTTCCCCACGCCCGTCCGTCTGCGGGCATCAATAGCGACTTTCAACACAAAACAAAGATGGCCACGGTTTCGGGGGATGCCCGGATGAAAACCTAATTCCCTCCCCCCCAAACTGTCTCCCAGATCGCTGAAGGGACACAAACCCGAGAAATGGCCTTTAACTAGCAGTGGAGATAGGACACATAGTAGGAGTGGCAGAGAGGAGACACTGCCTTTGCACCCCTGGCTCAGGAGAAGCTGTTTTTCCGCCTCGAACACTCAGCTGACGGCCAGAACACCGCCACAGTGGGGAGCTGGAGGCGGAGCGAGACAGAAGGTGCGGCAAGAGCTCACAGGCTCGCCAGCAACACCCTGGGGCGTCACCGCCTCCGCCTGCGCCTCCCGAACGACCCTGCCGCGCGCTTCCAGCTGCAGAGCGCCGGGCCACCCCTACCCAGCAGCCCAGCGAGGCTAACAGCGCCAGAGCCAACCCAAAGCGAGAACAGCCTACACAACTCACATCACCCCGCGTCACCCGCCCCGCCTGCTTCAGGGCTTCTCGCCCCGCCTTTGCGCAGGCGTACAACAGCTTTACGGGTCCGCCCTTTTTTTGAGATTTGAATTTTCCCTTAGCAAAACGAAAGAAGCAAAATACCCGGATGGGTCAGCTCTGGTCTTTTCGCGCCAATATTGTAAGTTCATACAACAACTTTGAAAAGGGAGCTTTACCGTCTTCATTTCTACGTTCCAAGGAGGCCGCTTAGGTACAGCAATGTCATCACTCTCATAGGCAGGTTGTAGCACAGGGGTCCTAACCTGATGTCCCAGAGCCTAGACCAAAAGCAGATGTTTTCTCCATATTAGCCTCTCTTTATTTCATCCTTATTTTAACTTTTAGTGAAAAATTGACATTTCCTGTAATTACAAATGTAGGAAGCAGAGCATGGAGTATCAAACACCCTTGTGATTTTTGTCATCAAAGGACATGTACAGATAACATTACATGTCCTGTAGCTGTTTTATACAGATCTAGAAATTAAAGCTCAACTGGCACTCTGAATAATTTTAACTTTGATATTATTGCACTGAACCTGCCAGTACATCTTGCAATTTTTTAGCAATAAGGCATGCATATTACCATTCCACACTGTAAGCAATATGTATGTAATCTTGTTTTCAGTTCTCGGTTTTAATTTACATAATTGCAAGTACTCATTTGGCAAAGGCCAGAGACGATCCCCCTGTTTATATGGCTGTACCTCCAAGAGCTGGTGACCCTGGCCAGTCTCTTTAGCCCCAAACGAGAGAGCTGAGCTGCTGGTTTCCTGGGGGCTTGACTGAATTCAGCATTTTTTAAAGGTTTTATTTGAGACAGGGTTTCTCTGTGTAACAGTCCAGGCTGTCCTGGAACTCACTCTGTAGACCAGACTGGCCTTGAACTCACAGAGATCCACCTGACTCTGCTTCCCATGTGCTGGGATTACAGGTGTGGGACACCACACTCGATAGAAAAGGAGAGGAGGGGGAGGCAAGATACTTTATCACACCACCAGCCTTCTGAAGAGCTGTTTGGCCTAGAACAAGGACTGAAGCTACAAAATAGCCAGCTTTGTTTTCCTGGGAGACTTGGGCAATTGCTTTCAATATTTGTGACTTTCATCTTGGACTCAGGTAGACTCTTATCCCATTGCAGGAAGGGTTGCTTCATCTATACCCTTCCTGGATGTCCTTCTTTATCCAGTTGACAGGATCTGACTCCTATCATCAGTTCACCATTCTGCTTGGTGGAAGATGAAAGAGTCAGGCTAGGGCTGGAGAGATGGCACAGAGGTTGAGAGCACTGGCTGCTCTTCCAGGTGTCCTGAATTCAATTCCCAGCAACCGCATGGTGGCCCATAACCATCTGTAATGAGATCTGATGCCCTCTTCTGGTCTGCAGGTATACATGCAGACAGAATACAATATACATAATTAATAAATAAATCTTTAAAAAAAAAGAGTCAGGCTAATGTGGGTGTCATGGAGCTCCATATGGTGCAGGGAGGGATGCAGACACCAGGTAGGGCCTCAGCTTGTGTCCCAGCTGAAGCCTCTTGAAGGATACATGTGGATGATGACTGACTCTAACTAAAAGGTTGGCTAGAAGGGATATGATGAGATCCAAGGGTACTTAAGGAAGATTCAGGGACTCAGGATACAGACCATGTTAACTCTAGCTTGGAAGTCAAAATCTAAGAGCAGTGTGGCCCCCAGACATGGAAACAAATTCAAGATGAAAGCTTCAGTCCCCTAAAGGTGGTAATGAGTTTGAGAGAGCAGTGGGACCCACATATACTAGACCTGGTGGCCCTTCTTAGCAACAAACACTCAAGGCAAGCAAACCTCACATTAAGCCCAGCAGACATATCTCCAGGATCCAGGGGACTCCAGAACATATCTGAGACGCCAAAGAGCAGATGGGTCTGGTGAAAGGATAAGGGAGAAGAGTTGAAGCCAACTGTGCCCTACCCTAAACTTCAGGAAGGAAGTTGGACATTTGGCCTTGAAACTAAACAGTACTTGCTCATGCCTATAATTCCAGGACTTGGGAGGTTAGAGCAAGAGGGTGAGGATGGTGGGCTGGAGAGATGGCTCAGCAGTTAAGAAAAACCTGTTTTATATAAATAATGCTCTGGCTTCCATGTTTTATCATTTATTTGTTTATTTTTATACTACTGGGGAGTGAATCCAAGGCCTCATATAGTCTAGGCAAGTGTCCTACTATTGAGCTATATCCCCAGGCTTTTTTTTTTTTTTTTTTTGCTTTTTAAGATCCACCTGCCTCTGTCTCCCAAGTGCTGGGATTAAAGGTGTGTGCCACCATGCCCCGCCATTACAGACAGCTGTGAACTGCATATGGTGCTGGGATTTGAACCCGGGTCCTTTGAAAGAACAGCCAGTGTTCTTAACCACTGAGCCATCTCCCTAGCCCCCCCCCCCCTTTTACCTTTTTGAGTCAGGGTTTCATTCTGGCAGGATTCCCTTAAACTTTCAATCCTCCTGCCTCAATCTCCCTATCAACTGGGATTACAGATATGAGACATAACGCTACATTTTATTTTCTTCTCTTTTTTTCTTTCTTTTCTTTTATTTTATTTTGGTTTTTTGAAACCGAGTTTCTCCTGGCCTTGAACTCACAGCGATCTGCCTGCCTCTGCCTCCCGAATGCTGGGATTAAAGGTCTGTGCCACTATGCCTGGCCTGCACTTTTTTTCTTGAAGTTGAGAATTTTTGTTTTTTCTATTTTGAGTTCCTTTGTTTTATCTTTTGAGATAGGGTTTCTCTGTGCAGCCCTGGCTGTCCTGGAACTCACTATGTAGACCAGGCTGGCTTCGAACTCACAGATATCTGTCTGCCTCTGCCTCCTAAGTGCTGGGATTTTTGTTTT
>CAJQZJ010000545.1:780258-801357 GCA_907164525.1 Lophiomys imhausi
AGTTTCGCGGAAATTGCGAACTAAAGGTAAAGTTTCGCGGAAATTGTGAACTGAAAGTAAATTTTTAATCATGGGATTGCTAGCCTTGCTGGCCTTTATCAGTTGCTGGGATAAGCTTGGGAGAGATCTAGATTTTGCCTGGGAGCAAGGTACATTGCAGGGAGTAGCACGGCCTATTTGGAGACTTGTTCATAGTTGTTTAGAAGATCAGAGATATTGCAAGGCCCTGGAAGAGGGACAAGAGGCATTAGAGCAGTTAAAAGAGGAGCGCTCAGTCAAATCTGGGAAAGATACTTCGGAAGAGGATAGCTCAGAGTCTGAAGAGGAACTTGAAATGTTAGCAAAGGAAATGGAGAAGTCATCTTTGAGGAAGAGTTCTGACTCCACCCGTATAGAACCCTCAGCTCCGGGGCCGCCTATGTTGGCGCTGCCTTCATATAATGAGACTTCCCCTCCGAGTGGTCCTAGTGGGTGGTCATTCTGTCCAAATGTCTGGAGGGAAGTGAGACATGAGCTGTACTACCCTGTCTTTCAGGATGGAGGGGGAAATCGTTATCATAAACCCCTCAATTTTAAGGTAATTAAAGCACTCGCTGAGTCTGTACGCACTTACAGGATTAATGCTGCTTTCACTGTAGCTCAGGTGGAAGCTCTTGGTCGTTATTGGATGACTCCTAGTGACTGGATGAGCTTGGCACGTGCCTGCCTGTCCTCTGGGCAGTATTTAGATTGGAAGGCTTTCTTGATGGAGTTTGCTAATTAACAAGCTGCTGCTAATCGTGCAGCAGGAAACCCAGCCTGGGATGTCGACATGCTTCTTGGGCAAGGACGATATGCTCAACAACAAACTGGGTATCCAGCTCAGGTGTTTGAGCAAATCAATTTAATCACAACCAGAGCTTGGAAATCATTGCCTAACAAAGGGGCAGTGAATAGCAATCTAACTAAGATTATTCAGGATCCCCTGGAGCCTTTCTCAGACTTCGTGGCTAGAATGGTTGAGGCCGCTGGAAGGGTATTTGGAGACCCTGATTTGGCAATGCCCTTAATTAAACAACTTGTGTATGAGCAATGTACAAAGGAGTGTAAAGCAGCTATCACCCCTTATAAGAACAAGGGGTTGGAAGCCTGGATGCCTCAGTGCAGACTGCCGCTACCTTGAATAATTTGTCAGCCAATGTAGCCACGGCCTTGGTTGATTGTGGCAGGTGGCCCAGATTGGCTGTGAGTGGAAAATGACTGGTTTGTGTGTGACCTCTGTGCCATATCAAAATTATACTGTAGCTACAAATTTGAGCAACTCTCTCAGTATCTTACAGGATTGGTCGGCTGATTTTGAAAATAAGATGAGAGAGCTGAGAGCGACAATCATCCACATCAACTCCACTCGGGTGGATCTGAGTCTGGCTAATGGTTTGACTTCCTGGATACAGGCGGCTATGGATCATCTTAAGGAGTGGGCAGGCGTAGGCTCTTTGGCGATACTGATGATACTAGCCTCTCTGGTTTGCCTATGGTGCATCTACAATATGAGAGCCACACAGAAGCATAATGCAGCCATGATTATACAGGCCCTTGTCGCCATTGAGGCGGGCCAGTCCCCTCAGGCATGGCTCGCTGCCATGAAGCCTTAAATCTTCACTGAGCATAGTCCCTGCCCACTGAGGTATTTGTTCCACGGATATTAGGGTCTGGCAAGTCAATGACGGAGTGGACGGATAAGTCTCGGCCACCTAAGACAGGGCAGCCCCGAGTGGGGAGGCTGACCCAGAGATGGGTACGAGTTTGAGCACTGACCTCCTACAGGCTCAGGCTCGCCGTGAGATCCCCAGATATGAAGATTACGAAGCCTTTCCAGGGACTTCTACCAACATTTTCTAAAACAAAAAAGGAGGAACTGTAGAGAGCTGCGACGTGCCGCGCCCTAAAGATGGCGCCGGTTTCCGCCTTCCACCAGCCCGATGGTGAGCGCTCGGTGGTAAACAAGTCCATATTTGGCTAAGACTGCTGATCTGGCTTGCTTCCGCATACGTGGGCCTCTAAGATAGCACCACGTGGCTTTACTTGGTTGGCTGTTCATATAGTATTTAGCCTGTGGGTTGGGTCTGCCCGATTATTCGGAAGACTGTTTTCAAGGGACCTGAATAAACTGCTTGAGAAGAGCTTTTGTGAGTTGCGTCATTCTTGCTGGTTGAGGTCGACGCGACAACACCCGGCAATTACAGACAGTGAACTGTCATGTGGGTGGTGGGATTTGAATATGGGTCCTTTGGAAGAACAACCAGTGCTTTTAACTGTTGAGCTATCCCTCCAGCCCCATTTTTTTTTTTTTAAAGAAACCAAAATTCCAAAATTCTCACTACACACACATTAAATAAAAATAAATACATCTAAGGCCAGGCATGGTGGCACACACCTTTAATTCCAGCTCTTGGGAGGCAGAGGCAGGCGGATCTCTGTGAGTTCGAGGCCAGCCTGGTCCACAAAGTGAGTCCAGGACAGCCAGGGCTCTGTTACACAGAGAAACCCTGTCTCAAATCCCCCTTCCACAAAAAAATATATATTCTCTGGGCTGAGCTCTCTGTGTAGAGTATGCTCAGCAGGATGCCCTGAGTTCCATCTTAGCACCCAAACAATTATTCTGAAACAGTAATTGCTCCAAACAAGTCAATAACACTGTCTTGAGATCATGATTCACAGGAGAAAGGAAACAGTATACATTGTACCACAGCCTGGAAGAACAAAGGAGGTGTTTCTGCCATTAAACCAGTCACATTCACTAGGTAAGGCCTTACCGTCTCTTTGAAGATCTCTAATGGTAGAAACCCTCGAAAACATAAATAAGGCATTTTTTTTCCCTCAAGCAAATCCCTAAATAGACTTTCCTGTCACCACACATTTCAGACCAGGTGTTCTCAGTCTTGATCTATTTTTACACTCCTGACATTCTGTGTTGGCAAGCATCCCTCATTCTAGGTGACATGTCTCTGCTAAGTGACTCTGTAGCTAGCAGGCTTGTGGCCATCTTGATGTCAAGTCTGGGTCTTTGTTGGTCTAGAGAGTCACAGGCCTGGTGGGTGTGGTGGCGGGCCTAGTCTTTTTTAATCTTCTTGTATTTTTCTGATAGTTTCTTCCATTGCCACCTTCTCTTTTGATCTTTTCTCTCTCTCTCTCTCTCCTCTCTCCTCTCTCTCTTCTCTCTCTTCTCTCTCCAGAGTCCTGACTTCAAGTTTTACTTACATGTATTTACTTACAAGTTTTACTTCTATGCCTACCTCACCTGACTTCTAGCAGGGTCTCAACCAGTATGTCTACAGTTGCCACCACCTCAGCCAGTTCAGATGCCTTTTTCTGAAAGACACAGTCTTAGTTAGGGTTACTGTTTCTGTGAGGAAACACTGTTCTGCCTGGTTCTCGAGAGCCCAAACACCACCCAGGAGCCAACTCCGATGTAAATACATGAGGGTTGTTTATTCAAGCTCAGAGCTTGGACCCTCAACACTCACTGACACAGCAGTTTGAGTTGAGAGCCCCCAGACCCAGAAGTACAGAGTTTATATAGAGACTCAGACAAAGAAGCAGGTTCTTTACCATATGATTGGATGACATTTGGGTAGCTAGTCATGTCAATTTCTGATTGGCTCTTTGTTACTAAGTAACCAGCTGAGGTCAGCTTGACCATCAGAAAGTTTGTTTAGACTTTTAGGGTGCTTTCTCAGAGTGAGCTGTCTGGTGATGATGAGGGAACACCCCTGGAATACAAGGTCTGGTACATTTTGTTGTTGTTCTGGAACTGGAGGTCAGCTCTGAGTCAAACTTAATACAAAATGGGATCTTTTTTCAAGATGGATTCACTCAGGCTCCACATTTTCCCCTTTCTCTAGGTCATAGAGAGACCCAATCATGGGTCTTTAAACAGGTTAGTGGTCTATCTCCAACAAAAGTTCAAAGGACCATAAGCATTAATCATATAAGGGGCATAAAGCATAACCAGGAGAAACAGAACCAAAGGCCCAAGTAGTATATCAGTTGGCATTATAGAAATAGATATCCATTTGTAGTCTATGTCAGGGAGTTCCTTTTGACATAGCATTTCAGCCTGATAAGTGGGACAATGGACGGTGTATTCTTTTTGTAACTACTTCCAGCTGACATTAGGGCGTTGTCATCAGGGCCTAGAGAGGCTGAAATGCTACTCAAAGGCTGGGCAATGGGGCAGTTATCTGATTAGTCGATTAATCCAGGTTAAGGACAGGGAGTAATCATATCTGTTGGACTGGTTCACATCAGCTTCCAGGAAGTCCAGGGCTCAGCAATCTGCAGTACACAGGTGATCTCAGAAGAGAGTCCATCAGCCAGGTGAGAATCTGCTGAGACAAACATAGAATGGGAACTGAAGTTAAAATTGTTTACTAATTGGGGAAGGTAAGGAACCCCATGACCAAGGGAAAAATCTCATTTTAAGAACAGGCAGTTGTACTTATCTGGAATCCTGTTTGATCCAAGGCTGGTGGATCTAGGCTTTATGACTAGATCTCAGAAGGATAACATGACATAAACTTGAAAAACAACTTTGAATTATTAGCATAAACAATTTTTAAACCAAAGGAGATTTAAAATCTTAAACTTGTGACTAATTCTTTAGTACCAACAACTTTTTGGAACTTTAACAGAAACATAGTAAGGGGGAGGAGCTAACTGTTTTCTGAGTCTGATAACAAGGTAGCCTGAGAAGGCATCTGAAGCCTTTGTTTTTGTTGTTAAACTGTTAAATTTTTAATTATTATAGTCTTTAGACTCATCAGGGATCTGAGAACGATAATATCATCTGAGTAAGCAAGATCAATTGGCTTCCAAATCTATAAAAAAAAAATGAATCTTTACCTTGACAGCCATCCCATTGTTTCTCTGTGTCTGTGGGGCATCCATCTTTGGCCACCAGTACCAAGGTATGACAGACTTTTTGTGAGACAGAAATTATGAAGGACCGCTTACCTTGTCTTGGCAAAGTTCAGAGGTCGACTTCTCCATCTGTGTCCAGCACATTCAGCTTGGAGAGCATGCTGTCTGCTGTTGAGGCAAAGGGCAGTCTAGCCCAGAGGCCAGCTTTGTCATACTTAAAGCAAGTCTCAGGTGGTGTTCTTTTGTGACCATTTTCTTCCTTGGAGCAGACTAGGAATGCTGTCAGGAGCTGACATGTCTATCATAAAAAGCTTTTTGTATTAAATAGTTAACTGTCGTATTCTGCAGATCTCTGAGGTGTCTGAGGACCATCATATCTATCTAGGATGGATCTTGTTTCTAGTTAGTTACTCTCTGCTTGACTGTGAAAGCAGGTATAGGAGGCTAAATAAAGCTTAATAAAACTAACTGCATAACTTCTTGGCATAACTGCAAAGAAGGTGACTATCAGCTTGTAAAACATGAGATTTGTTGGTTTCTTAGTCTAAAAAAGAGGCTACAGTAATGAACAGAGCCCATCAAAACCAAGAAACTCCATTATTGTAACAAAACCATAACTTTGACTATCAACCTACAAACCCACATCTATAACATATCTTTAACTATTTTTTGTCATCTTTTAACATTTCTCCAACTTTAGTGACTTGCATTTACCAAACATTAACATCTTTTCATAGTAACTTGCATTTACCCAATGATCCCCGACTTTTATATTTCTCTCTTTTTTTATATTTGTTTCTGTTCAAATAATTAATTATCTAGGTGCACTCAGACATCAGACATTCTGAACAATTTTTCATTCCCAATTACAAAGCATAATTAAATCCAAGCCATTTTTTCTCTGACATACATATGTTTTCATGGCCAAACCTTTATTTATATCAACATCCTCCAGCAAACTTTCTTTTTATCTTTGTTGCATTTTTCAACAGGCAAACTTTGCAGCCCTTGTCCTTGTGGGACCCTTTTTATCTTTCCTGATGGTAGCAAACCTCTCTTAGCCTGTCTAGTTTTCATTTCTGCCTCTGAGGAGGAGGGGTGACCCCAAAATTCTCCCAACTCAAGGCAGCTTTTACCTTAGGGAGTCTTTCCTGTTTTTTTTTCCACCATCATTCTGTAATGATGTTTCAGCTGACAATTGGAATTTCGGAGCTGCCCTGGTGGAGAGGAGGGCCTTGTCCCCTCATAATGTTTTTGGTAGGGGAAGATCGGTGAATCCCTATCTCTTCCCCCATCTTGGCCCAGGTGCAGAAGGGAGATCAATCTCAGTGTGGCACAAGGGGAAAGGCAGCGAAGGTCTGTGGCTGTTCCCATGGATTCAGAGAAAGACATATATAAAAACATATAAACAAGAAGACAAGCATAAAACCAGCACACAACAACTGGCCAGGCAGATCCTGAACAAGCCTGGAACATCAGCCCAAATCAGTCTGGAACCAAAACAAGGAAACAGTCACATAGATTATACAATGTACAGCACAACAGTGAGACAGTGCCAAGCTCGATTCAACAACCGGCTAGGCCAAACCAGTTCCCCTTCCCCCACTGCCACTGGGGATCCGGGCAAGAAGGGAGGCACCTCTTCCCCCTTTCTCAGAAAGAGCTGGAGCATCTTCCAGACTCCCACTACTGGCAGGATAGCAGGTATGTCTGCCCTACTGCTCGGTAGTCACCTGAATTATCTGACACACAGAAACCAGAAACTGAGTACAAACCAGAACATGCACCACATGAGTTCCAATTGTGCGTTATCTGACACGCACAAACCAGAGTATTTCTGAACTCAGCAAACCAAGAAGAAAACCGAAAGTAAGGCAACAGAAGCCAAACCACAGAACACAAACAAAACAAATGGTCTCACAATCAATCAGTCCAGACTTTCATGCAGAACCTGAAAACAAGTCTAACTTAACTTTCCATAAAACGAAAACAGAGACGAGCAGTCTCATAGACAGCATGGACAGACAGTTAGAATAGACAAAAAAAAAAAAAAAAAAAAAAAATGAGCTCATACCTCCATCTCGGGGTCTTTCCTGTTGACTCAGAATCCCCAAGAACTTGGTGGGACGTCCAATTGTAAAGGTCAACCAGTCTACCGGAAATTCAGGAATGGCGCCCTGGTTTTCACAAATAAATAGACAGACATATATACAGAGACAGACACACATACAGACACAGCTTACTGGCCGGTTTGAACCCTCTGGGCAGGAGTCCTGGTGACCTTGGGGATCCCAGATGAGCCTCCAAATGTTCTGCCTGGTTCTCGGGACCCCAAAGACCACCCAGGAGCCAACTCCGATGTAAATACATGAGGGTTGTTTATTCAAGCTCAGAGCTTGGACTCTCAACACTCACTGACACAGCAGTACCCAAAAGTACAGAGTTTATATAGAGACTCAGGCAAAGAAGCAGGTTCTTTACCATATGATTGGATGACATTTGGGTAGCTAGTCATGTCCACTTCTGATTGGCTCGTTGTTACTGACTAACCAGCTGAGGTCAGCTTGACCATCAGAAAGTTTGTTTAGACTTTCTGGGTGCTTTCTCAGAGTGAGCTGTGTGGTGATGATGAAGGAACACCCCTGGAATACAAGGTCAGGTACATTTTGTTGTTGTTCTGGAACTGGAGATCAGCTCTGAGTCAAACTTAATACAAGGTGGAATCTTTTTTCAAGATGGATTCAGTCAGGCTCCACAACACCATGACCAAAGCAACTTGGGGAGGAAAGGGTTCATTTGGCTTACACTTCCACATCACTGTTCATCAGTGAAGGATGTCAGGACAGGAAATCACACAGGGCAGAAACCTAGAGGCAGGAGCTGATGCATAAGTCATGGAGGGGTGCTGCCTAGTGGCTTGCTCCCTATGGCTTGTTCAGCCTTTTTTTTTTTTTCTTTTCGAGACAGGGGTTTTTCTGTGTAGCCCTGGCTGTCCTGGAACTCACTCTGTAGACCATGCTGGCCTCAAACTTACAGAGATCACTCTGTGTCTGCCTCCAAAGTGCTGGGATAAAAGGAATGTGCTATCATGCTGGACCCAGCCTGCTTTCTCATAGAGTCCAGGACCACCATCCCAGGGATGGCCCCACTCACAATTGGCTGGGTCCTCCCCCATCAATCACTAATTAAGAGAGTGTCCCATTGACTTTCCCACAGTCTGGTCTTATGGAGGCATTTTCTCTTATATTTTTGGTTGTGAGCCTAGCCTTTAACGGCTGAGCCATCTCTCCAGCCCTGGAGGCATTTTCTCAATTGACGCTCCCTCCTCTTTGATGACTTTCACTACCAAGTTGACATAAAACTATCCAGTACACACATGAATTCTTATGCACAAAGCCCTAGGTTCTATCTCTAGCACCAAACAAATCAGAAGTAGTGAGGTACACATGACATTCTAGCACTCCTGCCGGGCGTGGTGGCACACACCTTTAATCCCAGCACTCGGCAGGCAGAGGCAGGTGGATCTCTGTGAGTTCAAGGTCAGCCCGGTCTATTAAGTGAGTCCAGGACAGCCAGGGCTGTTACACAGAGAAACCCTGTCTCGAAAAACCAAAAACAAAAAAAGAGAGAGGAATCTGGACATGGTGGTTCATGTCTGTAATTCCCGCTATTGTGTGGAGAAAGGATACATGAGTTGCTATCTGAAAAAAAAAAAAGCAGGAAAGCCGGGCGGTGGTGGCGCACGCCTTTAATCCCAGCACTTGGGAGGCAGAGGCAGGCGGATCTTTGTGAGTTCGAGGCCAGCCTGGTCTACAAAGCGAGTCCAGGACAGCCAGAGATATTCAGAGAAACCCTGTCTCGAAAAACAAAAAACAAAAAAAAAAAAAAACAAAAAAGCAGGAAAAAAAGATATGCTAGGTAACAGCTTACTAAAGAAAGAAACCTGGTTCTTCAGATAGAATGGAAACTGAAACAAAAACAAAAACATTCTATGGATAATGCTAATTATTTTGGGCTGCCAGGGAGAAACAGACAAACCTGGCTGAGTGTTGCCTACAAACTTCCCTTGAAGATACTCTGGTGAAGCAGACAACTGCTCTGACTAGAGGTGTCTGTCTACCAGACAGGTGCAGAGCTCACCTCTTACAACCATGGGTTGAATCTACACACACTGGCAGCATCTAAGGCACAAAGTAAGAAGAGACTACCCCCAGCAACTGTAGGCTGTGGGAGGGTATATCTGTGATCCCAGCACTGCAGAGAAGGCTGGTGGATCACCTCCCTCCCAGTGTGCCAATAGACTGCACATGGTCAGAGTCCAGTGTCACTTAGCTAGACTCTGCAACACATTCTCCAGATATCACAAATGAAAACAAAATAACACAGGGCTTGGTGGCGCACCCCTTTAATCCCAGCACTCAGATCTCTGAGTTCAAGGCCAGCCTGGTCTATACAGCGAGTCTAGGACAGTCAGGGCTACACAGACAAACCCTGTCTCAGAAAACAAAACATACCAAAAAAACCCCACAAAAACCCAAAACTAATAACAAAACAAGAATTAAGGGGCTGGACAGATGGCTCAGTGGTTAAGAGCACTGGTTGCTTTTCCAAAGGACCAGAGTTCAAATCCCAACACCCACATAGCAGTTCACAGCTATCTGTAATTGCCAGGCATGGTGGCACACACCTTTAATCCCAGCACTCAGGAGGCAGAGGCAGGCAGATTTCTGCGAGTTCACGGCCAGCCTGGTCTACAAAGTGAGTCCAAGACAGCCAGGGCTCTGTTACACAGAGAAACCCTGTTTCAAGAAACCAAAACCAAACCAAACCAAACCAACCAAACAAACAAAAAAACAAGTCCAGCAGTGGTGTCACATGACCGATTAAAGTCATTACTATCCATTGTGATCCAGAAGCAGGAAGATCTCTATGAGTATGATGCCAACCTCATCTACAGAAGGAGTTCCAGGACAGCCAGGGCTGCATAGTGAGACTCTGTCTCAGAAAAGAATGCTTCTGAACCATACAGTATTACAAATAGCACAGTAAAATTTTTCCTTAAGTGTTTTCAGACAGGGTTGCATTTTGCAGTCCAGTCAGGTTTGGAACTCACAATCTTCCTACCTAAAGACTCCCAAGTGCTGGGAGAAGAGGGTGGGAGTGTGGGACTGGAGGGGGGAGTAGGGAGGGGACTGCGATTGAGATGTAACTTGAAGAAATAAAAAAACAAGAAAGGTAGAGGCAGGTGGGTCGGGTGTTCAGTGTCATATAGTCAATCCAGGTTCAGCTGTCAGTACCCACTTGGCAGCTCACAACCATTCGGGATCCTGTGCCCTGGAACTAAAGTAAAGGCTGAGAACATATGGTTTCACTACCACATCCAGCTATTCTATGAGATTTCATCCTTATCTCAAATGATTCTTTGGCAGATGGCAGGGTCTGAGCTTCTCTGGCTGCTGGGCCATGATGTGGGCTGCCCCACACTTGCCTTGTTCTTTGCCAGCACAACAGATTGGAACCTGTAGGCATACTTTTAGACTATTATTTTTGTATTAATATCCCTATCCACCTTCCAACCCACTAACTGGAGGTACAGGAGAAAGGATATTAATAGAGAAAGAAAATGTAGATCTCTTTAGTCGGAGGTTCTTGGAGCAATCCATCACGGTTCCAGCAGACCAGCAAAACAGCATACCCCAGAACATGTACCAGCAGCAACTGGAACACAGTCAACTAGCAGGGACAGCCGAAGAAGCAGCAGTTTTTGTTTTTGTTTTTGTTTTTGTTTTGGTTTGGTTTGGTTTGGTTTTTCGAGACAGGGTTTCTCTGTGTAGCCCTGGCTGTCCTGGACTCACTTTGTAGACCAGGTTGGCTTTGAACTCAAAGAGATCTGCCTGTCCCTGCCTCCTGAGTGCTATAAAGGTGTGTGCCACCATGCCCGGCCTAGAAGTTCTTGAACCCACTTTGGGGTCTTGATCTCTTCAGCCCAACCTGGGCAGCAATCTTCAACAGTGAAGGCAGCAGTTAAGTTCTGGCAAAGTGTTGTCTGGAGTTTTTGTTTGTTTGTTTGTTTGTTTGTTTGTTTGTTTGTTTGTTTTTGAGACAGGGTTTCTCTGTGTAACAGCCCTGACTGTCCTGGACTCACTTTATAGACTAGGGTGGCCTCAAACTCAGAGAGATCTGCCTGCCTCTGCCTCCTGAGTGCTGGAATTAAAGGCATGTGCTACCTCGCCCAGCCCTGTCTGGAGTATTTCAAAGCAAAGGACCAATGAGAAGAGGTGCCAAGCAAAAAGACCCCCCCTGTGTTTCTGTGGTTTCTATTTATACCCCTACAAAATCTGTACAAGAGATATTTCCTAATATGTCTTCCATACAAGGTATATAACCAAGATCATGCACTCTCCAAGGAGTCTGTTCATCAAAGGATTTCTCTAAAAAAAAAAAAGCATGTTTCCCACGTGACAGTTTCTGGCTGACAAAACACCATGCACTCTACTATCAGCATGTTTTTCATGCCCCTCTCAGAAGTGTGTTTTTCAGCAGTGGACAAAGCACCTCCACATCCTACACTTGGGACCAAAACAAAAACCACATTCATTCAACGCAACTGTGTTTCTAAAGAAATCAAAACTCCCAGTACAGGAACCAGTGGGTGGTGAGGACATTGATTAAGGTTGTGAGAGTCCTGGAGATTCACCTATTAGGGAGGCAATGTCCTCTAGTCCCAGTCCTGTGGAAGGCTTGAGTCAGGATATTACAATTCCCTTCAGTGGGCCTTTTCTGGAACTTGAGATCAAGTTCTGGTTATTTTTTTCTTTCCTTCCTTCCTTCCTTCCTCCCTCTCTCCCTCCCTCCCTTTCTTTCTGTCTGTGTCTCATTATAGGCCATGATGACTCTGAACCTCTGATTCTCCTGGTTCCACCTGCTAAGTACTGGTATTACAGGTATGTGTCACCATGTTTTCTGGCTCTCTCTGGTGTTGACTTCAGTCTTAGGGATCAGTCCTGTAACTAGTTTTTGTGCTAGCCTCAACTCTGGCTTCTTATTTCTTCCTCTTCCTCCTCTTGTTCTTCAATATGATCTCACTATGTAGCCCTCTGCCTCCTAAGTGCTATATTATAGACACACTCTGTCACACCTGGCAGTCACAACTCTTTAGAAGTCTGGGCACAAATTGGTTTTTTAAAATTATTTTCCAATAACCACCCTTTGGACTGACTTGTACCCAGTTCCCGTAAAGTCACCAAGCCTGAAACTATTATTTTGAAAGTCACTCATATTTACTGTCTTAGTTTGTTTTCCAGACCCAACGAGGCTTATTTTTAAACATTTATCTTGGAAACAGTGCAAAGCACTCCTTGCCTAACCTCATTCATCTGCCTTGGGCTGTAATTCTTCTTCCTCTCTTGTCTCTGAGCAGGTAGCTTCCTGCAGCTCTTTCCATGTCCGGTTGGGTTGGTGACAGATCCGTTAACCCAGGTCAGTGACACAGCTGACGTTCACTCACTGCAGCATTGAGCTACATCTCAGTGCAGGAGCATCAGATACAGCTCAGACCTTCCCCTATCCTTTTGTTTGTTTGTTTTCAAGACAAAGTTTCTCTGTGTAGCCCTGGGTCTTCTGGAACTTGCTCTGTAGACCAGTCTGGCCTAGAACTCACAGATCTGCCAGGGTAGAGGATGGGGTATACCAGTCATACCATGTAGTAGGTAGAGACTGAGGGATGCTGGGAGAATCTGGCAGCCAGGTCCATTTTGATATGTTAAATAAGCACCTCAGCCATTTGTCTCAGGCTTTGAGATTTAACCTTTTATATACACAAATGTTTTGCCTGCATATACACCACGTTTGTGCTTGGTGCTCACAGAGGTCAGAAGAGGGCATCAGATCTCCTGCAACTGGAGTTAAAGATGTTTGCAAATCATCATGGGAATGAAACCTAGGCCACTGACAAGAGCAGCAAGTCCTCTTAACTGCCAAGCCATTCCCCCAGCCCAACATGGAGGTTTACTTCAGAATATGAGCTACTGTACTTAGCAAAGAACTGACTTTTCCTATTTGATTTTCTGCATGAGCATGACTGCTGTTCCAAGAAATTCTTGTCTATGAAGAGGAAAAGCTGCAAATAACTTCCTGAAAATACATTCATGCACTCAAACATTATATGATTCATCTCATCTTTATCTGTGTAATAATATCCTGCCCAGAATAGATTGTTCAATGGCTTTTTAAGGTGATTTTCAAAGTAGTCACCTTGCTGTTTCCCATATCCCCTAATTGAAAGGCCAACCCAAACTGGACCTAAAAACACTGTTAAAAACATCCATGTTAGGAAAAGATATATACACACATATACATATATAAAAATTTAAGGGCTGGAGTAATGGCTCAGCAGTTAAAAGCACTGGCTGCTCATGCAGAGAACCCGTGTTCAATTTCCAGCACCCACAAGGCAGTTCACAACTGTCTGTTACTGCTGTTCCAGGGGCTCCAACACACTCACACAGAAATATGTAGAGTCAAAACACCAATGTACATAAAATGAAAATAAATAATTTATTTATTTATTTATTTATTTTTTTTGTTTTTCGAGACAGGGTTTCTCTGAATATCTCTGGCTGTCCTGGACTCGCTTTGTAGACCAGGCTGGCCTCGAACTCACAAAGATCCGCCTGCCTCTGCCTCCCAAGTGCTGGGATTAAAGGCTTGCGCCACCACCGCCCGGCGAAAATAAATAATTTAAAAGAATTTAAAATAAGGGCTGGAGAGAGTGCTTAGTTGTTCAGAGCACACTGGGCATGGTGGTACACATCTTTAATCTCAGCACTCGGGAGGCAGAGGCAGGCAGATCTCTGTAAATTCAAGGTCAGCCTGGTCTACAAAGTGAATGCAGGACAGCCAGGGATACACAGAGCAACCCTGTCTCAAAAAGAGAGAGAGAAAGAAAATTCTTTTTAAAGTAAAAAGAGGGGTGGGTTTTAAGTTAGAGGTAGAGTAGGTTCCTGGTATGCTTGAGGTCCTTAGTTCAAGCCTCAGTATTACAAAAGAAAACAAAAGTATAGACCTCTGAACAGCCAGCCTTAGCCTAACTCTTCCTATAAGCTCCTCAGTGTCTTAGCAAAGTACTAGTACATGCAAGCAATGACCTTGACTTTGCTTGATCAAGAGGTATCCTTGGTGACTTTATAAGGTAGTGAGAGTTAACGTATCTGGAGATCTTAATGTTTTGTTTTTAAATTTTTTAGGGGCTGGAGAGATGGCGCAGAAGTTAAGAATACAGGCTGTTCTTCCAAAGGATCCCAGCACCACATGGCAGTTCACAGCTGCCTGTATTGGTTGGGTAAGGTGGTGCAGGCCTTTAATCCCTGCACTCGGGAGGCAGAGGTAGACCGGATCTCTGTGAGTTTGAGGCCAGCCTGGTCTACAGAGTGAGTTCCAGGACAGCCAGGGGTGTTACACAGAGAAACCCTGTCTCAAAATACAAAAATAATAAATAAAAATTTTAATTACATTTTTATTTATTTTGTGTGTGCATGTGTGGGTGGACACAGTCAGAGGACAACTTCCAAGAGTTGGTTATCCTCTTCTGCCGTGTAGGTGCAGGGGATCAATCTCAGGTCATCAAACTTGGGGGCAAGTACCTTTACCCACATCTTCACTGCCCTAGTTTTGGTTTTTGAGACAGGGTTATGTAGACCTCCTTGACCTTGAACTCAATATTTATCTGAAGATGACCTGGAACTTCTTTTCCTACTGGCTCTACCTCTCTAGTGCTGGGATTTCAAGTGTCCTCAACACACCCCCATCTAGGTTTTGTTGTTGTTTGTTTGACTTTGGGTTTGTTTTGTTTTTTAGAGAGGGTATCACTATACAGTCCTGGCTATCCTGGAACTCACTAAACTAAACAGGCTGGCCTTGAACTCTCAGCGATCCACCTACCTCTGCCTCCTGAGTGCGCCACCACACTCAGCCAAGGTACTTAATTTTGTAATCTGAAACCAACATCACTTCCTACCCCTGTGTTCAACAGTACTGGGATCAAATACATCTTCTTGTCTCTACAATGAACATTTCTGGGACCTGGTAAACTTTCTCTTTCCTGATGTCAAATTGATGGATCAGCCTGACTCCATTTTAAGACTAGAAGCCATTTTAATACAAGGTCAAAATAAGTTCATTCCTATTTTCTGTAAAACTTACAGGTCTTGACCCATTTTTTTTGGATTTTGACATGTTCCACATGCTATACCCTGACCTCCACCCTGATGAGATGTTCTGCCAAATAATTTTGAAATGTTCAGCTAAGTTCCTATGTAACCCAAAACCCTTGAAAACTCCCTATCCTTGTAGTTTTGGGGCTAACACCCCTGGCTGTCCTGGAACTCACTCTGTAGACCAGGCTGGCCTCAAACTCACAGAGATCCGGTCTACCTCTGCCTCCTGAGTGCAGGGATTAAAGGCCTGCACCACCTTCTCCTGTGTTCAATGCTATTTTCATAAACCCAGCTTTAGGAAGATAGCACTGTCTGACAGAAAATAAAGCTTACATAATTTGACCTAAGAGTTTGGGTAATGGTCTTTAATATCAGTTCGTGGGATTAAAAAAACAACACTGGGAACTAGGAAATTCTTGCCTGGAAAGATAAGACATAGGTGGACCAATCCAAAAGCACTCCTGTTAGAAGCACCACCCGCCTCAGGTTTCACTCACCTCAAAATCCCATATACTGCAGAGGCAGGCAGGTCTCTGTAAATTCAAGGCTAGTCTGGTCTACAAAGCAAGTCCAGGACAGCCAGGGATACACAGAGAAACCTTGTCTCGAAAAACAAAAAATAAAACAAACAAAAAAATGAACTATTTGCATCTTAATACTTGGGTCTGTGGTTTTAGGTAGTTGGATCTTAGTTATCTGAAAAGTATAGATTCCTAACCTAAAACACCACATACAGGGGTTTGTGTGTTCAGAGCCTGAAAGCATCCCTCCCTCTTCAAGCTGAGCTTTCATGGCAGTCCCTATGTGACACCTGAAAGTGCAAGTAATCCAGAGAAGCCAAGCTGCCTTATGATGACACGTCCCCACTGGAGATTGCTCTGCCTGGGGCTCTTTTCATCGTGCCTCCTACACAAACAGCTGATTATCCCCTGAGAACTGGACCCTTAGCAGGATCTGACATTGCTTTTCCTTTCTTAGGTGAAGTGTTGCCCATATTTCAGCAGCCTGTGATCTTTCCCCCAGAACTGCTTAAAAACTATGTTAGCTATTTAGGACCCAGTGTTCTACTTAGAGCTTTCATGTGGCGTATTGGGTGGATGGGTGTCACCGTCTCCGTGCCAGGCAGGACAGAACTGGATTTCTGTCCCTGCCTTTGTAGTCCTGATTGTTCATGTAGAAGACCCCTGTGGCCAGCTGTTACCACTAGCTTCAGGTTATTCCTGCCTTCTTTCCACTCCTCTAAATAAAAAATACATTTTTGTTTATGTCAAAAAAAAATCCCATATACTGGAAGGGCATAAAACCTAGCTGGGCATGCTAGCATATGCCTTTAATCCCAGCACTGGGGAGGTAGAGGCGTGGATCTCTGTGAGTTCGAGGCCAGCCTGGTCTAGGATAGCCAGGGCAATTGCACAGAGAAACCTTGTCTTAAAGAAAAAAAAAAGGTAAAATGTATTTAGAGTTTTGGTGCTGGAGATTGAATCCTGGATTCTATACATGTTAAGCATTCAGTCTGATACTAAGTGACAGTCCCATCCCTTAGAAAACACGAGTGGCTTTAAAAAATGATCATGAAGGGGTCTTGAGAGATGGCTCAGTAGTTAAGAGCATTTATTGCTTTTGCAGAGGACTTTGATTCAGTTCTCAGGACCCACATGATGGCTCACAACTGTGTATAAGTCCACTTCTAGGAGATCTGACACCATCTTCTGGCTTCTGCAGGTACTAGGCATGAATGTGGTCCACATACATATACATAAAATAAAAATAAATCAGCCAGGCATGGTGGCACATGTCTTTAATCCCAGCACTTGGGAGGCAGAGGCAGGCGGATCTCTGAGAGTTCAAGGCCAGCCTGGTCTACAAAGCGAGTCCAGGACAGCAAGGGCTGTTACACAGAGAAACCCTGTCTCGAAAAACCAAAAAAAAAAAAAAAAAATCAAAGATAAAGAAAATAAAATAATCATGAAGTGCCGGGGATGGTAGCAAACACCTTTAATTCTAGCATGTGGGAGGCAGATCTCTATGTTCGAGGCCAACCTGGTTTACAAAGTGAATCCAGGACAATCAGGGCTCCTCTGTTACACAAGAAACTCTGTCTCAAAAAAACAAAAAAGGGGTGCTGGAGAGATGGCTCAGTGGTTAAGAGCACTGACTGTTCTTCCAAAGGACCCAGGTTCAAATCTCAGCACCCACATGGCAGTTCACAGCTGTCTGTAATTGCCAGGTGTGGTGGCTCACACCTTTAATCCCAGCACTTGGGAGGCAGAGGCAGGAGGATCTCTGTGAGTTCAAGGCTAGTCTGGTCTACAGAGTGAGTCCAGGACAGCCAAGGATACATAGAGAAACCCTGTCTGGAAAAACCTAAAAAAAAAAGAAGAAGAAAGTACATACTAAGGAAAATCAGACTAAGGGTTAAATGTGTAATAAAAGGCCAGTGAAGACAATGAAGGGGACCTGGGAATGTAGCTTAACTCAGAATGTGCTTACCTAGTAGCTGCTCAGGGTCCTGGGGGTCAATTCCCAGCACAAAGCATTCCCAAGGAGGCAAGAGAGTCAGAACTTCAGACTCACCCTAACCTTCTCCCTCTCTCTCTCTCTCTCTCTCTCTATATATATATATATATATATATATTATTTTTTTTTTGAGACATAGTTTTGCTATGCACCCCTAGCTGTCCTGGAACTCACTCTGTAGACCAGGCTAGCCTCGAACTCACAGAGATCCTTCAGCCTCTGCTTCCTGAGTGCTGGGATTAAAAGCATGCTACAGTGCTATGCCTGCTGACACCTGCTATTTTGTAAACCTATTAAAAGAGGAGTGGAAGGCACTGGGAAGGCAGGGGCAGGTAGATTTCTGTGAGTTCAAGGACAGCCTAGTCTACTGAGTGAGTTCCAGGACAGCCAGGGATACACAGAGAAACCCTGTCTCGAAGAAGAAAAAAAAAAAAAAAGAAAGAGGAGTGGAAGAAGGAAGGTCAGCAGGAAGGTCTAGAATGTGAAGCTGCAGTCAGTAGAGGCTGTATATTAAGTAGAGATAAGGACACTGTGGACCTGGAAGGGGCTGTTAATCTGTGGGGAACAGGGACTGAAAGTGACTGTGCTCACTTGGAAACTAGAGGGAGGGAGGGAGAAGGAGAGAGAGAATGCCTAAACCCCTGACAACATGCATATAATGAACAAAATGTGCTTTTTAACATTCTAGATTTGCAAAGGTGATCCTTTTGCTAATATCTAATGTTTTAGAGGCCACCATGGGTACACCAAGAGCCAGCATTCTCAGTCCCAGGAGTCTTAACTAAGCATATTTGTTCTGGACAGTAAAAGCAGGCTAGCAACATGGTGGCAGCCTGAGAGCTGCTTCTGACCCGAAGCTGGCTTCACTGGTGGCTTGCTGACTGTCTTGCTCAATGGTTGCTTAGAAACAAGCTGAGGAGAGGGGGAGTCGATTATCTCCAGTGGCCATTAAAGCAGTGACTCAGCAGAAAACCCAACCCAAGAGGGAGGCCTCCAGTCACTGCTTTTGCCTGACTTTAATTCTCTCCTAAAAAAACAGTGAGGGCGTGTTTCCCGTGTGACAGCTGCAGTCTTGAGGAGATGATTTTAAAACTTGGATAAAGATGGTAGAAAAATGTGAGCCTTCCCTCCTAGTTTCTAAGTGAGCACAGTCACTTTCAGTCCCTGTTCCCCACAGATTAACAGCCCCTTCCAGGTCCCCAATGTCCTTATCTCTACTTAATATGCAGCCTGTACTGACTGCAGCTTCACATTCTAGACCTTCCTGCTGACATGTGAAACAAGCTTCCTTTTACAAGGGCTTGCTCAAGACTGCTCCAGTAAGTGGTGTCCTATAGAGACCACAGCTTGGCTCTTGCAAATTTTTAGAAAGAAGAAGAAGGAGGAGGAGGAGGGGGAGGAGGAGGAGGAGGAAGAAGAAGAAACCAAACATTACTAGCCCCGTTGCTGAATTATCGATCATATTCAAACAGAAAGCCAGGAGAGGTGGAGCTCACAAGTAATCCTAACATTTAGGAAGTGGAGGGAGAGGGATCAGGAGTGTTAGAAGCCAGCTTGGGCAACCCTGTCTCAAAGAAACAAACAATAACAACAAAAAGCCAGACCCTAAGAATAAATAATTCAGCTGAGAGAGAAACTAAGGGACACCTCCCTAAGGAGGGTAAACAAAAGGGAGTTTAACATCTGAGATGGGAAGGATAAAGATTAGATCATTGGGAAGTGATCCTTGCTTCATATTCATATCAATTCAAGTGTGACACAAGCCACTAGCACCTCCCATCAGGGAGACCACAGTAGCCCAGGTCATGGTGCAGGCCTCACAGATTCGAGAGTTTAATGGGAGAAATACATAATTTGGAAGAAAACAAAATGTGTATTACTTACTTCTGTTGTTATCATAAAATACCTGACAAAAAGAAACTTAATGAAGCAGTGTTTTATCTGGCTCATGGTTTAAGGGTACAGTCCATCATGAAGAGAAGATATGGTGGCAGGAACAGCTCTGTCTCCCTCCCTCCCTCTATCCCCTTCTCTTCCTCTTTCCCCTCTCCTTCTTATTCAGTCCAGAACCCCACTTCCATCCTGGTGTCTTCTCTCCTTAGTTTGACAGAGTTCCAAATCACGTAGGAATACACAAGTGTCTGTGAGGGTGTTACCACAGAGGTTCAACTGGCAATCAAGATTAACCATCATAAGAAATTTTTTGGTGTTGGAAGTATCTGCGCTGGAATAAGAGGAATCTTAGTAACTTCTAGAGACTTTTTTTTTGCTTCAGGAGATCAAATCCAGGACTTTAAAAGAGCTTTATCATTGTGTTGCACCCCCAGACTAGGAACTTCAGATTCTGGACAAGCTAGAGTACTTTACACCAGTCTGACACCGAAAAAAAAAACTATAGGGCCATGTTTCTCCTTCCTGTGTGTGTGAGGGGGTGTTGACCTAGGAATTTGCTATGTAGCCCAGACTGATCTTGAACTACAGCCATTCTGCCTCAACCTCCTAGGCATGAGCTGTCTGGCAGGGCACTGGGTTTTTTGTTGTTTTGTTTTGAAACAAGGTCTCATAAAGTCCAGGATGCCCTCAAACTGGTTTTGTAGGCAAGAATGACCTTGAACTCCTTCCTGATCTTCCACCTCTGAAGAGCTTGGATTACAAGTATGGGTTGGATTACAACTATGTGTCACCAAGCCTGGCCAGAATACTGTCTTTTGAACTGAGGGCACTGGATAGACAACATGAATAAGATTTAAGGTGCTTATTCCCCCAAAGGCAAAAGGAAAAGGTAGAAACAGTATTTGCAGAGACACTAGTTGAGAATTTCCCCAAACTGATTAAAAACATATCAAACCACAAATTACAACCACTAAGCAAAATAAACATGAGAACTGCACTTAGTTACCTCATGCATGGTTTAATTACTGAAAATCAAAGACAAAGAACTATTTTAAAAATCTGTTTTTTCAAGAGAAGTAATGGAAGGAAATAGAAGTCTTTTATACTAAAAAAAACTGCCAACCTAGATTTCTAGATCCAGTAAAATACCCTTTAAAAATGAAAGCAAAGCCGGGCGTGGTGGCGCACGCCTTTAATCCCAGCACTGGGGAGTAGAAGAAGGTGGATCTCAGTGAGTTCAAGGCCAGCCTGGTCTACAAAGCGAGCTCCAGGATAGCCAGTACTGTTACACAGAGAAACCCTGTCTCGAAAACAAAAAACAAACAAACAAAAACAAAAACACAAACAAAAAAACAAGAAAAAATAAAAAAGGGGATTGGAGAAATGGTTTAGTGGTTAAGAGCACTGACTGCTCTTCTAGAGGACCTGGGTTCAAATCCCAGCACCCACATGGCAACTCACAACTGTAACTCCATGATCTGACACTCTCATACAGATATACATACAGGTAAAACACCAATGCACATACAATTAAAAATAATAATAAAGAAAATGAAATAATGAAAGCAAGTGC
>CAJQZJ010000545.1:816357-872254 GCA_907164525.1 Lophiomys imhausi
CATCAGGGGCCTCTTCTCTTCTGGGCTCCACGCACTGTCCTTAAATAGGAGGAACTCTGTTTCAGCTTAATTTGGGCTGCACCCACTTAGCAGCTGAAAACAATGTCAGGCCAGATACTTTGTTTCTTCAAATCCATTAAATCTTTTCTGTTTTTCTGACTTCAACCTTGTTTTTCAGTCTATTGAGTCTTTCCTGTTTTTGCTGACTTCATGTTGATAATGCTCTTCAGGCCCCGAATTAAGAGACAATATCAGAAACTCCTATATATTTTCTAAATCTAATTTATCTAACTCCTACAAAACCCTGTCTCGAAAAACAAAACAAACAAAAAACCCAACAGCAACAAAAAAAGAATACCTAACCAATACTATTTTAACCCTCTTAAAAGGATATTAGGCCATCAGCCCTCAGGGCATCTTGGTTTGTAGTCTCTCTTCTATCTACAGGCACACCCTTATAGTAATTAGCAGGCTGGCTGTGGCAGTCACATCAGGCAGTCCTATCTTCATCTTAAGTTTCAGGCTTTTTCCAGGTTTGCAGGTTCATGCATTCAGTTTATTTTCACCGCTAGCATGTGGCTGGTTTATGAGGGCAGCCTGTTTTAACTGCTAAACTTGAGGTCAGCTTCCTCTGTCAGTTGAGACTCACTTTCATAGACTCCTCAACCCGTGTGCACCCCATGGCTTATTTTTCCTCAACGTGGCCTCTGAACTATATCCTCTTTGCCCACTCTTCTCAGGCTGGTTTACAGGATTTGCCTCAGGCTATTGCAGCCTAAAGGCTGGTGAATAGCATACCTTGGTTCACTTCTCCAATGGATTTCCAAAAACCACAGGGTATTAGTCAAATCAATAAATACACAGCAGGTTTGTGAGTTCCATTATAATGTAAAAAACAAATAAACAAAAATCCTGTGCAGCATGTATATGTTATAAACATGACACAGAAACAAAAGGGAAGCTATGTATAGCCAGGACAACCCAAAAAGTTAGAGATGACACAGATAATAGTAATGAGAATGATTGAGTTTTCTCTTTTTATTTACATAATACTTATGCTCGATTATTTTTAAGTAATGAAGAACTACACAACTAAAAATAAAGGTAAAACCAAAGCATATATAGCTAGGCAATTTCATATTATTGTTTTGTAGGCTTTGGTAACATACAGATAGAGGTTAAAGTCAACATCCCACCGTGTGATCTTGGGCCAGCTGTCTAATTTAATTGCAAATCAATTTTCTCATCTTCATAATGGTCTTTCCCCAGGCGTCACAGGCTCATGAGCTCTTTCTCGGTATTTATTGGTCCCTGCGGCTTCTTGTGGCAATCATCACCATCCACAGCTTGTACAGTTTCTTAGCCATGCCCCTTCAACAAGGCATGTCTATGTTTCTTACAGAGCTGTGGCCTCAACTGGGCTCCTCCCATCTCAGAATGTCCAAGCAATACCAATCTCCTCCTTATATGCTGCCAGGTGCCAGGCTGATCTGCATACTAATTCACTTAAGAGAACTAACTCCCACCACAAATCCATATATACTATACTCTGTATAACAGCTCTGGCTGTCCTGGACTCTCTTTGTAGACCAGGCTGGCCTCGAACTCACAGAGATCCGCCTGTCTCTGCCTCCCAAGTGCTGGGATTAAAGGCGTGCGCCACCACCGCCCGGCCTTTTATTTTTATTTTTTTTAGGTTTTTTGAAACACAGTTTCTCTGTGTATCCTTGACTGTCCTGGACTCACTTTGTAGACCAGGCTCAACTTGAACTCACAGAGATCCACCTGCCTCTGCCTCCCTGAGTGCTGGGATTAAAGGTGTGCACCACCACACCCAGCCATTACAGACAGCTGTGAACTGCCATATGGGTGCTGGGATTTGGACCTGGATCTTTTGGAAGAGCAGTCAGTGCTCTTAACCGCTGAGCCATCTCTCCAGCCCCTCTTGCCTTTTTAAAAAGAAGGAAAAAAAATCACAAAGAAACTTGTTGGTAAGAAGTTCTTCAGGCCGGGCGTAGTGGCGCACGCCTTTAATCCCAGCACTCGGGAGGCAAAGGCAGGCGGATCTCTGTGAGTTCGAGGCCAGCCTGGTCTACAAAGCGAGTCCAGGACAGCCAGAGCTACACACAGAGAAACCCTGTCTCGAAAAACCAAAAAAAAAAAAAAAAAAAAAGAAGTTCTTCAGTAGGAGTTGTGGGCAGAAGAGAGGAAAATGGGGATGAAATGACAAATTGCATTATAAACATGCATGAAATGAAACTTTCAAAGAATAAAACAAAAAGAAAAATTCAGATTATTAATGAAAATAATAATAAAGACAAGCCCTCATGGCAAAAAATATTGTAAAGCAGGGAGGCAGAGGCAGATGGATCTCTGTGAGTTCAAGGACAGCCTGGTCTACAAAGTGAGTCCAGGACAGTCAGGGTTACACAGAGAAACCCTGTCTCGAAAAACCAAAAAAAAAAAATTATAAAGGATGATGTGAATACATTATATACGCCTATTTATGCCATCTTATACAAGGGCAATTCTTTTTGACACAGGTTATCATTATACCAGGGTGGTTTCAAATTCAACTACATAGCTGAGGATGACCTTGAACTTCTGATCTTCCTGCTTCCATATCTCAAGTACTAGAATTACAGATGTATACCACCAAGCCCCATTTATGAAGTCCTGGGGATAGAATCCAGGAGTTTGTGCACACTGAGAAAACATTGTACCAACTGAGCTCCATCCTTATATAATGGACTTAAGCTTCCATGAGGTTCTCAACCGCTGTGTCTTGATCCCTTTGGGTGGAGTCAAATGACCCTTTCACAGGGGTCACCTAAAACCATTATCAGAAAAAACAGACATTTATAATTCATAACAGTGGCAACATCACTGTTATGAACTAGCAACAAAAATATTTTTTTTGTTTTTTTTCGAGACAGGGTTTCTCTGTGTATCCTTGGCTGTCCTGGACTCGCTTTGTAGACCAGGCTGGCCTCGAACTCACAGAGATCCACCTGCCTCTGCCTCCCAAGTGCTGGGATTAAAGGTGTGTGCCACCACTGCCTGGCAACAAAAATAATTTTATGGGGACTGGAGAGATGGCTCAGCAGTTCAGAGCACTGACTATTCCTCCAACGGACCAGAGTTCAAATCCCAGCACCCACATGGCAGTTCACAGCTGTCTGTAATGGCCGGGAATGATGGGGCACACCTTTAATCCCAGTACTTGGGAGGCAGAGGCAGGCGGATCTCTGCAAGTTCAAGGCCAACCTGGTGTACAGAATGAGTCCAGGCCACCAGCGATACACAGAGAGAAACCCTGTCTCAAAAAAAAATCTATGGTTTGGGTCACCCACAGCATGAGGAAGTGTATTGAAGGGTCACAGCATTAGGAATGTTGAGAACCATTGCTTTAGAGGGTAAAGATGCTTGGCACCAAGACTTGATGACCTAAGTTTAATCCTCAGGACCTACCATGTGGAAGGAGAGAACTAACTCTCACAAGTTGTCCCCGATTTCCACGTGTGCTGTGACACACCCACACACACCCACACCCACAAACCACCACCACCACCACCACCAACACAACCAAAAAACCCAAACGTGGGATGGAAAGAAGGAAAAGTGGTTAATAGTGCATACTGGTGTTGTAGAAGACCTGAGTTCAGTTCCTAGCTCCTATGTCAAGTGGTTCAGAACTGCCCCTAACTCCAGCTCCAGGAGGATCTGATGCCTCTGACCTCTGAAGGCACCTGTGTTCACATGCACATACCAATATATAGACACAAGTATACATAATTTAAAATGTAAATATAGGGCTGGAGATATGGCTTAGTGATTAAGAGCACTTGTTGGAAGTCTTCTTCTAGAGGACTTCCTGGTCCCTAGAACCTACATGGTGGCTGTGGTGGTTTGAATAGGAATGGCCCCCAGAGACTCATGTTTGAATGCTTGGCCCATAGGGAGAGGCACTATTAGGAAGTGTGGTCTTGCTGCAGGGCCCATATAGGGCAATCACTACATAAGGGGGTTCTCAGGGAAAAGATGAGTATGCTGCCTGCCTGACTCTCCAACCTTCATTCCGAAGACAGATGCGACCGGGGTGATATCAAAGCATTTTCTGTTTGGTTTTTTTTTTTTTTTTTACTATTTTGTTCCCTAGCTTTATACAGAACCAAATGGGTGTTTCCACATGAGGCTACGTGGTCCAATCACATTAAAGGTCATCCTATTACATCACATAGCACAATCCTGGTAACATGGTGATCATGCATTGATCACAAGCATGGAAGTCTTGCTCACCAATCAGCTATACCTACAATTAGGCTTCAACTCCTCCCCAATATCTTCTGGCCAGTGCCATCTTAGATATCTCCCACAAGTTACTTTCATTTTCCCAGCCATGAGGCATTTCTCCTAAGCCTCCATTTCCCAGGTCCCCACATGGTCTTGTTGGAGTAGAATGTGGCCTTCTTGGAGGAGCAGTGTCACTGTGTGGGTGGGCTGTGAGGTTTCCCATGCTCAAACTATATCCAGTGGAACAGTCTCCTGCTACCTGCAGATCAAAATTGTAGTACTCAGCTGGACATGGCGATGCACACTTTTAATCACAGCACTTGGGAGGCAGAGGCAGGCAGATCCCTGTGTGTTTGAGTTCGAGGCCAGCCTGGTCTACAAAGCAAGTCCAGGACAGCCAGAGCTATTACGCAGAGAAACTCTGTCTCAAAAAACCAAAAAAAAAAAAAAATGTAGAACTCTCAGCTCCTTTTCCAGCACCATGTCTGCCTGCATGCCATCATGTTTCCCACCATGATGATAATTGACTAAACCTCTGGACTATAAGCCAGCCCCACTTAAGTGTTTTCCTTTATAAGAGTTGCCTTGGTCATGGCGTCTCTCCACACCAATAAAACCCTAATTAAGATAATGGCTCACAACTCATTGTAATACCCACTTCCAGGGGATCCAATGCCACATTTTGGTCTCTTCTGGCACTAAGCAAACACCTGGTGTACATACTTTCATTCAGGCACTCATACCCATAAAATAAGGATAATTTTAGAAAAAAAAATCTCAAAACCACAAAACATTTTTAAAATCAGTGAGGCTATACCCAAATCAACTGGAAAAAGATGAACAAATTATACTAAAAAAAAAAAAAGGCACGGGGCGGGGGTGGGGGGTGGTGGCCTGGAGAGATGGCTCAGAGGTTAAGAGCACTGGCTGCTCTTCCAAAGGACCTGAGTTCAATTCCCAGCATCCACATGGCAGTTTATAGCTGTCTAATTGCTGGGCGTAGTGGCGCACACCTTTAATCCCAGCACTTGGGAGGCAGAGGCAGGAGGATCTCTCTGAGTTTGAGGCCAGCCTGGTCTACAGAATAAGTTCCAGGATAGCCCGGCCTACACAGAGAAACCTTGTCTTGAAAAAAAAAAACCCAAAACCAAAAAAAAAAAAAAAAAAAAAAAAAAATTAAGTATAAGAAAGGAAATTAGCAAGAGTGAAAATTGACAAAATAGAAAATATATAAATAATTCACAAAAATTAATGAAATTCCAAAATTTAGTTATTTGATATTTATTAGCTATTTAATATCATTAAAAATTGATAAGCCTTCATCCTAAGATGGCTAGAGAATAAGAAAGATAGGGTATAGTGGTGTACCTGTAGTTTCAGTTACTGTGGAGACTGGGTTAGGAGGACTGCTTATGCCCAGAGAAAGAAAAACATTGTCAGTACATAGAATGACAGTTATCACAACAGAGCTCATAGATGTTAAGAGGATGAGTTTGTATGATTTTCACTAAATAAGGTGGTATATCAACTGGACAAATCCCTTAAAAGAGGTTAATTACAGAAATGATCAACACTGATTCAAAAACAATGTAAGCCAGGTGTGGTGGCACATGCTTTTAATCCCAGCACTCAGGAGGCAGAGACAGGCGGCTCTCTGTGAGTTCGAGGCCAGCCTGGTCTACAAAGTGAGTCCAGGACAGCCAAGGCTGTTACACAGAGAAACCCTGTCTCAAAAAGCAAAAACAAACAACCAAACAAAAAACCAAACAAACAAAAATCCTGAATGACCTAATATCTAATTTAAAGACAATGAATTTCTTTCTTTTTTACTTTTTTAGACAGGTCTCCCTATGTAGTCCTGGTTGTCATGGAACTCACTATTTAGACCTGGCTGGACTTGAATTCACTGAGATCGCATTACCTTTGCCACCAGGCTGGCTTCAACTAACAGAGATCTGCCTGCCTCTTCCTCCTGAATGCTAGTATTAAAAAAAGTCACGCACCACCACTCCCACTGACACTGAACTTCTAATTAAAGCTTTCTGAGGTAAGTGTTAAGATCTTCCTATTAGAACTCATCAAGTTCTTGGCTCGATACCTAGCATAGCAAATATCTAAAATCACAATCTGAAAATAAATCAAACCACCAAACCAACCAACCAATGAAAGAAATCAACAGCCAGGCATGGTGGTGCACGCCTTTAATCCCAGCACTCAGGAGGTAGAGGCAGGTGGATCTCTGTGAGTTCAAGGCCAGCCTGGTCTACAGAATGAGTTCAGGACAGCCAGGGTTACACAGAGAAACCCTGTCTCAAAAAAACAAAAACAAAAACCCAAAAAACAAAACAAAACAAAACAAAAAAATACAAACCCAAAACAAAACAAAAACAAACAAAAACCCCTCAAGTGACAGCACATGCTGGCAAAGCTGTGGAGAAAGGGTAACACTCCTTCATTGCTGGTGGGAGTGCAACCACTTGTACAACCACTCTGGAAATCAGTCTCGCACCTTCTAAGAAAGTTGGGAATAGTTCTACCTCAAGACCTAGATATACCAGTCCTGCGTATATACCCCAAATATGCATCACCTAATCACAAGGACATATCCTCAACTATGTTCATAGCAGCTTTATTCATAATAGCCAGAAACTGGAAACAACCCAGATGTCCCTCAACCAAGGAACATATAAATTATGGTACATCTACACAATGGAACACCAATCTGCTATCAGAAACAAGGACATCATGAAATTTGCAGGCAAATGGATGGAACCAGAAAAGATCATCCTGAGTGAGCTAATGCAGACAAAAAGACACACAGGGGCCGGGCAGTGGTGGCACACGCCTTTAATCCCATCACTTGGGAGGCAGAGGCAGGCAGATCTTTGCGAGTTCGAGGCCAGCCTGGTCTACAAAGTGAGTCCAGGACAGCCAGGGCTACACAGAGAAACCTTGTCTTGAAAAACCAAAAAAAAAAAAAAAAAAGACACACAGGGTATTTACTCACTCATAAGTGGATATTAGCCATTAAGTACAAGACAACCATGCTACAATCCACAGACCCAAAGAAACTAAGTACCAAGGAGGGCTCAAGGGATGATGCTTGAATCCCTCTAAGAAGGGGAGATAAAATAGACATTGGAAGTGGAGGGAGGGAGGGATCTGGACAAGAACCGAACATTACTGCCATCTGAGAAGCAAAAATCAGGGAGTCTTGAGGAAAAGTGTATGGTGGGGGTGTTGAGGAAGCTGGAGAGATCAAGGACACCACAAAAAGATCCACATAGCCAATTATCTCAGGCACAAGGGGGTGCAGAGTGTCGCGTCCCTCTCGACCGGCAAGAACGACGCAACTCGCAAAAGCTCTTCTCAAGCAGTTTATTCAGGTCCCTTGAAAACAGTCTTCCGAATGCCCGGGCAGACCCAACCCACAGGCTAAATACTAAATGAACAGCCAATCAAGTAAAGCCACGTAGTGCAATCTTAGAGGCCCACGTATGCGGAAGCAAGCCAGATCAGCGGTCTTTGCCAAATATGGACTTGTTTACCACCGAGAGCGCTCACCGTCGGGCTGGTGGAAGGCGGAGACCAGCGCCATCTTTAAGGCGCGGCACGTCGCAGCTCTCTACAGCAGAGAGACTGATCCACCGTGCAAAGAGCTTTCAAGGACTGTCCCTAGACCCATTACACATATGAAGTTGATGGGTTGCTTGGTCCTCTAGTGGATCCCCTAACAACTGGAACAGGGTCTATCCCAGACTTACACGATGTTGCCTCCCTCAGGAGCTCATGTTCCTAGCAGAGCTGCCTTGTTGGAAGATGAGGCACTTAGTCCTGATGCGGCTTGATGTACCAGAGTGGGTTGGTACTGGGTGTGGGGGGGAGGGTATGGGGGAAGGGGGTGGGAAGAAGAGTGGAGGTAGGGGGATGGGGATTGGAATGTAAAATTAAAAGATAAAAAAATCAGCTGGCCGTGGTGGCACATACCTTTAATCTCAGCACTTGGGAGGCAGAGGCAGTCAGATCAGTGAGTTCAAGGCCAGCCTGGTCTAGAAAGCAAGCCCAGGACAGCCAGAGCTGTTTCACAGAGAAACCCTGTCTCGAAAAACCAAAAAAAAAAAAAAAGATAAAAAATCTTAAATTAAAAAATAATTAGGACATGAAGTTTTCATTTCTTTTCTCATTTTTTTTCTCCAGACAGGGTTTCTCTGTGTATCCCTGTCTGTCTTGGACTGACTTTGTAAACCATGCAGGCCTTGAAATCACAGAGATCCACCTGCCTCTGCCTCCTGAGTTAAGGGATTAAAGACGTGTGCCACCACGACTGGCTGAAGGTTTCTTCTCATTTTTTCTTCCTCTTACTTTTTTAATTTTGTGAATTTCACATCATGCACCCTATTCCCTTCATCTCCCACATCTCCTCCCACCCACCTCCACCCTTGAAAGCTCCCCCCAACATAAAAAAACATCTCATTATGGAAGCTGTAGTGTATCTCGGTTTGTCCCACAATGTTTCCTTTTGTCCATACATTTTTGCTTGCAAATGTTCATTACAATGGCTCCTTGGTCTGGTATAAGGCCTCTGGCTTCTGTTACTTTGTCAACACTGGAACCTCACTGGGACTCCTCTCAGATATCCTGTTGTTGCCCTGTGTCATGGAGATCCTGTAGTTTTGAGTCTGTGGAACTGACCTCTTCGTGCACTCCAGCAGTTCATCCATGGTGTAGATGTTGAGATGGGCCAACTCAAAGCCCTGGTTCTGGGCCTGCACCCCCCACATCCAGGGCCAGCTCTACTGTGCTACCCAGGTAAGGTGCAGGGCCTGCTCTCCTGAGTGCTGCAGCAGGTAAAGGGTTGAGCCAGCTCTCCTGCTCTCATGACTCCATCAGGGCCACTCTCCCGCCTGTCACCTGTGCCAAGGGCACCAGAATGTGGAGGAGAACACTCTCTTGCCAACACCACTGCAAAACAGACAAAAGGCAGGGCTGTCTCACCCACAACCCCCACATCCAGGACCAGCTGTAATGTGCTACCCAGGCAAGGTGCAGGGCCTGCTCTCCTAAGTGCTACAGCATGTGAGGGGCAGGGACAGCTCTTCTGCTCTTGTGACCCAATCTGGGCCAGATTTCTTGTCTGTCACGGGTGGTAAGGGCAAAAGTGAGGGGAGGGGATCTCTCCCTCATCAACACCAGCAAAAAGCAGACAAAAGACAGGGCTGGCTCACTCATAACCCCCACATCCAGGGCCAGCCAGCATACACCTAGTCTCTGATTTGTTTCCTGTCCTGGGAGCCCATATGAGCTGGCCTGGTGGTTGTCACAGGATAGCTCCCTGTCCAGGCCCCATGGTGGTAGTCTCCAGCTTGCTTTTTTCCAGGAATGTTAGGCTACTATTCAGATGTTCATAGGTCAGAACACTGAATGTAGACATGGCCTCTCTCCTCTCTGCCACCTACTGATGCACATGTGACACAACAGCCACATCTGCAATGACTCTAGGGACAGGGAAGGTTTGGTTTCTAATAGCATCAATACCTATGGAATCTATAAGAAAAAAACTTAATGGCACGCGAAAGCAAAAGTAGCAGCACTGGGGATCTATCCCCAGTCTACATGTGGCAAGAGAAAGAACAGATGCTAGGGGCCTGAGTTTTGGGTGGATATTCAAGAAAGAACCTGGAGATGTAAACCATTAGGAAAGCAAAAAGCTTTTAGTGCAATAAATTCCACAAGTTTAACCAGACAGTGAAATGTATGCGTTTATTACTTAAGGACAAATTGGACATCACCAGTTCTTCACAGGGGCATGTAGTGTGACTTGTGACTCGAACACAGAATCACTATAAGCTTGGGCCATAACCCTGGGTTACTTTTGAAGACACTTGGCTATACAAAAACTTGTTTCCTAAAATGGAACAGTCCTCTCTCCTCAAATACTTTGCTCTCAGTTTTTTCTTTCTTGAGGCTTCTCACTGTTTGGGTACCACAAAACTGGGCTTTACTGGACCTTTCTGCCACAATCAGTACCTTGGTCTACAGCTTAACTTGGGGCATCAACAGCCCATCTGCAGGGTCTAGGGACAGTCACATGAAACTATCTCACAGGTATCTGGCAAGGCCTGCACATACCCATGCAAGATTGAAGGGGGGGGGGGGGGCCCCTACTGGACTCTTGGGAGAATCTCAGAATGGTCACTTCTTTTTTTTTTTCCCGAGACAGGGTTTCTCTGTATCTCTGGTTGTCCTGGATTCACTCTGTAGACCAGGCTAGCCCTGAGTTCACAAAGATGCGGATCTGCCTCCTGAGTGCTAGGATTAAAGGTGTGCCGCCACCACCACCATGACCAGCAATTGCAGACAGCTGTGAACTGCCACGTGGATGCTGGGATTTGAACCCTGGGTCTTTTGGAAGAGCAGCCAGTGCTCTTAACTGCTGAGCCATCTCTCCAGCCCCCAGACTGGTCACTTCTAGCTAGTGGACTGAACTGTAAGACACACTTTAAAAAAAATTTTTTTTGAGACAGGGTTTCTCTGTGTAGCCCTGGCTGTCCTGGACTCACTCTGTACACCAGGCTGGCCTGGAACTCACAGAGATCCACCTGCCTCTGCCTCTCGAGTGCTGGGCACACTTTTTCTTTCTTTCGTTTTTTTCTTTTCTTTCTTTCTTTCTTTTTTTTTTTTTTTGCAATTTACAAGCACAGTAGCTACTTTCTCTTGGGGCTCTAGGGAAGTTCAAAGGGATGGACTAACAGTTATTGCAGGCCTGGGCTGTAGATACCTTGTCCAGCTCTCAGGGTAGCCAACTCCTACCATACAAATTAACCCCACTTGCCTGCACTGACTGTGTAGCTGGCAGCCTTCTGTCATGAAGTACTGACCCCTTAGGTGCTCCGCTTGCCTTGCTCTCAAATGCTGGCCTAAGATGGCCTGCCCTATCAGCTTCTATCAGGTTCTTCGGGGGGGCCGGCCCTGTCTGTGTTCACACCTTTAGAACAGCAGGGTCCACCACCCTCTCTCCTTTGCCAGGGTGGGGCCCCACACCTGATGCCTTTGGGCTACTGAGGAGGTTGCACATGAGAACTTCCAACCATGAGAACTTTGACATCTGAGTCTGAGGGATTTGCCTGGGTGAACAAATCAGCTCTGAAATTCGTCACTTTCTTCAGGCCCCTGTCTGTTTTCAGGTTCTAAATCCAAGCCTACGGAAGAGAAAATACCACTTAGCAAGCTGGGGACAACTTCTTGTCTTCCAAATGCCCTGGCTTGAACCATGACCACAGAACTTACAGGGCACCCCCTTCAACTCCCAACTCCCTCGTCTTTTTTTCCAAGGCAAGATTTCTCTGTGTAGCCGTGGCTGTCCTGGGACTATGTAGACCAGGCTGGCCTTGAACTCACAGATATCTGCCTGCCTCTGACTCCTGAGCGCTGGGATTCAAGGCGTGCGCTACCACGCCTGGCTCAAAACACTCTTTGGAACCAAGGTGTGTTTTTTGGTTTTTTGAGACAGAGTTTCTCTGTGTAACAGCCCTGGCTGTCCTGGACTCGCTTTGTAGACCAGGCTGGCCTGGAACTCACAGAGATCCGCCTTCCTCTGCCTCCAGAGCGCTGTGATTAAAGGCATGAGCCACCATGCCTGGCGGGGTTTTCTTTTTTTTTTTTTTTTGTTATTAGTTTGGTTTTTGAAAGTAAGATTTTTAGTGTGTGTGTGTGTGCCTGAGTTTTATATGCACCATGTGTACACAGGTGTCTGTGGAGACCAGAAGAGGGGCTGAGATGCCCTGGGACTGAAGTTACAAGTGGTTGAACTACCTAATGTGGATTCTGGAAACTGAAACCAGGTCATCTGCAAAAGCTGCACATGCCCTCATCCACTGAGCAATTTCTTCAGCCTGCTAGTTAATTTTTTGAGTCAGGGTCTCGTGTAGCCTGGCCTGGCCTTAAACTTTCGATGTAGCTGAGACTGACCTTTACAGGTACACTCTCATCCCAGCTAAGGCTTTCTTTTTCTAAACAGCAGCTTTTCAAATAGTGCCTGGAAGTTATGTGGGAGGAGACTGGTACCCACAGGTGAAGGGGAGTAAGGGGTTGAGCAAGGCGTCTTCCTATAGATGCTGAGCAAAAGCTGGGTTGCCAACCACCATGTTCTTGGTGAGTGGGGGGCCTTAACTGTGCACCCAGAACAAATGCTGTGCTGTTTTGGGTTGGCACGAGGAATTATGCTTGTGTGCCCTGGAGTTGCACTGTATGAGCTTGTGCGCATGTGTGTATGATAGTGGTGGGAGGCTCTTCTTTAGGAAGCTGAGCTGGAGGTATCCCCAGTTACCTGGGAAAAAGCCTGATGAGAGCAGTTGCAGGCTATCCAAGACCCCCTCCTCATACAGGGCCAACTTCTGCACCATCTTCTGTCGGGCCGGGTTGATGATGATTTGTGGTGGCTCTGATGACAGTGAGGAAGAGGTGCCCAAGGATGAGTCTACACACAGACAGTAACTTTTTACCTGTCCCTGAAAACCCTGAGTGACACTCTAGCCTCCATAGTCTTCCCAGACCCCACTACCTGTAGGGCAGGGTTCCCCAGTGAACAGAGGCCCAGGCTGGGAGAGGTCACACCATAGACCAGGCTCCCAGGCTGCCTGGACAAAGCCTTCTATACTTTTGACTTCAGGCATTGGGTGGGGAGAAGGGCTAAAAAGGGAGCAATTTTTTTTTTTTTTTCAAGACAAGGTTTCTTTACGTAAAAGCCTTGGCTGTCCTGGACTCACTTTGTAGACCAGGCTGGCCTTGAACTCAGAGATCCACCTGTCTCTGCCTCCTGAGTGCTGGGATTAAAGGCGTGCCACCACGCCCGGCAATTGAGAAAGTTGTGAGCTGCCATGTGGGTACTGGCACTTGAACTCAGGTCCTCTGGAAGAGCAGTCAGTGCTCTTAACCACTGAGCCATCTCTCCTGCCCAAGAAGGGAGCTCTAAGTTCTCCCTCATGTGGAGAGAACTAAGGCCTGGGGAGAGGAAATAAAACAGTACCAAGCCACTTTCTGTGGCCCTTCCCATGGCCTTGAGCTTGCTAAGGACACAGTGGTCCGGACAGACATTTGGCCCTGGATCCCCCTGCTCAGAAGACTAAAACTACCATCAAAGGAGATCCTTGTCCTACCTCCGGATACCTATCCTCAGAGTTACCTTCCATGGTTGTGGGCTGGAAGCCTGGGACACTCCTCAAACTTGATTCTCTGGTGGTGCCCGCCTGGGTACAGCTAGCCTCTCTGAAGGATGCTGGGCTTGGTTGGGAACTTGGAGTCAAGTGCCAGGAGTGCAGGGCAGCAGAAAGGCCGGGGATACTCTCATCACTCTCCACTGGCTGGTTAGGACTTCTCTGGAGTTGTTGGGCAGTCTGGGCTGGGGCTCTTGTGGTCGCTACCAGAGGCTGCCATGGTTCACCCCCACTCTGGGCATTGCCAGTGGTAGACATGTAGGAGTTCTCCTGTGGGGAAGGGGAGCCATGGCCAGCAGCAACCTCTAGCTCCCAAGGAGGCCCTGCTTGTAGCCCCTCTAGCCTCTTGTACACCTGTGTGGAGAGAAAGGCTCTCAGGATGGGCAGAGCTGGGGCTCCTGGCTGGGCAGGGCAGCCTAGACCTGACACCCTGTGGTCAAACCACACAGCTGCTCCAGGTTGCCCTAGATTTGCCTGTGTTCAAGTTGCCACCACAGACCCATATAGCCAGAGGAATGGCAGGGAACACCAAGCAGCTGGGGAAAGTGCCCTTTGTTCCTTTGTCTCATCACAAGGAGTATTGACATTCATGACCACCAAAGAAAGGCAAAGACTGTATTCTCAACTATCACCAGAATAAGAGGTGGAAGGTAAGAGAAAAAGGCAAAGGTAGTGGCACGGTGCCCCCATTAGGAGGCACCATCAAAGAGTCCTTTCCTACTACCTGTTACCGGGATCTGAGCCCCACCCAGCAAAGCAGCAGCTCTTTACTACTTAGCTCTGCAGAGCATGTCCCCAAACAGAGCCAAAAGACAGGCAAGGAATGTTGGGAGTTTTGCGCTCTGTAGCTCTTGCTATCAAGCAGGGTAAGAATACAAAGTTTCGCCGGGCGTTGGTGGCGCACGCCTTTAATCCCAGCACTTGGGAGGCAGAGGTAGGCGGATCTCTGTGAGTTCGAGGCCAGCCTGGTCTACAAAGTGAGTCTAGGACAGCCAGAGCTGTTATACAGAGAAACCCTGTCTCGAAAAACCAAAAAAAAAAAAAAAAAAAAAAGAATACAAGGTTTCTCGCTGTCCCCATGCATAGCTGACTTCCCAAGGGCTACCTGGGTCATGGGGGGTCTCTTCTTGGCCCGACGGTGCATGCAGCAACAAGCCAGCTGAGCCAGGGCCAGGCCCAACTTGGCTGGGCAGGGCCCAGGTCTGGAGTCCAGGTGCTTCTTATAGATCTGGGCAGCAATTGGAGCAGCCCAAACATCTGTGGCCACACCCACTCGCAGAGTATTCTGGGTGCTTTTCAGGGCCGCTCTGGCCTCTTCAGCCTCATCTTCAATCAGGTCTTTCTGTAGGACAAATACTGTGAACATGGCTCTGCCAAATCTTCCAGGTCTTCTTTCACTGGGTTCATTAAACCCCAGCCTAATGCTATCTGGGGCTCTACTGATAACAGGCACAAGCCAAACACGCTGGGCCTTGTTCTACAGTCCATTGCAGTGGGGGAAATAGATGTCAACAGACCTGCTGGTCTGTTAGCAAGGCCCATGGGCCCTGAGCAAATGGCACTTGAGCTGGGATGTGCTAATGGATGCAGAAGGTTAAAGGAGGGATGGGTAGAGTCTGGCTCACACTTTGTTGGCTGGGTTAAGTCACCCACTGAGTCCAGCAGTGGACAAAAGTAGGCCCAATCCATGAGACACAATGGGAGATGTACATCTCTGTAAAAGGAAAAGACCTAGCATTACGGAGCACATTCTGGGTCCAGGAATTGTTGGAATAGTGCTTATGTCTTAAAGTCTGTTTTCTATATGGGAAACTAAGGCTCAATGAACAGCAGGAATGGGATCCATGGCCACTATCACAATGGGACTAAAACTCTGTTTTTTTGTCTCTTTATGTTTGTTTGTCTGAGACATGTACTCAGGCTGGCCTTGAACTTAGTATGTAAGTCAAGATAACTTTGAATTTTCTTTAAGTTGTGGATTGTTTGTTTGTTTTTTAAAGATTTTTAAAAGTTATTTACGAATTTTTTTTGAGTGCTCTATCTGCAAGTATGCCTGCAGCCAGAAGAGGGCATCAGATCACATTGTGGATGTTTATGAGCCACCATGTGATTGCTGGGAATTGAACTCAGGACCTTTGGAAGAGCAGTCAGTGCTCTTAACCTCTGAGCCATCTCTCCAGCCCAACTTTGAATTTCTGATCATCCTGCTTCTAGGATTACAGGGATATGCCACCATAATTGACTAATTTGTTGCTGTTTTTGATAGAGGATCTTCCTATGTAGCCCTGGCTAGTCTCCAGCTGACAGCAATCCTCCTCCCTCAGAGGAGGATGTGCCCAGATGCTAAGCTTTATGTCTCTCTCTCTCCCTCCCTCTCTGTTCTTATTTTTGTTTTTAGGGTTTGTTTTTTTGAGACAGGGTTTCTCTGTATATCCTTAACTGTCCTGGACTCACTTTGTAGACCAGGCTAGCCTTGAACTCACAGAGATCCCCACCTGCCTCTGCCTCCCGACTGCTGGGATTAAAGGCGTGTGCCACCATGCCCAGCCATTACAGACAGCTGTGAACTGCCATGTGAGTGCTGGGATTTGAACCAGGTTCCTCTGGAAGAGCAGTCAATGCTGTTAACCGCTGAGACATCTCTCCAGTCCTAGCTTTAGTTCTCTTATTTTTTTTTAAAGATTTATTTATTATGTATACAGTGTTCTGTCTGCAGGCATATCTGCAGGCCAGAAGCGGGCACCAGATTTCATTATGGATGGTTGTGAGCCACCATGTGGTTGCTGGGAATTGAACTCATGACCTCTGGAAGAGCAGCCAGTGCTCTTAACCGCTGAGCCATCTCTCCAGCCCAAGTTCTCTTATTTCTTAGCTTCATCTCAGCAGACAGTAAGGCAGATAGGAGTCGGGATGGCTTGGAGCTTCCCCTATAACAGCTGCCTGCCTATGTTTCACTGCCTTTCCTCAAACCTGTGTTCTCTAAGTTCCATTGTGGGCTTAGTTGCAGGGTATCAGGAATATCTCTCACTCTGTCCCCAGCCCAGGGCAGAGAGGAATCTGTCAAGGTTCTTTCCCTCCCTTTGAGGATGGAACCCAGGGCCTTTCACATAAGGCAATCCTCTACAACTCAGGTTACATACCTAGCCCCAAGGCCTAAGTACAGAAATAGAGACACATTCTTCCTTGCAAGGTAAAAGAAACTGCTTGGGGACTCACCCACTTCCAAAGATGAGTCAGCAGCAGCAGTGGCAGGATGCTGTGGGGGTACTGCAAAGGATCTGTATCATTCTACCCTCTGAGGCTGTACCCACTACTTGCCCCTGCCCCTTCCTCCCTCCATGCTCCACCTTAGGAGGCTCACCAGATACTTGGTCCTGGTACCTTGTGTCCTCACAGCCCTCTGACCAGCAAGGGTCTCCAGTATTACCTAGAGGGGGTGAGATGGAGAGCATCACTGTAAGTCATAGCAGGGAGGGATTGTGTACAGAAAAGGGGCCTGTAGCATGGGGATGGATCAGGGCTGATGGGACAGCAGCCCTGGGACAGGCAAGTAAAGACCACCTTCCTGCCAGGACAGAGTTATGTTATGGGATCGAAGCTTAAGCAATTCAGAGTGGCTACATGAAGCAAAAAGATACAAAATTACAAACATAATTTAGTGCAAGGGAGGAGAGAAGTATATGAGGCAGGGTAGGCTCTGAGGCCAAAGCTATGCTAGCTTTTCACTAGGTTTGCCTCTGGCCTATGCCTAGATTTCTCTAGGCTTTCCTGCCTTTACTTACTGGTGGTTTTCCCTCCCCAAGCCAACAACAGAAGGGCTGGTGGCTCACCACCCCAAAGCTGAAGGTATCGGTGTCCACAGCCAGTCGACCTGTCTTGATGTACTCCTCAGGCAGGTAGGCAAGGGTACCCCGTACTGTGCAAGTCCGGGCCACAGTACTGCTCTGGCTTGGGTTGGCCCCTGCAAAGCGGCTGAAACGAGCCAGGCCAAAGTCTCCCAGCTTGGGCATCAGTCTCTCATCCAGAAGCACATTAGAACTTCGAGAGGGAAGAATGGCACCAGTTCAGGCTGGTTCTAGCTTTCTCTGTTCCCCACACCTAAGTGGTCCTGATAAACTGGACCAGACACTACGAGCCTGGCACACTGCCTATGTAAAGTGACTGGCACTGCATGTCAGCCACCAGAGGGCCAGCTGTCCCAGGACCCCTTCACATAGTTTGGCTTTTGCTCATCACTGGCCTCATTTCCATATCTGCACCATGCAGGGGTGCTCAGAGCCCTAAGTACTCTCAGCTCTGAGTTCCCTGGCAGCGGCAGCACCTGTCCCCATATCCATAGAACTGGGCAGAGGGGCTCTCATTGAGCAGGGGTCACCGTTTCCTGGCCACAAAACTCTTTCTACAGCTCTTCTGAGCTCCTCACCTCTTGATGTCTCCGTGGATGAGGCTGGGGCTGTACTGATGTAAAAACTGAATAGCCCGGGCTGTGCCCAGAAGAATGTCCAGTCGTTGACGCCAGGAGAGGGGGGAGCAGGCCTGGGTCTGGAGTGGCAAAGATGGAAGCACAGGGGCAGCTGTTCTTTGACCCCCAACCTCCCCTCACCTGTCATTGTGCCTTGGAGCAAGGTATCCACTTTACTCTCTGAGCCTCAGTTTCCCTTTCTGGAGAACAAGGAGCAAGACTGTCCATGGACGACCTAACTCATAAACAAGTGGTAACTAAAGCTATTCCAAACGTTTTGGGAAGGACTCTACAGCCGGGATAATAGCTACGGAACATTTTTCAGGACTTGACACAGAATATGATGGGTTTGGGTTCACCTGACTGCACAGAAAGTGCTGATTCCCTTCTCCCTCCCTCCCCCCAAGGCAGCTTAATTGAGAAGGAAGCTCTTATCCTGCTTATGTGGTAGCTTCTGAGTATGATGTTTAGGACTGTCTCCACTGGTCCCCATTCCTCAAAAGCAACATGGACTTAATACTTATCTACTCTGTTGGCAAAGCCAATAACCCCTCTTTAGAGGAGCATCCACAGTGAGGCTTGAGGAAAGAATTGTGTGGAAAATCTTGGGCTAAGCTGGGTGTAATGGTACATCCCTATAATTCTAGCACAGAGTAGGCTGAGGCAGGAGAATTGTTAGTTTGAGGCCAGCCTGGGCTGAGTAGTGAGGCACTGTCTCAAACAAATAAGCAAATAAAAGGGAAAAAGAAAAAAATAACAAACAAACAAACCCTGGGCCAAACATTGAGTCTGAATGGGAGCCAAAAGCCCAAGACCTGCCGGGCACAGGCTAAGGGGCCATGCCAGTAAAGGTGCCAGACCAGGTAGAACTACCTGAAGGTGGAGTCGATCCTCCAAGGAGCCATTGGGCAGGAAGCCATAAACAAGGCAGTAGAAGCCACTCTCTGCACAGTAGCCAGCAAAGTCCACGATATTTGGGTGACGAAACCTGTTACAGAGAGTGGAGTCTGAGTTCTTTAGTTCTCTGGGCTCCACTATGTTTCATCAGGCCAGGTTGGGTGGGCAGCCCTTGATGTTCCCTCACCTGGGCCTGGCAAGGCCTTGAGGGCCCAAAGAAGCCAGGTCTTGTGCTGTGCAGTCAGTTCTAAAGACTGATGAGGCCCTGGTGTGGCTCTCCTTGTACCCCCAGACAGGAGGGATCCCCAAGGCTCACCTTGACAGCTGCTCCACCTCTGTTAGGAAGCTCTGTTGCACCACAGTCCACTCTAGGTCAGCCTCCTGCAGCCCCAGGCATGGAGGAGAAGAGGCAGGGGAAGTAGGCACTATGAGCCAAGCTTGTCAGCTGTTTCCAGGCCCATAACAATGGAAGGCTTGGGGGCCCTTCAACTGGAATCAGAGGCATCAAGCTTGGGGAGGCTGGAGGCAAGGACTGGAGAAGTGAGGGCTGATGGAGGGAGGAACTGGACAAAGAAGGACTGATGGATTGTTTTCCATGTGGCTACCCCACTGTTACACCTACCTCCTTCAGTCTCTTCACGGCATATGTGGTATTTCTCATTACTGCTCGGTACACACACCCAAAACCACCCTCTCCAATCCTGAACTCTTCGGAGAAGTTGCAAGTGCCTTGGAAAATCTCACAGAAAGGCCAACAAAATGGGGAGGAATGGACTCTTTGGAGACCACACACTGGGCTCTCTGGGCTTGGCTGTTGGAAGAGACCAAGGATCAGGTAAGGACCCCCTATGTATTCACCTTAGTCCAGACTAAATGCTTCCCTCAGCCCTGGTTGTCTTTCAGATGACCTGGCTGTGCTGATTTGGGTTCTGTGGTACACCAAAAGCTAAGTTTCTTCCTCGTCTGGACATTTTCCCGGGGGTTAAGGGACACCTACCTTGGTAGAGGAAGGGGCTGAAGATGGCAGTGGTGGCCCGAGGGAAGCAGGGATTGGAACCGGGAGGAGCTCTGATTCGAGCTCTGACTTGGAATGGGTCTGGGAGCCTGGAAAAGCTTCATGAAGATGGCAGTGAGAGACAGACACAGACCAGCAGCACTCTACAGCCATATCAACAGTCATGATGGCCTTTTCCTCAGGCCTATCTAGTCCCACACCCGAGTTATTTTTACCTGGGGAGAGGAAGGTGGAGGCAGAGGACTGCAATTTCCGGGAGGTCCAGTCCTCAGCCTCAGAGCCTGCAGAGATGCTGCTGGGCCTTGGGGGCAGAACAGGGGCAGGAGGGTGCCCTGGGATAACAAGGAAGGAAAGGAGGGTTGTGACTCAGGTCTATCTCTGTGTCTGTGTGTGTGGGTGTCCCATATGGTCCCTTGTCTCGGGAGGCTTTGTATCGGTAACCTCTATTGAGTTCCCAATCCCTAGGGTCCCTGGGGCTACGCTCGCTCACAGGCTGTAATGATGTCCCGCGCACGCAGGAGCTGCAGGTGCGTGAGGATGTGAACGAGGTCAGCTACTCGCGCGTTGCGGTTGATCCAGGGCCACAGGACGCTGGCCGTGCGCTGCTCGGAGCGCTCGCACAACCGCAGCTCTGTCTGGTCTCGCACGATCAAGGCCGCTGTGAGACGGGTAACATCAGGCTTTAGCTCCAGAAGCCCGGGTCTCCCGCCCCACGCCGGCCTGCCGTCACCCACCGAACTGGCACCAGTCAGCGGGCTCCAGGGCGTCCATCACTTTGTAGAAGCGGCACATAACCCACGGTGGCACCTCGTACAAAAAGTGCTGGGCACCGGGAACCACAGGCTCCCCGGGGCCCGGTCCCCCAGCCATAGCCGCTGCCGCCCGACCGGGGCCTCTCGGGGCCTCGGCGGGCGCGGGCCTTAGCCGGCCGGGTCCGCGGACACTGACTCACTTCCCCTTCAAGCCGGCCTCGTGCGACGCCCGGCAGGGCGGAAGAGGCGGTGCTCGGGCCCGCCGCCATCTTGCCCTCCGCGGCCTTCGGCCACACGGGGGCGTCCCGCGCCGCCCTCGGCCAGGGGAAGTCTGCTAGTCTGGAGAAGGGCGTCCCTCGTGGGAGAACAGAGGGCTGTGGTCCTACACGGAGGGTGGGCTTCCAGCAGTGGGAACCATCTGAATAGGGCTGAGCAGGATGAAGAACGACTTCCAGTTCTGGAGACAAAGGGCATAGATAAGATACGATGTTCAAATAACAGTTTATGCCAAATCTGGTGAATATCACGGAGATTCAGCTTTATTTAGGGGGCAGTGGAGTTAGCCGAATAGTTGGTAGGACAGGGTCAAATGTGGGTCACAAAATGGCTCCCTGGATGACTCTAGTCATGTGGTGGTAAGGATGGATGCCCAGAGAATGGCCTGGAAGATTGTATACCACGCCTCTGCCTGTGTGCTAGATCCCCACGCCCCCAGCCCCGCCTCCAGGAGCCCGCCAGCAGCTGAGCCAGCAAGTGTTAGACCTTCACAGAATCTGCCTGTGCAGGATCCTCACTAGTTTGCCAACCAACACATGTCTTTTAACAGGGCCTTGCTCTGTCACCATATGCATGATGTTCCGCTCTTGCTGTCCCTTTCCTTTTTTTCCCGAGACAGGGTTTCTCTGTGTAACAGCCCGGGCTGTCCTAGACTTGCTTTGTAAACCAGGCTGGCCTCTGCCTCCCAAGCGCTGGAATTAAAGGCAGGCGTGTGCCACCACTGCCAGGCCCTTTTCTTTTTCTGTCACATTTTTATCTTAGTTTGTTTGCATTTCTCCCCATGAGGGCACTAGGGTCTAGCAGCTTGCTCCTAATCTTTTGTAGAGCAGTTGTCGGTGACACCATCTGTCGTGACCTCTTAGCCACATGATTGTCTCTTGCTCACTCCTGTAATGTTCTCCATTCACGGATTTCTTTCTTCGGCATTTATTTATTTATTTATTTATCTATCTATCTATCTATCTATCTATTTATTTATTTAATTATTTATTTATTTATTTTTGGTTTGTCGAGGCAGGGTTTCTCTGTGTGTCTCTTGCTCACTCCTGTAATGTTCTCCATTCACGGATTTCTTTCTTCGGCATTTATCTATTTATTTATTTATTTATTTATTTATTTATTTATTTATTTATTTATTTATTTATTTATCTATTTATCTATTTATTTATTTATTTATTTATTTTTGGTTTGTCGAGGCAGGGTTTCTCTGTGTATCCCTGACTGCCCTGGACTGACTTTGCAGACCAGGTTAGCCTTGAACTCACAGAGATCCACCTGCCTCTGCCGCCCTAGTGCGTGTGCCACTATGCCCAGCCTTCTTTGGCTTTTTTTGGTCACTCTATGGTCCACATCTCAGTGCACACTACTTTCTCACTATACTCTTTGAAGTCCTCTTCCCAAGAGTCCACTACTCTTTTTTTTTTTTTTTTTTGGTTTTTCGAGACAGGGTTTCTCTGTATAACAGCTCTGGCTGTCCTAGACTCACTTTGTAGACCAGGCTGGCCTCGAACTCACAGAGATCCGCCTGCCTCTGCCTCCCAAGTGCTGGGATTAAAGGCGTGCGCCACCACCGCCCGGCTGAGTCCACTACTCTTAGCATCAGCCATTACTACTTACTTACCTTCATGAACTTGATGGTTCTGATAGGGCTCACTGCTCAGGTGGTCTTCCTCAGGCATAAATCACCAATCATTTTCTTAAAGCCCTCCCATAGAGCCCGAGCTCTTTAGAGCTATCTGCAAGATGACACAGCCAGCCTCTGTCCACCTACCTGAACTTGTATACACCAACAGCCTTAGGCTATTAAGAACTTTGTAGATGTTGGACTTGGTGGTGCACCCCTTTAATCTCAGCACTCAGGAAACAAAAGCAAGTGGATCATTGTGAATTTGAGGTCAGCCAGAAATACAAAGTGAGACCCTGCCTCAAAAAGACCAAGACCAAACCTGAAACAAAACAAAACCCTCCATAGTTAGGTGTCCTGAAAGCACTTCTCATTTTGCTCCAAAGTTGACTTTGCACATACTTCTCTGATATAGCCTTCCTGACAAGACTGAGCAGAAACAGCTGTAGGCAAAGTCTCCTAAACCCCACCTAACTCTCCCTCAGACACATCTTGAGCTTGCTGGAGTTCTGTACCTCTGAACTTTTCTAACTTCCAACTGCCCAGGGAAGATCCACAGGCAGCAACTTGGCCTTCCTTCTTTGTTTCTCCAGCTGAAAGCATGCTTGTAAAACAGCTTGCTTCTCTTTACCAGTTTCTGCAACAGACCATTTTGTCATATTAATCCTAACTGGAAAGGGTTCCCTCTCCTTAGCCTGTCCTCTAAGGAACATATGGTATGTTTCCAGAAAGGCTTACCCAAGGCCTATGGCTGGTTCCCACCGGGGCCTTTTCTCTAAAGCCACAGTTATTGTGGCCACTCTCAAGATGAGGTCAAACTAGATGTAGTGGTACATCCCTGTAATCCCAGCAGTCCAGAGGCAGAGGTGGAAAGATCACTAAAAGTCCAAGGCCAGTTTTGTTTTACAATGTATGGTTCCAGGCCAGCCAGAGTTACACAGTGAGACCTTATAAAACAAAGGTTGGCATGGGGGCTCATACCTGTAATTCTAGTACTTCGGAGGCTGAAGCAGATCACCCTACACATTCAGTTCCAGGCCAGCCGGGAGTAGAAGTCAAACCTAGCCTAAAAACAAAACCAAACCCAAGAGGTCAACCATATGCTGAGCTTCCAGTGGTTTCTCATGGGTCAGTCTTTATTGAGATGTGCCAACTCTAGTATTCAAAATTATTGTGTGTATATATGCTAAACTCTATGGGCAGGGATTTGGTCCTTTTTTTTTTTTTTGAGACAGGGTTTCTCTGTGTATCCTTGGCTGTCTTGGACTCACTTTGTAGACCAGGCTGGCCTCGAACTCACAAAGATCCGCCTGCCTCTGCCTCCCAAGTGCTGGGATTAAAGGCGTGTGCCACCACCGCCCAGCCCAAATGAGGTTTGAATATAAGCAGCTTTTCTTTCTTTCTTTCTTTCTTTTTTTTTTTTTTGGGATTTGGTCCTTTTTATGTACTGGGGACTATCAGTGTCTGGTACAGGCCTGGTACACAGTAGTTGCTCCATGTCTATAGGTTGAATCTTTAACCCTTTCATTTAACATTCGAGGCCAGGATTTCAAGGTAGTTTCTAGTAGATATGCCCACAATTACATGTGACACATTATCCTCTCCTCAGTCCCAGATCAGCTTAAGGAGGACAGATGTAATGAGTTGGTGACCGCAGAAGGCTCACATTCTTATGGGAAGCCAGTAACACAAGTGCTCCCTTTGGGCAGTCCATCAGCATGCCCTAGCTTGGTCAGGAAGGCAGGTTTAGCCCCTCACAGAAGTCATGCAGAAGGTCTCAGCTGCTATGGGCCACAGGAGTCAAGATTTGGGGAGAAAGGTGTCACAAAAACACCACAGCACACCAGGACCTAGTAGCTGCTCCTGCTACACTGTCAGGAGAGGGAAGTTGTGGTCTAGGGAGACTAATCTCAGGCCTTCCTGTCACATGCTGGTGCGGGGTGCCTGGAAAGCATCAGCATGGAGCAAACTGAGGAGGCCAGGGAGGGCTATTGGGGTTCAAGGACAGCTGGATCAAACATACCATGCTGTCAAGTGAGCTGGAGGGGACTACTGACTTATAATGAAAGCCCAGACCCTGAGTCACTTTCACAGAGAGATTTATCGAGAATGCTAACAGCACAGGATACAGTACTTCCCAACAAAAGGTGCAAATGCATCACTTAGAAAGGCATGCTGAGTATTCTTTGCTTTCACATGTATTAAAAAACTTACAAAAATAAAATGAAACCGCGTGCTGCCCATCTTTTCAAATAGTAAAAGAACCTTATGAAAAACCACTTGATATTACAACAAAAGACACAAACGGACATTTTTATGTAAATTTATAAGGCAAACTCTTTATATAATAAATAGGTTACAGGGGTTCAGTGGGGTGTGTTTTTGAAACGTATACAGGTACATTCAGACAGGTTTACTGAAATGGTACAAATTTCCTTAATAAATTGCCTTTTGTTTTTAAATATATCAGTGCTTTCAGTCATTTGGCTATACACAAAGAACCTTTTGTTTTGAACACTACAAAAAAGCAATCAATATTTTGTTTTTAAAACAACCTACTTATTTTCTAAAGTAATTGTCCCAAAACACAAAAACTGAAGGTGAATGTGACAGAGGGCTTTTCAAGACCCCTCCAGCTATGCCTGTCCTGGACCTCTCTGTGTCCTGTGTGTCTGCTCCCAACCTCTGATGGGCTTTTGAGCTGGTGCCAAATACAGGGTGGCCTGTCACTGGCTGCACTCTTACAGATCTCATCCTTCAGGCTGGCAGAGGGGAGCACAAAATGGATTTAGGAGGGGCCGTGCACACACCCTGTCTTGTTCTCCCAGCTACCAAATGTCATGGCCAACTGGTCACTACAGGCAGCACTATTTTCACATGAGGCTCCAAGGGAGCACAGGTCTGTTCTTCTTATATGAGCCTGGAACAATCTGTCATGAGGATAACACTTTACTGAAGATGTTTGCCATAGAAAGAGAAGGTAGTATCTCACAACCAGATTTTGTTGGGAATCAGATGACATTAAAGGAGAGAACTCTCTGCCATCATTGTATTCCCCAGGCATGGTGGGGAGCAGAGATAGCAGATTAGTACTATGCACTAGGAGACAGCATGGAGTGACAGAAGTGTCCTGACTGGTCATGCCCTTGAGCCATGCCCTGGACACAATAATGCCCTCAGCCTTGGCATATCTCATAAGTGCTATCTCAGGCAGGGAGTGGTTAATTCATTTTCTGTCTCCTCCCTAACCTGTGTCCACAGTGGGGTATTCTTCTGCAAGCTCAGGCCCAGTCCTTCCCTGCTCAGTGAGCTCAGCTCTGCTCTCACACACTCTCCTCCCATGGCACTCCTGGAAGGGACTGACCTTGTCTTTTTTTTAGGTAATAAATTGGGAAAGGGAAGCAAAAGAATCCACTGGGGTGGAAAAGATGGTTTTGCTCTGAGTTTGAAAATGGCAATACATCAGCTTCAGTCTCTTGACTTGGAATGGGAATCCAGTGCTTAACTCCTGGGTGGCTTCTGGTTGATCTGGGCAGGGGTCATCTCTTCAGATTGCCCCTCTTGTCTTAATCACCACTCCCCTCCCTTCAAATGCTTTGTTTGTAATGAAAAGGTGTCTAAAAGCATTTGTCTCTGGAACAATTACTTTAAACATAGTTACAATACAGACTTCAGTTCAAACACAGAAGAGATTTACTTAGCAAAGTTCCTTTCACCCACCAAAAATTACACAAATAGAAGAAGCCTCAACACCACAGTTAAAGAGGACCAGTAGAGAGAACCTCATGTTTGGAACACAAAAGGAAGAATAAAACCAAATCAAACCCAAACAGAAAAACCCCAGAAAGACAAGGAAAGGGCAAGGAAGGAAGAGGAAGGAGAGCAAACACAGCACACGTTACAGTGTCCAGGTACACAGGGAGCCCAGCACAAGGAACGGGCTCGGCACACATTGAGTAACAGTCCTGGTGATATTTGGTCATATATTCATCAACTACTGACTCTGGAGCGGCTGTTATTGATTGAAGCAGTGACAAATCAAATGGCAAATGAGGCCATGGTAGCAAAGTAAGAGCAGGCTTCAAGTTCTGCAAGCCTTTCCCACTCCATTGTCCAGCTGCCCAGAATCATTGAACCAGGTGGCCTGCTCCATCCAGGCAGGGCTAGAGGTCACCAGGTGAAGCTAACTTGGGTGCTGATCTCACATCAGCCATAAAGCACACATAGGGACATACATGGTCACCTACCTGTCAGTGGCCAAGTATCAGTGGCGTCAACCCTTTCGCCTCTTCTGCCTCCATCCCATGCTGGCTGGGGAATAATGCTGTGAAACTCTGCTAATACTGATGGCTCCCTAGAGCAATGCCCTAGGATAGTGTCACAGAGGCTTCCTCCGCTCATCTTCCAAGAGCCCTAAGGGTAGCCCAGCCACCCAAAGGGCCTACAAATACCTCTGCTGTATTCTGGCCTCAGAAGAAGCAATGATGAGGGGATGGGGTGAAGGTGTGGAACAGATTTTGGCTCTGGTGATTATAATGCTCTCTGCTTTGGAAGAACAAGGTTCTAGATTTATTTTTTTTGGGGGGGGTGTTAATTATTTAAGAATGATCCTTTTGCAAAAAGAACTGTTACAGCTAAACTTCCTAGCAACTATTGCTCATCAAGAATTACAAAAACAAATGTAGCTATTCATGGGAGCAGGAAGAAGAGAAAGGGGTGTTTCTGGAGTCTTCACTACTTTCTGCAGGAGACCCATTGGACTGTTGGATGTGATTCTGGGGTCTCTGCCATTCTACCTGGTACAGATTAAAGGTTTGGAGACAAGTCAAGCCTCCTATCTCCTCTCCAGCCCCTGGACTCAGCAAAGTGAGGAGGGTTTTGAAATGGGGGGAGCCTGCCAGACTTACTGCACACAGGCTCTCCCTTGGACAGGTAAGGGTGGAGGGAGTTGGGCCACCCCCATGCATGACAGCTCCCTACCCCTAGAGGTGGGGACTAGGCTGTGCCCACTAAGTTCTGGACTTCAGTAAGTAAAGGGAGTGCTCTTGTCACTCCATGTTGAAATGAACTGTCCTGCACCCAGAATCTTGGGGCCCCTTTCACAGCAGAGGAGAATCAAAGCACAAAACCTGGGTGCAGCCTGGAGCTTCCTTCACTTAGCACAGGGAAGCCTTTGAAAGAAGCAAGGAAAGATCACAAATCTGCTTGGACTGAGAAGTTACCAGCAGACAGATGTCTTTTTTTTTTTCTTTTTTTAATTTTCCCTTGTTCTACTCTATGGTTATCAGAAATATTGTAATTAAGCAACAGGTATAATTTTAAAAGGTTTTTTTTTTTGTGTGTGTAGCGCCACAAGCAAAATGAGTTTATAATTGTGCAATATACAGATATATATATATAAATTCAACTGCTTTGTGTGTCTAGTTGGTGCATAAAATAAAAATAAGAAAACTAAAAGCAAAACTGAAAAGCAAATCAAAAGCCCAGAATAGAAGAGACAAAGCAGACCTATGCATATAATCTATAAATTACTGGATATAATCAGCCACCAGGAAGAACAGCTTTGCCACTTGACACACAAACACTGCAGGAAGGACTATCAGTGGGCAGGAGACAAACCTCTTTGCCTTTTCACGGCATTTGCTCTCAGTGCTAAGGGCCTGATATAAGGTGAGAGGGGAGAGCAAGGAACAAAGGTCATTTGCGAATTGTTCAAGTGTTCTTAAACTCAAAGACAGCACTTAGTTCCAATGAGGGGCCTGTCCTTCCTCCCAGAGCCTTTCCACTACCTGCCTGCCTGTCTCCCTGACTTCTTTCCCCTCTCCGCTCTATGGGCTCTCATGTCTCCCCACAGGGCAGGCAAGGTTGGCTTAAGGAGGCAGGGAGAGAGGCTGTGGAGTTAAGTTTAGGAGGGCATGGCAAAGTGCTTGCCACACAACCATTTCATCTGTGCCAAAATCCTGAGGGTGGGGTAGGTAGAGCACAAGGGACAGGAGGCCCCAGAGAGGGATGCTTTGTAGGCAGAAGACCCTAGTTTGTGCAGTAGTACTGGGGCAGGCTCAGAGAAGATAAGAGAGCAGACACTTTGTGCCGGGCCTTCTGGGTCACTGACGAATGTTGTGTTTGATGCACCAAGAGCTTGTCTCATGTAGCTTTGGCATCTGGCAGGCCACCAACCTCCACACCACTGAATACCACCAAAAGGTCAGAAGTAGTGCCCTTGGGTCAGCTATCCAAAGAGTGACTGGCTTTCCAATGCTAACAAGCCTCGAATTTCAAGAGGCTCCTGGTTCCACCTCTTCAGATGCAGGAGACTTCAGCCTGGGTTTCCCTTTGCCCAGATCACTCACCAGATATCTCAGGCCAAGAACTAAGTATTTTTAAATCAACATTTTTTTTCAAAAGCCTCCTCTTATTCATAAACATCAAAATGTAATTTTTTGCCAAATGTTTTCAAGGCTTTCCTTCTAAATTGCTCAGAACTGGTTTCAGTGTTCAATTTTCCCCCTTTAGCAAGTAATTTTAGACCTTGGGGGAGGCAGTATTCTAGCAATTTATAACAATTACACTAAGCCTTTTCTAAAGACTGATATAGTACCTAAAAGAGAAAGACATAAAAATGGAGAGAATCAACAAATTTCTTCAGAGTGGGGCTGGTTCACTGAAGCAGCGAGCAGGAAGGAAGAACCAGAAGAGGCTGTGGATGGAGCAGAGGGCTTAGCCCAGGCACAGGGCACTGTTGCAGTTGCCCTAGCCCCCTTTGACTTGGGACTTTGCTATGCCATGGTCCACAGGGGCTCTAGAAACTGCTTTTTTTCCCGAGTCTCAGTAATCTGTCCTAGAACCTGTAGTGTGACCCTGAATCAGCAAACAATCTGGGGCAAAGATATAGGCTATGAACTGATGCACAAAGGTCTTCTTGAAGAGCTGGCACCTGTGATGTCTCCTCAGCCTGGAGAGCCTGGCTGGAATGCTCTGGAAAGAGACTGTAGTTAAGAAATGCTGTAGAGCTCAGGCAGCTGGGCTCCACTTAGGTTGTATGATATCTGGTTGGTCTCATCTGATCAGTTCCAATCCTTTTGTTCTTTCCTGGGTGGACTTGAGATTACAACTTAATTAAAATCCAGAGGTTCTGTCAGCTAAGGAAACTCCTTACCCTGCCAAACCTGGCAGTCTGTTTCTGGTTATGGCCCTGTTTTATCACTGTCATAGCAACAGCAAGCTGGGTGAAGCAACAGCAATTTGGGTTGCTCTAGTTCCCACTTTCAATGTTCATGGCGTCTAGTCTGTTGTCTGTACCCATGCTGGGATCACGGGCTAGCTTGGTACTGATTGACTGGGAGAGGTCGTATTTCTAGAACTCCCCTGTGCCTTTTGATATGGAAGCACAGCACCAGCAGACTGGAACTGTACTTGGGCCTTGCTGTGACCAAGAGTCCTCAACTCACTGCACTGTTAAGGGCAGCAGTTCCATTGGTTAAGACAGACTCAAGAATGGACAAGTCTGGACCAGGATGATCATAGTTGGAGGATATACAGAAATCTATTTGGGAGAGGTAGTAACTAACAACTAGAACAGGGTAGGGAAGACTGGATGTGACCTTAATGGCCTAGTCCCAGGTATCTGAAAGCTGTTGGTCAGTTCCTGTATTCTTCACATATTCTGTGAAAGATGCCACCCAATCTTTACAACGTTCAAATACAACAAAATCAAGGTCACACTCCAAGTCTGAGCCAGACACAGCTGGTGAGAATCCCATGACTTAAGGCTTTTCCCTCCAACCTCTTGTCAACCTGACCGCAAGGCAGAGGCAGCCTGAGAGCTTATACAGGGTCCCCTGGGTGCCAGGGAGAAACCCCACCGAAGCTGCCTGCTTAAAGGAGACTCATGATGCCCTTATTTGTGGATGAGGGAATGGAGGGGGGAGCAGGAAGAAAATCCAGAGGAGTTGCAGGCACTGCCACCTGCAGTTTTGGGAAAGCGGGGATGAGGGATCCCTAACCAAGGAGCCCATTTCACTTGACTAAGTGAGTGTAACAGGCAAAATCCAACTGGACCACAATAAACAACTTGGTGTCAACCTGGCTAGGTGCTGGCTGTGAGGGTATGAAAAGGTGTCCTTGAGGAATGCAAGGCCACTGTGGGAGGTAGGGTAGGGGCATCAGGGGACTTCTGTCATTGGAGGAAGCAGGAGTTCAGAAGGACACATCCTGGGCCCTCCAGAGTCCCTCTTAGGACCCTTCTTCCCTCTCCAGGGAAGAAAGAATCAGAGGCTGAGAGGATCAAAAGCAGAGCAGGCAAAAAGTCTGCCTGGCAGGAAGCTGGTTGCAGGGTTTGCTTTTATAGCACAAGGAAATGGACATAAATATACTAGAAAGTCCAACTATGACTCTGCACACAGAATGGGCAAAATCTCTCACTTAGTTCTAACCATTCCAGAAGAGACAAACATGGTTTTATCTTAAGCTATCAATTGGAACTGTCAACTATGGTTCCTGATCACTAAAGACTGGCAAGAAAGTGCTAGACAATTTCTATGATGTTTCATTCTTCCATGATTACACTGTAAAGGAAGTTGGGGAACAGTAACGAAAATACACAAGACAATACACACTTGACAGTTCATGGCAGCAGCTCACATGGGGCGTGCCTGTGGGTGTTTCTGGAAGCCTAAGACTGCTGTCTCATTTGCTACTTTGATAAGGTACTTCTCAGTTGGACAGATTTAAATATGAGACATCTCTGTAAACACAGAAAAGGATATACCAATATGATGAAGATATGCAGCTAGATAAGGACTTCCTGAACAGAGGTTAAAACTTTGGGAATCCCAAATGAAAACTGACCAATTAAAATCTCACAGCAAAGCCAAGCCTCTAAAATCCACCACTACATTTATGGAGCAGAGGTTGAAACATAGGATGTACTCCTGCCACCCAGACCCCAGTGAACAAAAGGGAAAGAGTTCTACTAGAAAAAGACTTGGCGTACACATGTGCGCGTGCGTGCGTGCGTGCGTGCGTGCGTGCGTGTGTGTGTGTGTGTGTGTGTGTGTGTGTGTGTGTGTGTGTGAGAAGAAGGGCCGGGGGCCCTGCTGTCACTCCTTGCTCAGGTCCGCATCTGTCCTGACAGGTGCCCTGCCCACACCATGCTTGACATTAGACTTCTGAGTGGGGTCAATGGTAGTGGGCATGGAGCTCCTGTTGGGCCACTCAGTGGTTCTGGCAGGCCACAGGGGGCCCTCAATGTCCCTTTCAGCTACCACATGACCCAGTTTCTCTAGCCCACTTTTCTACAGTAGAAGGTGCAAAGGCTCATTGTTTAGGGTCTGAAAAGCTTTTTGATTTTTTTTTTCTTAACAAGGAATAGGGGGCTACCTAGGAGAGCAAGAGCTTACTGCCTCCTTGTTCTTCACAGAGGCTAGGGAAGACTCATCAGAGCCTAGCACTTGCTCAGGGTTAAACATGATAGCTGGCACTGGCAATAAGAAGTCAAAGGGGAGGGAGAATCCTAGGGCTGCAGCTGACTGCTGTCAGATAAGCACATGGTTAGGCATTACAGCTGCCTGGAACAGAAGAGACAACTAGGAGCTAGGGGAAGGAGGATGGGGAAGAAATAAAAGCATGAAATGAAAGGACAAAAGAGAAAGCAATCAGGAAGTCCTTATAAAATTGCAGCAAACACTTAGAGTTTCGGAGCTTCGTGGGAACCCTATGTTGCTGAGCCCACTTTAAAACAAGCGCAGGTAGTTTGGAACACTGTCTCACAACTGGTGGCTTGTGGGACAAAGTGTCACCATTTCAAGCCAGTTTGCTTTTAGAGCATCTGTTTGTTTTGAAGTGGAAACATGAAGACTCAATAGTGCAAATAATTCTAAGCTGTCCCTAGAGGAGAACTGGAAATTGGAAGAGTATTTTCCTTTCTTTCCCCATGCCTTGTCCCATCCATTAAGTCCCTAACTACTAGTCACAGACTGTTCTCTTGTTTTGCGGCACTAGGCCTGGCTTGACACCACCTAACCTGCCTGTACCTTGTCCTGCTGCCTCCAGGCACGTCTTTAGCACTATCCTCTAGGGGAGCATGTCTTGTGAACAGATGATGACACTTCACCCTGGGCCATCCTCTTTTGTGGCTCAGGTCAGTCTATAATCCAACAGTTTAAGACTCGATCCTAGTCATGCCAGAGCTGGAGGGAATAGGTGGTGTTTTCCTGTTTTGCAAAGTATCCTTGTCAGTTTTGGATTGGGGTGCTGTGGGGCCAGACTGTGCCGCCACAGTTGGAATTACTGGGCCATAATCCCTGACCACCTCCATAGTCTTCTCTAAAAAATCCAATGGTTTCTCCTGCCTCACACCTCCCGGTCCCTCAGATTGGGATTGGGGTGGTAGAAGAGTCAGGGAATCTACAGACAGGGCACCAATGGCACCAAAATTGGGAGTGTCCTCTCAATTGCTCTCTCTAATGAGCACATGGGGGATGTTGGGGGAGTGCCTGGTCAACAGCTTGTCTGGTCAGTAGTTTTTGCAGCAAGCCTTGTTGAAGGAGCTTAGTTTAGAAAAGTGCAAAGCTACTTCTGGCCCTGGTTAGGTCTTCAACCTGACTGTGCTTGTCGGTAAGAAAAACATCCCAATGCTCCAACTACTCCCACCCCGAAGCCACGAAACTCTAAGTTTACTGAAAGAAAAAAAAATATTTTTTATTTCAGTTAATCGGGAAGCTTTGTCAGAGCCCTACCCATAAGGAGAAGAGACAACAGCTGCCTTTATTCTTGTTGGTTTGCTTTGCAATCCACTCTGTGTAAAGTCAGCTAACTCTCTCGGTCACGGGCGTCCGGCTGTCCACAGGCTCCTCTCTGTTTGGCCTTGGCATGGAGGACGAAACAATGTCTTTGCGCTCTCCCTCCCCTCGGTGTTTGTACTTTTCTGCAACTGTGGCGGTGGTTGCGACCATGGGCTGAGTCTTAGCTGGTTCCTTGGGGCAGCCATCGCTCTCCAGCGAGCCTCCTCGGGGCATCTTCTCCTCTTTGCAGATGTTGCTGCTCAAGTCCTGGGGCTCAGGGGGGCTGATGGGGTCCTCAGAGCTCTCAGGCTCAGGTGGGGGTGGGGGTGGGGGTGGGAGCAGTGGCATGGGGGCCTTTGGGGACTCTGAGTGATGGTGGTGATGATGGTGCTCCTTCTTAGGCGGTGAGGAGGTGCTGCTGCTGCTGCTGCGCCCCTTGGGGCTGCTCTCTTTGCTTTTCCGTCCAGGGCTTTTGCAGGTCTTCAGTCCCTTCCCACTCTTCTCACCAAGGGTGGACACCAGCAGGGGCTTCACCACTTCCTTGACCTCAATGCTGACTGTCTCCCGGGTCTTGCGCTTCTTGATGGGGAGCACAGTCTCATGGACAGACCGTATGGAAGACTCCTTCACGGCTTTCTTTTTGGCCTCAGCAGCAGCAGCAGCCACTACACTCCCAGGCTTCCTGCCCCGTTTTTTAGGAATGGCCTGGGGATCAGCTTCAGCTTTTCGCTTTCTGCCAGGGCGTTTGATCACCATGACCTGGGCAGATGTGGTAGCCCCACCTCCCTCACCCTTACCCCCAGGCGCTGCTTGGAAAGGCATCTTGACGAGAAGTTTTCCAGGGCTCTTCTCCAGGACCCTTTTCATCTGAACACCTTCTGATGTTGCTGCCTTTGGCCTACCAGTGCCGCTCCCTTTGGGGCGTCCCCGACCCCTGCCAGTTCCTGGAGCTTTGGGAGACTTGGGCTTCTTAGGTGGTTTCTGCTCTCTCCTGGAGGGGCTCCCTCTCCCAGTTACGGTGAAGTCAAAATCATTAGGGTCCAAGGAGGTGTCGCCTACCTTTTCAAAGTATGCGATCAATTCCACTTTAGAGCGAAAGGCTTTTCCCTGGGGACTGTGGAGACAAACAGAGAGACACCACGAATAGTCAGAAGCTTTTTGACAATATAGAGACTGAGGCAGAAAAGGTGGTACTGACAAGCTTTCTTCTAAGACAGTCTACGTGAACAAGGATCAAACTGAAGAACAGAGATGAGCTAAAATTGGAGTACACAACCAGGCCAGGTGCATGGGTAGAAACCATATTACTAGGGGTAGTGGGTACTTATACAGCTTGCTCAGGGGCCAGAATACCTGGGTCTGAAAACAGAGAACCTGCCTGACTTCAAGCTACTCCTCTGTACTCCCTGGCTTCTCCACAATTCAGAAACTAAAGGGGTGAGGTCTGGTACTGGGGGACCATTGGGCTGGGTAGACTCTGTTGGTTGGTACACATCAAAACATTCCTGCATCTTAACCAAGGCATGGTGTTCAGCCTCTTTGGGAATTCATTTCAGTGCAATAAAGCTTTCCTCATCTTTCTTAGAGTTAAAGATTAAATAAATTCACCTATAAATACTGAGAAAATTACTAGCCTTTTTGGGATCATTTATGGGGCAGAACTGATGTACTTCTTAGCTGTTCCTCTAAACTTCTGGCTCCAGAAGTTACTCTGGTTCAACAGAAAATACTAAGAGGTCAGTCCAAAGCTGGACAAATGCAAAAGGAGCAGTTGGAAAGGCGCACGGAGCCCATTTGTGTCCCTTTCCAGAGGCCCTGTTAGAGAGTAAAGTTTCCCCAACATTGATTCAGAGGCAAACAGAAAGAACTTGACATGTGGCATAGGTAAAGGGTGCACTACTTTCAAGCAGGGCAACACGGTAGGGACCTCTGCAGTGCTTTCAGAATATATTTGGCATAGATGTTATTTTTAAGTGTCCTACAGGAGGCATATACATTCCCCCACAGCTGTAGTTCCAATGGATCCTTGTATCTAGCCCTCCCACCCACCTAGCCTTCCCTGTTCTGTAGACACAAGACTTGCTCTTACTTACTTGATCAAATATACATCATACTTTCCAGCAGAGCGGCCAGACTTCCTTTGCTTAAGCTTTCGTGTCCAACCTTCAGGCAAGGTGGGGTCATCATACATGGGTCCCCGGTCTCGAATGATGGAACGCCGCTGTTTGGGGGAAGCAGAGGCTTCTGGCACTGCTGGGGCAGAGCCGGAGCTTTCTGATGTCTCTGCTTTGCCTGCCTCTGCTGGTTCTGCGGAATGGTGGGCTGAAGGCTGTAGTGGCTCATGTTTGCCCTCTTTGTCTTCCTTCTTGTCTTTCTTCACCTTCTTAAACTTCAGGGGCTTGTCTTTGAGTCCCTGTAGATCCTGGTCTTCTGACTTTTCCTCCCTGAAGTATTAAACAAATATGTAAGTATTACAGAGAACACAGCTGTCTGCAAAGTAGTGAGTACAGATGAGCTTAGGCGCCACACATGAGACCCCTGGTTGCTGCATACTCTGATCTTGGTAACTTCCTTAGGACAATATATCCTTGGACCAAGTTGGGGACTAAAGATTTCTTTAGTAGCTTTGGGTTGCTGGTGATGTTGGTCAAATGCACTTGACCTTTATCACACTACCCCAAACCCTACTTCTAGTGCTATGAAAGTGGCATTTCCTCCTGAATATAAATAAGTACCGTGGGATTGGCTTTTCAACATACCACTGGCAGAAGTCAGTTTATAAGTTGCACTTAATGGCTCCTGGGCTTGCCACATGACAAGAAGCTCTCCACTGTTTGAAAGGTACTGCCTACTACAACATGTTTTAGGAGTACAAATCCCCTGGAAGGTGGTATACAGGATTGGAATTGGCCAACCTGAGATCCAATTCTGGCTTTGTCATTTTCTTTTAATTTTATGTGCTTTGTGTGCATGTCTATCTGTGTATCACATGAATGCCTAATGCCAGAAGAGGGAATTGGCTCCTTTGGGAATGAAGTTACAGATGGTAAGTGCTGCGAATTGAATCCAGGTCATCTGGAAGAGCAGCCAGTGCTCTTAACTTCTGAGTCATCGCTCCAGCCCATGACTTTCCATTCTCAAAACAAGGACCCCTATGGAAAACCAGGACTGCTCCTCCGATACTGAACTTGAGTTTGAGAAAACTGCTAGACTAAGAGAACAAGCTCGCTTCTTTGGAATTCTCACTTGTATTCAAATATGTTAACCACAATCAAATACAAACCACATTAGCAAAGGAACACCTATCTACCCTAAGGAGATACCTCTGGAAATTCCTAACAATAAAGTCATAACAATTTTCATTAGATTTTAATTTCTACTAGCCTCTCAGATCCTCATCATCAAGGTGAACAAACTACAGGAAGTCTACATACTGGAAGGCTGTGCAGCTAGAGTTTGATAAGTTTTATGATCTATTTTGAAGTAAAAAACAAACTACAGATACGTTTCCCATATGTATCGGGTGTGCAGGACTGTACGTTAGTCTAGAAACTAATAAAATCTAGGACAGACCAGAACAAGGTAAGAGCCCTTTGTTGAACATTTCTTGGAATATGATTGTGTCTAGTGAATCATATAAATGTTAACATAACTAAAAATAAAACAACAGTAACAAAACTATATTATAATGCATGCAAACAGGAACAAAGGAGCTTAACTATATCATCAAATAGTATATTTTAGATTAAGGTTAAGAGCACTTACTGCTCTTGCAGAGGACCCAGGTTTGGTTCCCAGCACCTATATGACCACTCAGAACCACCTGTAACTTGGTGCACAAAAAAGACTAACTTCTGACCATAGTGCTCCTGTAGTGAGAGATATTCCAAAGTCAACAGTAATATCCCAGGGGTATCGCATATACATTAGACCAGCTCAAAGGTGAAACGGGTGATTCTAGTTCTGGGGCATCCTGTGGTGCCAGTAAAGCTGGGGATGGGAGTACAAAAACAGAGCAGGGGTGGGGATGGTCAAGAAAAAATTTCAGCAAAAAACTTATAGCTTAGGCATGGCCAAGGGTGTAGGCAGTAAAGGGTTTGGTATCTCTTTAGTGGGAGAATCAACAGAGCTCAATGGTGGACAGGGCAGAATTAAGTTAAGAATTGTGGGCAGACAGCAATGCCAATTACTGAGAAAGGGAAGTCTGGGTGAGGAAGAAGTATGCAACATTTCTGCAGCTACTAGCTATCAACGTGGAAGCAAGCCCCAGTTGTACCTTATCAAGTGAGTTATATATTCAGCCCTCTAGTTCTTTCAAATTGAAAACATTTGTAGCAAATAACAACTATATGGTGATTTTTAATTCTGCATACTGAAAGGCACACAGGTATCTAGGATTATATTTCTCACTGCTATATAAGGGGGAGGGAAAAGGAGAGAGGGGAAATATCCAGATTGGTCCACCCTTGTATCACTCTGTACCTAACGCCAGCCCCTGACCTCAACAATCCCCAGTGCTGGGATTATAAGCATGTTTCATCATGCCAGATAATTTTCTTATTTAAAAACAAGTAACAGAGCTGAAGAGATAACTCAGTGGTTAAGAGCACTTACTGTTCTTGCAGAGGACCCAGGTTTGGTTCCCAGCACCCATATGACCACTCAGAACCACCTGTAAACTTGGTGCTGGCCTCTCTGGGTTCCTGCAAGCATGTGATGTACATACAGAGAAGCAGGAAACCACATGTACACATAAATTAACAAAAATCAGTAACACCAAAATAATAAAAGCCCACAAAGCATTTTGGACTCTTTCTGGATGTGGAATGAAGGTAAAAAGGATACAAATGATGTAATTCCAATGAGCTGACACTTGTCCAAGGGCCTGTTCTGTCCTAGGCTGAGTGGTTATCATTACAGGATCCAAGGGAGGAGGGCTAGGCTGGGCTGCCAGATGACTTCCCAAATACACCTTCATGCTCCCTCTCATCAGACTATACATGTGTTTCTTTTGTTGTTTTCTAGTCCCCAACCCCTGTCCCTTCATCTTTCCATTTCTTGGAGAGCCAACCACCTAGTTCATATGTTCATACAATTCAAAGCTGGAAGTATCCTCAGAAAACCAACATGTTCAATTTTGGAAATTGAACTACACAAAGGAACTTGTCTGAGGTCACTGTTGAGTTTAAGACCAGGCAAGAGGACTTACAATGGATGGTTTATCACTACAAACATGCACGTGTGTTCATCAACTGCCTTTGCTATTGTATCTATACTATTAATCACTGTGATGCCCTTCCCCAGAAAGAAAAGTGATACATGATTCCCTTTAACAACAGCAGTTCTAGGCCTGCTCTTTCCTGCCTTTTCTCCCTACACAGGGTCTCACAAACTTCAGGCTGCCTTGGAACTCTTGATTCCCCAAGTGCTGGGATTACAGTGTATACCATGTCCAGCTTTGTAACCAAATTTTATTATTTTATGTTTGTATGTGCACATGAATGTGGAGGCCAAAAGACAACCTTGAGTGTCATCTTCAAGAATGCCATACGTCCTTTGAGGTCTCTTACTGGTCTCGGACTCATCAGTTAGGCTACTCTGGCTGGTCACTGAGCCCTAGGGATCATCCTGTCTTTACCTCGGAAGTGCTGGGATTTCAAGTGTGTGCCATCACATCCAGCTTTGTATATAGGTTCTTGGGAATCAAACTCAGGTTCTCATAATTGTGAGGTATCTCCTAGCCCCTGTAAGCAGCATTTGTAATGGTTTCACTAGTGAGCTCTGGTTACCAAACTACATGTTTGCTGTGGTCCCACCCTAGCTCTTCCTCATACTTTTGAGCTGGGTAAATCTCAGTGGTAAAGCACTTGCAATTTATGTGTGAGGCTCCTGATTTAATACCTAGCACTAAAAAAAAAAAAAAAAGAACTATACCCCGACCCCCCCCCCAAGATAAAGTATATATATACATACATACACCACATTGGGACAGGAGGGCTTTCATATAGATCTTAATTTTTTTTTTTTTTGGTTTTTCGAGACAGGGTGTCTCTGTATAACAGCTCTAGCTGTCCTGGACTCACTTTGTAGACCAGGCTGGCCTCAAACTCACAGAGAGCCGCCTGCCTCTGCCTCCCAAGTGCTGGGATTAAAGGCATGTGCCACCACTGCCTGGCTAGATCTTAATTTTTAAAATATCTATAAAGCACAAGATAATGTTCCTAGGTAATAAAACAACATTCAATGATTCCACAGACATTAGGTCAAAGCCTTCACTGGATGCAGCAAAGGAAAATTAAAGAGTTGGAGAAATGTTATATACCAAGGAGTTGTAGGGTAAGAAATACTTGCATTTTATAGTGACAGTTATCTATAGTAACCCTGTTTAGAGGCCCCGAAGGCAGTACCAGGAGATTGTGTTCTTCACTCAGCAAATCAACATGAGCAGGCTAAGCCACACAAACAACTGTAGTTGAGGAAAGACTATTCACAATCCCTAAGGCTTTTAAATTTTAAAATGGGGGAGAAAGTGGATGTGGGGGCTGCACACCTCTCATCCTAGCTCTCAGGAGGCAGAAGTAGGCGGATGTCTGTGAGTTTGAGGCCAGCCTGGTCTACAAAGAGCATTCCAGGACAGCCAGGGCTATTACACAGAGAAACCCTGTCTTAGAAAAAAAAATGAAGGAGGGGGCTGGAGAGGTGGCTCAGCGGTTAAGAGCACTGTCTGCTCTTCCAGAGGTCCTGAGTTCAATTCCCAGCAACCACACCACATGGTGGCTCACAACCATCTATACTGGAATCTGATGCCCTCTTCTGGCCTGCAGGGGAACATGCAGATAGAGCTCTCATATGTGAAATAAATTAAAAAAAAAAAAAAAAAAAACCCAAAGGAGGTAGGTTGGGGTTGGAGGTGTGCCTCAGTGGTGTGCCTGTGTAACACTCACCTGCCTGTTCTGGGTTCTAGCTTTGGTACTACAAAAAAGAAGGGAGATGAGTGTGGTGGTACACACTTGTAATTTCAGTAGTCGGGAGGCTAATACAGAAGGACTGCAAGTTCAAGTTTGGCTTGGATTATGCAGAGAGAGACCCTGTCTCAAAGAAAACAAGGAAGTTGTGCTGGTTAGTTTTATGTCAACTTGACACAAGCCAGAGTCATTTGGGAAAAGGGACTCTCGACTGAGAAAAAATATTTCTTCCAGAAGATTGGCCTATAGGCATGTGTGCAGTACATTTTCTTAATTAGTGATTGATCTTGGAGAACCCAGCCCACTGTGGGTAGTGCCACCACTGGGCTGTTGGTTCTGGATGCTATAAGAAAGGAGGGTGATTAAGCCATGAGGAGGAGCAAGTCAGTAAGCAGCACTCCTCCATGGCCTGTGCTTCAGGTCCTGCCTTCAGGTTCTTGTTCTAAGTTCCTGCCCTGCCTTCCCTCAGTGAGGAATTTTTAAGTTGTAAGATAAAATAAACCTGTTCCTCCCCAGATTGCTTCTGGTCATAGTGTTTTATCACAGCAAGAGAAACTCTTAAGAACAGTGTGTAGGGAGTTAGATAAATTAAATTAGATTTAGAAAATATATAGGGGTTTCTGATACAGTCTCTTAATTTGGGGCATGAAGATCAACTTGGCTGTGAGCGATTTAGCTTGTGGAAAAACAAGGTTGAAGTCAGGTGAAAACAGGAAACAAACAGGAGACTGAATAGACTGAAAAAACAAGGATGAAGTCAGAAAAACAGGAAAGACTTAATGGACTTAAAGAAACAAAGTATTTGGCCTGACATTGTTTTAAGCTGCTAAGTGGGCGGAGCCCAAATTAAGCTGAAACAGAGTTCCTCCTATTTAAGGACAGTGCATGGAGTCCAGAAGGAGAAGAGGCCCCTGATGCTAGAGAGCTCCGAGAGTCCTGCTGAAAAAAGTGCTGGCCATCATTTGATGACCAGATCTCCCTGAGGCAGAAAGAAGCTGGTGAGCAAAGAAAGCCTGAGCAAGACACCAAAAGGCCAAGGACTAAACCCTGTGGCTCAGCTTTTTCCTAGAGGGGTTTGATCTGTCTGAACAGTGGCCTAAAGGAAACTGTGCCTGGCTTTAAGGACTCTGAAGTAGAGTGGCACAGTTGCTGATGCGAAGGGGCTGGGGTCTCCCAGAGAGAAGAAAGCATCAAGCCTTATTTAAGGTGAGACTGCAATAACCAACTTACCCTGAGGAACCTGCATCTGAGAGATCCAGAAAAAGGACTGCTAAGTGCGTTAAAGAATCTACAACAAAGACTGTGTTCCTGACGACTGAGGACCTGCCCCAGAGACTGTATCATTTTAAAAGGTTAAAAAAATAATTATCGGGGCTGGAGAGATGGCTCAGCGGTTAAGAGCACTGCCTAGTGCTCTTCCAAAGGTCCTGAGTTCAATTCCCAGCAACGACATGGTGGCTCACAACCATTCACAATGTGATCTGGTGCCCTCTTCTGGAAAGCAGGTGTACATGCAGATAGAGCACACATATGCATAAAATAAATCTTTTAAAAAAATAATTATCAATAGGTTCAGTGGATAGGTTAAAGGGGTTGTAGGAATTTATGAGTAATAGTTAAGAAATTGTTGGTGTTTGTTATAAGTGAATATAGTAATAAATAAGTGTTAAATAATAATTAAAAAGTTCGGTTACAACAGTGCTAAAATGCCAGGTAAAATAAGCAGCTGAAAGATTTTCACTTGAATTGGAACCCAGCACAATTCCTGCCCTCTCTTATATGAAGTCTAGGAAAATTGTAGCAGTTTAGAAACATTCTCGTTCCAACTCGCCTCATGTGTGCACTAGGCCAATTTCAGGAGGGAATGTTTTTCATTGCCTTTCATTTCCAGTTATCTCATGGAGTGGCACAGAGTCAAAACATCACACAAGACCATGAACTTAGGGCAGGGTAGTCTGGGGCTAGAGAACAAGATTCGTTCCTTTACACCAGCTGCTTCCATGATACAATGTGAGTCAATTGTTGCACTCAGTCCTTTCCACTTGCATTATCTTAATCACGGAGGCTTCTCTGCATCAAGTAATACAAAGGCAGCAGCAATTTGAAATGACAGCTTCAGCTGTTTAAATATCTATGCAATCAAAGTGGCACCGGAAGAGTGTCTTATTGGTCTCTAAGGAGGAGGGGAAGTGTGGTGAAAGTTGGGTCTCTTTGGTGAATTTGGTGGGCAGTTTGGTTGGCATCTGGCACTGCATGGGGAAAAGCATGTCATCCCTTTGCCTGCTGGGATGGACAAAGCCAGGTTGTGGCCGGACAATATATCCTGCTGAAGGGACATGGCTAAGAAACTGTGCAAGCCACACAGGTGACGTCAGTTATCCTGAGAAGCAACGAGACTGTTGGACATCTTGAGAAATCTATGGACCCTCCAGACTGCCAAGGATCGTGAGATAATGGAATATATAAGCCAGAGAATTCCACTCAGTCTCTCTCTCTTCCTCCTTCAGTCACGCTGAAGAAGAGCACAGCAGGCACGGCAAAAAACTGCTGTTGAAGGCGTCTGACTGTCTTGGGGCCCAGAGCGCCAGAAAAGCGAGGCAAGTGGAGTTCAGAAGCTGCTTGGGGAGGCTTTCGGCTTTGAGATTTGCCCAGGCTAAAGAGACCATGGAGGCAAGTCTTAGCTGATTGAAAAAGACTTGAATCTGAAGAAGTTGGCAGTTGGAACAGACTGATTTTATAAACCGGCCACCATTTGGTGGTGGAAACAGACTGGCCTTACGAACTGGCAAAGGAAGGTGTAACGAACACTAATCTTTCAAAGGGACTGGCTTCCGGGACTGGCGTAAACCAAGCCATCCTCCACAGACCTACATTAAGAATATTAATATTCTTTTAAGTTAAAATAGTGTTAAGTGTTTTTAGATAGGTATTGAGAGTGTTTTTATGTATTAAGGTATTTTTAGATAGATTATAGGTTTTAGGTTATAAGGTTTAGATATTTTATAGATGTTTGTTAAATATTAATATAAGTGTTTATAAATAAAAATATTCTGTTACAAGGAAGAGTTTCAGCTTGAAGGCTACAATTGTAAAGGCTGAGCTTCAGCTACCTTGCTCTAAATTCACTATGCATTTAAAAATCTCTCCAATTGAGAAGATCGAAGAAACAACCTATGTCTTGAAAAGCTAAAAGAAATATAATGGAAGATTGAAATCTGTTCACATTAGTAAAATTTAGCCAAATGAAACTGAGTTGAGTGGATGGAAGTCCTTGTGTATATTATGTGTGGTATGAGTATAAGGGAGTTGTCTATTTCTTTTTCTTTTTTTGGTTTTCCGAGACAGGGTTTCTCTGTATAACAGCTCTGGCTGTCCTGGACTCGCTTTGTAGACCAGGCTGGCCTTGAACTCACAGTGATCTGCCTGCCTCTGCCTCCCAAGTGCTGGGATTAAAGGCGTGTGCCACCACCGCCTGGCTATTTCTTTTTATTTAAACATATTTAAGTGACTGTTAAAGACTATTATATTCAAATATTTTTTTCAAATATTTCAATAAATATAAAGATGGTTATATTCAAAGTAGATAAATGTGATATGATGTGGTATACATAGACATTATTTAATAAAGGATAGACTTGAATCTGAAAAACACTAGGGCTGGAGAGATGGGTCAGAGGTTAAGAGCACTGATTGCTCTTCCAGAGGTCCTGAGTTCAATTTCTAGCAACCACATGGTGGCTCATAACCATCTATAATGAGATCTAGTTCCCTCTTCTGGCCTGCAGGCATATATCCAGACAGAACACTGTATACATAATAAATAAATCTTAAAAAAAAAAAAACAGTGCTTGTGAAACAAAAGCAGAAAGGAAACCAATTCTTTACAGTACATCTCATTTTTAGAGGTATAAAAATGAAAACCTACATACAAATCTATGAAGCTATTTAAAAAACAATAATAAAACCCCGCTCCTAGATGTGAATGGTGACATGCACATGTATGTAAATCCCAGTACTTGGGAGGCAGAGGCAGAAGGACCAGAAGCTCAAGGCCATCCTTGGCTACACAGTGAGTTTGAGATGGCCTGCCTCAAACAAACAAAATGAATCAAGGGGTTGGGGATTTAGCTCAGTGATAGAGTGCTTGCCTAGCAAGCACAAGGTCCTGGGTCTGGTCCTCAGCTCTGGGGGGAGGGAGGCAAAACAACAAAAATGAAACAAAATAACACAAAAATTTTGCAGTGAAAAGGCCTTGACAATGGCATAAGGCCTCAAAAAGTTCCATATAGAGTTCCTATGACCTAGCAATTCCAATTTAAGTACAGATTCCAAAGAAATGAGAACTGGCCTGCAAACAGACACTTATATGCTAATGTTTGCAGCTGGCTGACCCCTAAGAGCCAAAAGGGGGGAGCAATCCAAGTGTCTACTGATGGATGAATGGAAAATAACCTCTCAATATGATGGAATGTTATTCAACCTTAAAACGGAAGGGAATTCTAATAAAGTAGAACAGGATGAGCCTCGAGAAAATATTCAGACACAAAAGGCCACACAATGTGTGATTCTATTCACATAAAATGTCTGCACAAGCAAACCCATAGTAACAGCCTTCAGAGGAGCTGGGGATTTAGCATCCTGTACCACTAGGCTCAGACTGAAATATATTTTTATGTATGTATGGATATGTGAATGTATATGTACATAACTCATGATGACCTTGAATTTCTGATGGTCTTGCCTCTATCTCCTGAGCACTGGAATACAGGTGTATGCCACGATGCTCCATTTATTTATATGGTGCTGGAGATTAAAATCAGGGCTTTCTGTATAATCAGGCAAACACTGAGCCATATCACCACCGATCAAAATTTTTTTTTAAAGTTAGATTCTTGGCCAGGCATGGTGGCACACGCCTTTAATCCCAGCACTCAGGAGGCAGAGGCAGACAGATCTCTGAGTTTGAGACCAGCCTGATGTACAGAGTGAGTCCAGGACAGCCAGGACTGTTACACAGAGAAACCCTGTGTCGGAAAACCTAAAAAAAAAAAAAAAAGATTCTTGCTATGTAGTTCAGGTTAATCTCAAACTTAGGATACTTCTGCTTCTGCCTTCCAAGTGTTGATAATATATGTATGTACTACCATTGCAGGTCCTTTAGAAAGGAATTTAGTTTAAGAAGTTTAATAAGTAGGGGGTTTGGTCAGATTGTAGATTATTAGCTAAATATCCTCAAGGCAGTTCATTATCATAAAAACTGGTAAAATAAACATGGACATAAAGCTTATTACCATTAGTGGCATTTTTTTTTTTTTTGGTTTTTCGAGACAGGGTTTCTCTGTGTATCCTTGGCTGTCCTGGACTCACTTTGTAGACCAGGCTGGCCTCGAACTCACAAAGATCCGCCTGCCTCTGCCTCCCAAGTGCTGGGATTAAAGGCGTGTGCCACCACCACCCGGCTCCATTAGTGGCATTTAGCAATCAATTACTACTATACAATTCCTGAACATTTTGATAATTCCCAAGTGCTGGGAATAAAGGCATGAGCCACCACACTTGGCTAATTCTGATAACACTTAAAGGAAACCCTGTACTCATAGACAGTTGCTAACTATTCCAATTCCTTTTAGTCCCTGATGAGCACTTATCTCCTTTTGTCTCTGGATCAATCCATTATGTATCTTTCATTACCAATGGCATCATAAACTTTGTGGCCTTCTGTGGCTCTTTTCTTTCATATAACCTATGTCTTCAAAGTATCATGGACCAGAATTTTTTTTTCAAGACATGGTTTCTCTGTGTATCTCTGGCTGTTGTGGAACTCACTCTGTAGACCAGGCTGGCTTTCAACTCACAAATATCCACCTGCCTCTGCCTCTGGAGTCCTGGGATTAAAGGTGTGGACCACCACCTGGCTAGATTTTTTCTCCTTTTTAAGGCACAATAATTTTTTATAGAAATATTTTTTTTGGGGGGGGGCAAGACAGCTCAGTAAGTAAAAGCATTTGCTCCACAAGCATGAGAACCTGAGTTCAAAACTCTGGCAAATGTAAAATGCTGGGCATGGCTGCACATGCCAATAACCTCAGTGATGGGGAGTGGGAGTAGGCAGATCAAGGACGCTTACTGATAAACAATGTTTTAAAGGAGTAAGGCAGAGAGACAGAACAGGACAGCTAACACTCTCTTTTAGCCACACACATGCACTCAGGGGCACACAGACCGGCACACCTATATAAACATATACTCATACACACCATATACATACTAATAAAAAAAACCAGCCTGGTCTACAAAATGAGTCCAGGACAGCCAGGTCTACACAGAGAAACCCTGTCTCAAAACAAACAAACAAACAAACAAAAAATCCAAAAAAACAAAACAAAAAAAACCACCAAAAAAATCCCCATGAGTATCCATTGATGAACATACAGGTTCTTTTCAATTCCTAATAGCCAATTCTTTTGGCTATTAGGAATAGTGTTTCTATGAATACTCACAAGTTTTATGGTAACAAATAGTATGGTGGCAGGGTTTAAATAGAAGCCATCCCAGAGTCAGGCCATGGAAGCACACACTTTTAATCCCAGCACTTGGGAGGCAGAGGCAGGTGCATCTGTGTGAGTTCCAGGACAATCAGTGATACACAGAGAAACCCCATCTCAAAAAACAAAACAAATACAAAAACAGAAGTCATCCCAGAGCTAGGGCATGGTGGTACATGCCATTAGAGATAAGACTGCCGGGAGCCAGGAACATTTCACTCACTTAATTTAGTTGCTCGTACACTATCCAATGTCTCTCAAACATCTACATACCTTGTTCATGCCATACTTGGGCCATCAATAAGTCTCTCTACCTGCAATGAAGCATCTGCTGCTACTTTTTCCTGGTGTGGATGGTGTTCCAAGATAGAAGCTTTGATGAACAGAAAAGATCCCAGGATCTAGGGAAGGTCTTATCAAGTAGTCAGGATGGCTCCAGAACAGGGGTACAACGGTTACTCTGGGACCCGCAGGGGAAGAAGAAACAACCAGGTCATGATCACAAGCCTGGTAAAGTCAAAAGATCCAGGTAGGGTGTCTTTAGCACTGACAGGCCCCATAAATGAGATAAGAAGAGAGAAAAAGCCATAGCCACTGCTTAATACAGAAGTTATCATTGTGTCTCATTTCTTCCTTTGAGAAGCCTGTAGCGTTAGCAACTTCTGTTTCCTCACTTTCCATTTGGGCCTCTGACTCTTCTAGCAGGGTTCTCCTCTTCAGGTAGTTAATTTAAAAATGTATTTACATGTATGCCTGCGTTGGGGTTTGTGCACATGTGTGTAGGTACCTGCAGAGCCCAGAAGCTGACACTCTATTCCCTGGAGCTGGAGTTAGAGGAGATGGTAAGCTGTCCAATGTGGGTACTAGAAATTGAAGTCTGGTCCTTTGCAAGAGCAGCAAACTATCTTATTGTTAAGCCATTTCTCCAACCCTCTTTCTAGTATTTTTTTTTTAAGAAAGTCTCCTTAACCCTAATCCTAAAATTGGCCAGTGAGTAGATACAGTTCAATGCTGTAAAAAACAAGTCTGTAGCTGCTATCAGGTTACTGCAAAGTTCTGGGAAGGGGAAAGCTCCCTCAGCAGTCTATCACTTAAGGCAAAATTCTTTAGCAGAAGAACTGAGGAACTTAAGGGCGTTGAAAGTATCTCTGTCCAGGTTGCTTTAAAGCACAAAAGGAGGTTCATTCAATGCTAACATTCTTTTTTTTTTTTGTTTCTGTTTTGTTTTTTTCAAGACAGGATTTCTCTGTGTAGCCCTGGCTGTCCTGGACTCTAGACCAGGCCACTAACATTCTTTAAAAAAACTGGTTAAGGTAGTTTAGATTATGGGGTCTTGCTATTCACCTCTGGCTGCTTTCAACTTGAGATCCTCCTGCCTTCACCTCCCAAGTGGTAGCACTGGGTTGTTATGTATATTTGGCCACACACAAAAACTCCCCAGTGAAGTAATCCAGCACTGAGGCTAAAGCAGGAGGACTACATATTTAAGGCCACCTTAGGGTAAATTGTAAGATCTTGTCTCAAAATTCAAGCCAAATGGGGCTAGAGAGATGGCTCAGCAGTTAAGAGCACTGACTGCTCTTCAAAAGGACCCAGGTTCAAATCCCAGCACCCACATGGCAGTTCACAGCTGTCTGTAATTGCCGGGAGTGGTGGTGCACTCCTTTAATCCCAGCACTCGGGAGGCAGAGGCAGGTGGATCTCTTGAGTTCAAGGCTAGCCTGGTCTACAAAGTGAGTCGAGGACAGCCAGGGCTACGCAGAGAAACCCTGTCTCTAAAAAACCTAAAAATAAATAAATAAAATAAATTCAAGCTAAAACAAAACAAATAAGCAAGAAAGCAAACAAACCACCCTGGGATGCCCCCCAGACCCAAACAACACCCCCAAACTAAAAAGTAACTTGATGTTCAAAATGGCTAGTAGGTGGTCAGAGAATTCCTAGAGGGTTGGAGGAACGGGTTTGAGTCCAATTGGCCAAGAATACCCTAAATCTTTCGACCAATCTGGCCTTGCTACTTGGGTTGAAAACACTGGCCAGCACTGTGGCCACTTTGGAAATGGAGCTCATCTCTCTTACAGTCCTGCCTGCCAACTCCTCTCATTAGGTGAGGAACTCTGGCAGAGCCTGATCCATACATATCCTTGCACAGGACTCAGGAGCTACCTGCCCCATTTTGATAGCTACACAGTCTCTGCCATAATTGTTCAACTTAAGAGTTGCAGCAGGGCCACAAAACAGTGCATGAAGGAATGGCTGAGCTGAGTTCCTGTAGAATTTTATATGCAAAAACAGGCAGTCAAAGCCAGGTACGGTGGCACATAACTATAATCCCAGCACTCTGGAGACCAAGACAGCAGGATCAGTAGTTTTAGGCCAATCTGGGCTACACAGCAAGACTTTGTCACAAATAAACCAAACCAAATCAGGCAGTGAGCCAGATCTAACTCTTGGGATGTGGTTCACTAGCTGCTATATTAAAGAGGTAAGCAACTGGCATTTTCAGTGATAACAGAGGTTACATGGCCTCCCATCAAACTCCTAAGGTGAGGTCAGAAGACCCCTAAACACATAATGTTACCGGGAGACTCTGGAGTACCAGAAGAAGTGCACAGTAACAGTTTTGTAAAGAACTGAATACAATGCCAAGAAAGAAGAGGACTTGCTGTTGACCATAACAATGTGAAGGCCCACTTCATGGAACACAGGGAAATAAGCCTTTATACAATGGACTACAAAACGTGAGGGAAAGGTTTATGAGCAGAGAGTGCTGGAAGAGTTTGATTAAAAGAGGAAGCAGAGACTGAACAGAGGCTGAAAAGGGTGTGCACAGCCAAATAGGAAATTCTAAGACATTACAGTTATGAGTGGGATTAATGAAAGGAGAGAAGACAAATGAAGTCTCAGGGACATGGAACAACAGTAGACACCACAAGCTGGACAGACAGGAAATCCTTGTCATCAAGAGGTCTGAGTTAGGATCTGTGGGTGAAACAGTTTGTAGTCTAGTCATGACAAAGTCCAGTCCTTGACTATGGGGATGTGTGGCTGAGGCCACTGGAATGGAGGTGGTCAAGGAGATGGAGAGTCAGACACTAGGAAGGCTGTTAACATGTGCAATGCAGCCACTGTAGGATGCGAGGGGCAAAGACAAAGAGGCAGAAACTATAGGTGCTAAGTCACAGCCCTCCTGTTTTCTAAGGTGCGGAGGATAGCAGATGATCAACTAGCTGCTGTTGTAAGAGGAGCAGGGGATTGGCTATGAGCTGTGGTGTATAGAGATGGAGGAAATCTAACCCAAATAGGGAAGAGTCCAGAAAGATAGGCAAGGGTCACATTAGGGGCCTTGATATCATTCCAAACCAAGCATATAGCACTTGAGTTTAAAGCAGGGGAGAGACATCTGACTGCAGAGATTATGTGAAAGACAGGTATCTATAGGAAAACTTACAAGATCACAGGAATCCTCAAGAGGGGGTCTGATTCAGGACAATGGTAGGAGGGGTCGAGGTAAAGGTGGAAAAAAGAAAGGGGCACCTCTCTGGATGTTGGTCCTACAAGGGAGGGCAGAAAACTCTTGAATCTCCAGCCTGGGGTACTGAGAGCAGAGCATCTAGCTGTGCGGTCTTCTTATTTACCGAGCTTGTTTTGAAGAAGGCTGGTGAGTGGAAGGGTAGGCAGTGAGTTGAGAAGAGGAGGAAGAAATGGTACAAAACAAAACAACTCCAACCCAAAACTCCTTCAGGGACTATTTAGGTAGAGGAAGGACACAAAGGTGACTGAAGAAAAGAGAAGGTAGTTGGGAGGGGATAACAGGCACACAACATATGCCTATATGAGAATATCATAAAGAATCCCCATCATTTTGTAAAATTAATACACACTAATAAAAATATTGATAAAACCTGACAAAATGCATACTTCATGTAAGCCCCTTTCTACCATAAAGTCAAACAAGTTTTGTTTCCTTGGTACTTCCTTTTAGTGTTCTCTATTACCATCTAATGGGATGTCAGGTGAAACCAGGGTCTGACTGACAAGACCACTGACCGAAGGATGGCAGCCAGGCCCATTCCTGTTTTATGTAAGATCACAAAGCAGTTATCAACCAATAGCAAGGAGTAGTGTCACTATACCAAGTTCTCTCACTGTGATGCTACTGAGCCACTGAATGGTGGTTAGGATATAGTTAGAAAGGAACCCTTATACACTTGTCATAGGTGGGGTTTCTACTGCTGTGAAGTAAGATGTCAGCCAGGCGTAGTGGCGCACGCCTTTAATCCCAGCACTCAGGAGGCAGAGGCAGGTAGATCTCTGAGAGTTCAAGGCCAGCCTGGTCTACAGAGCGAGGCCAGGACAGCCAGGGCTGTCACATAGAGAAACTCTGTCTTGAAAAACCAAAAAAAAAAAAAAAAACAACCCCAAAACCAAAACAAAACAAAAAAAGGAATGGCTTTTTTTATTACAATTCCTAAAAAATATGATAGAGAATGAGTTAATTCATCAGAATGGTACTTTCTTCTAAAATGTCTTATACTCTGTAACCCAGTAGCTGGCATTTGCTACTTCATGGATTTTTTTTTTCTTTTTTTTTGGTTTTTCGAGACAGGGTTTCTCTGTGTATCCCTGGCTGTCCTGGACTCACTCTATAGACCAGGCTGGCCTTGAACTTCATGGATTCTTTATTCCACCTTTCTTCCACCCTTTCAACCCCTAACAATAAATAAGAGAGGGAAAAAAAGACAGAGAGGAAAGGAAAGAGATCCCTGAATAAAGTCAGGGGTTGGAAAACTGGCAATGTTATCATTAGACCATTTCCTGTTGATTAGGGGTATAGAGTTCCTTGGGACAAGTTTGGTCTTTGCCTTCAGGATATCTAATTTCTTCTTGTTGTTTCTTATTTGTGCACTTAATAAACCACGACTAACAACCAATCTACAACCCACCCCACCTCTTGGGGCCATAGCATTTATATACTTTCTGAAAAGTCCTCAGAATTCCAAAGATCACAAAATCACAGAAACTATCTGCAGCTGGCAAAAAAACACACCTCTGCTAGAGCACAGGGAAAATCATAGTCAGCTACTGAAAAGCGGCCCCATATCTCCACACCTGGGATTAAAACAAAACATTCTTATAATATTGGTGGGTTTTTTTTTTTTGAGACATGGTTTCCCTGCGTATCTCTGGTTGTCCTAGATTCACTCTGTAGACCAGGCTAGCATTGAACTCACAGAGATCCACCTGCCTCTGCCTCCTGAATTCTGGGACTAAAGGTGTGCACTACCATACCTGGCAATTACAGACAGCTGTGAACTGCCATGTGGGCACTGGGATTTGAACCCGGGTCCTTTGGAAGAACAGCCAGTGCTCTTAACTGCTGAGCCATCTCTCTAGCCCCTTCAGCAGTTTCTTTACTGTGTTCTCTCACATACACATACGTGCAGGCAATACTTGTACAAACATAAAATAAGTCTTTAAAAAAAAAGTTGAGAGTGTGACTGTAAAATACATTTACCTTTTAACATTCTGTTCCTTTGTGCAGTCACAGACCATGATACAGAGAAGTATGAGAGCATTTTAGGGCATAGTTGTCCTGTTTTATAGCTTCCAAATGCTGGCAACCACGAGATCCCTATATCATCACCTCAAGCCAGGATTTTTATGCATATTATTCTGCAAAGCTAGGTATCTCATTAAGTTCATCACAAATTCCTTTAGGATGCTTGTTGCTCTTGCTGCCCACATGCTTGCAACCTGGAGTACATTGACCTGTCCTGTGGGGATTCTCCTATTCCTTGCTTGGAACTTTCTATCCTGGATATGGACAAGTTACAGTGACCAGCAAAAGCTATGTTCACATCTTAAGCCCTGGACAGTGAATGATGTCAAAATGATCCCTAATCCAATGACAGGGATCTAGACAAGGCAGAGATGCCAACGTCATGTAATGAAGCAGACTAGAGTGATGATCACAAGCCAAACAAGCCTAGGACTGCTTGACAGTCACCAGAAGCTGGAAGAGGCCAGGAAATTTCCCCTGCTGGAGTTTCTAGAGCAAATGGGCCACTGCCACACACTGGTTTTAGACCTGGCCCCAGCCTATGTGAGAATGTATTGCTGTTGGCACAAGCTACAGTCTGGCGTGTTTTGCTCTGATTGTCCCACAAATGCAGCAGCATCTACTTTAAATCTCACCAAATGTCTGGGCCCTGTATTTACATCTTTAGCAACACAGAAGGGAATCTGCTTCAAACCAACTCCTGCTAGCTACTCTGTGTAAGAGGAGTTAGATTAATGTAAATTAGATTTAATAAATATCTAGGGGCTTCTGATATAGTCTCTTAATCTGGGGCATGAAGATCAACTTGGCTGTGGGCAATTAGCTTATCAGCTTATGGACTAAAAACAAGGATGAAGTCAGGTGAAACGAGGGGAGTCTCTGTGGACTAAACAAGGAGGAAGCCAGGTGAAACAAGGAGAGACTCTATGGACTAAAAACAAGGTTTATGGCCTGGCATTGTTTTCAGCTGCTAAGTGGGCAGAGCCCAGATTAAGCTGAAGCAGGTGGAACAAGGAGAGATCCTATTTAAGGACAAGTGGGTGGAGCCTGGGGGGGAGGCATGCTAGAGAGTCCTCAAGTTAGAAACAGCACAGCCGAGTAGTTTTTATCATCTGATGGAGAAAGTGCTGGTGAACTGATGGCCGGATTTCCCTGAGGCAGAAAGAAGCTGGTGAGCAGAGAAAGCCTCAGCAAGACAGCAAAAGGCCAAGGACTAAACCCTGTGGCTCAGCTTTTGCCTAGAGGGGTTTGACCCGTCCAAACAGTGGCCTGAACGGAACTGTGTCCGGCTTCAAAGACTGAGGCAGAGCAGCAGAGTTGCTGATACAAAGGAAATAAGTTGGCCTACTGACGGCTGAGGTCTCCCAGAGAAGAGAGCCTCAAGCCTTATTTAAGGTGAAACTTCCATAGCCAATTTACCTTAAGGACCTTCATCTGAGGTATTCCTGAAGAAAGACTGTTACCTAAAAGTGATTTAAAGGATCTAACCCAGAGACTGTATGACTGAGTACCTGCCCCTAGAGACTGCATTCTTCTAAAAGGTTATGAAAACAGTTGTAATAGTTATCAATAGGTTTAGTGGTTAGGTCATAGGGGCTGTAGGGTTGTAACCCTATTTCATTCATAAGTGTTTATAATATTTATTAAATATAGTTATCAATAAATAAATATTGAATAATTTAAAAGGTTCAGTTTCAGCTCTGGATGCTACTTCCTCTCTCGCACAATGCCTCTGCTCCTTCCAATCCCAGTCTCCTCTTTTTCATCCTTTTTATGCAACCTTTGATCCTGAGTCATTCATAGAGTGATCTAGACATGCTTTCATATCCACTCACCTCAAGATAGCCTCTGAAACCTACAGCATCAACAATTCTACCCCTAGTTCTTTGATCCTCACCACAACAAACCTTTTATTTTTGGAGAGAGTCTTGAACTCACAATCCTCCTGCCTCAGTCTTCCCAGTCTTGAGATTGAAGTTGTAGCAGTCTTCCTACCTCAGCTTCCTTTTTAGTTTTGTTTTTTGAGACAGGGTTTCTCTGTGTAGCCCTGGCTCTCCTAGAACTCACTCTGTAGACCAGGCTGGCCTTGAACTCAGAGATCCTCCTACCTCTGCCTCCAGAGTGCTGGGATTAAAGGCATGCACCACCACTGCCTAATGCAAGTTTTTATATGTAAGTAGATTTGTGTTACTCCAACCTTAAAATCTTTCACTAAAGGATGGCTGACTGTAAGTGCATTTGCAACCTGGTCCTACAAATGGCTAAGAAATACAAGTGCAGACATTGTCTCTCTTCAGAGGGAGTCTGGAGGCAGGAGTTCTGTGGAGGGCATGGCAGGTTGAAATTACTCTTTTCCCGTGTCTGTCTCTCCCTCTGTTCCCTATATCTTTTTCTTTCTCTCTTGGCCCTGAACACCCCACTACTTTCATAAACCCTTATACCAGGAAAAAAAAGGAATTCTCCAACAAAGACAGTAAGAGTCTGCCTGTCAACCTGCCATGCCCTCCACAGAACTCCTGCCTCCAGACTCCCTCGGAAGAGAGACCATGCAGACTCTATACGCCAACACCAGAGGTTTTTCAGAGCAGGGGATGAAAGGTTAGAGAATCAGTATTATATAGACACCAATTCTGTTCCCAGAGAAAGCAGAAAATATTTCAGAGAAATCCCACAAGAGAATCATCCACAAACAATGAGGAAACAGGTGATAAAAAGTTGAGAAATTAAAAATCGGTTATGTACAAACAAAAAAACACATGTAGTGTACAGGGTTTCCCAATATGGCATCATTTCTCAGAAAAGAAGTCTGCAATGACCCAAATGTCCATTCAGAGGAAAATGCCAGACTGAAAAAGCCTTGTTCATCTATAACAAGGGAGTCAGCAATGGGAAGAAGTATGAAGACATAGCTTCATGCAGTGTGTAGAAAAGATCACTATACTAATGGGGTGTGATCTCCAGGAAAGAGTAAGTGAAAGTAAACTGAAAAAGACTGAGCACAGCAACTAGAATACATGTATAAGACACAAGGGGAAATGGATAACAAGGATAGAATAATTTAGGACTTCTTTCTTCAAAATAATTTTATGTGCTAGGCATGGTGGCGCACACCTATAATCCCAGCACTCGGGAGGTGGTAGGAAGAGGCAGGAGGATCTGTGAGTTTGAGACTAGCCTGGTCTACAGAGTAAGATCCAGGACACCCAGGGCTACATACAGAAACTCTGTCTTGAAAAACCAAAAAAAAAAAAAAAGTTAATGAATCATTTGCCTGCATGTATGTGTATGTGCATGCCTAGTGCCCTTGGAGACCAGAAGGCGGCACTGGATTCCCTAGAACTGGAATGACCAGTAGCTCTCGGCCACCACGGAGATGATGGTAAATAAATCCTGCTTTCCCCTTAGAGCAACAAGTGCTCTTAACTACTTACTAAGCCATGTCTCCAGGCCCAGGCTTGACTTCTTTTTTTTTTTTTTTTTTTTTTTTGGTTTTTCGAGACAGGGTTTCTCTG